>CM040402.1:43296942-43699442 GCA_022702515.1 Ilyophis sp. 1 JC-2022
TTCCTGATTTAAGTGTTTGCGCTACTTGTGTAACGTTAGAACGTGATCAGTGGTTTGGCTGGCACTAGCAGTGTAGTTGATTGCGAGGGCTACACAGAAGACGTTTGATTGCTAGCTGATTATTGACCACTGTTCCCCGCCCCCCTCCTTCCTTCCTCAGGTGAGCGACCGTTCTCCTGCCCCCACTGCAACCGCGCCTTTGCCGACCGCTCCAACCTGCGGGCCCATCTGCAGACCCACTCGGAGGTGAAGAAGTACCAGTGCAGCGCCTGTTCTCGCACCTTCAGCCGCATGTCCCTGCTGCACAAGCACACCCTCACCGGCTGCTCCTCCACCTAGGGCCACAATAACCCAGAGACTGGGAACACCCCCCCCAAATTAGTTTCAACCCGGAGTCCCTCACGCCCCCCACCCCCCAACAACCTCCCCCTCTTTGGTCATGCTTGAGTCACCCTTTGCCGGTGGAGACCTCACGTGGGACGTCTGAAGAGAAAGAAAGAGCGAAACGTGTGTACGGTGTGTGGCTTGGTATGTGAAAACTGATATCCTCTTTGATGTGCGGATAAATCCTCAAGTGCCTTTTACTCTGTAATCATGGCCAAAGAAAAGCAAATATTTTTCCTCGTTCGTATGAACTGGATATGTGTGACATGCTCGTGACAGCGATATCCATTCAGATGTGTAGGTGGGGCCTTTTTAAAAGCTGGTGGGGGCAGGTGGACATGTAATTTATTCCCAGGATGCCCTGCGGTGCCGGCTGGCTCGGGACAGTGGCCTGTTGCAGCTGCTTGTGTGTGTGTGTGTGTGTGTGAGGGGGGGGGGATCTCTCAGCACGCTCCACACACATCTAGGAATGTATTGAGACAGCTGCCATGGTGCTGCACTGCAGGGGCTGGGTGCTGACAGGTGTGTTAGCCCTGACCTTTATCACTCAGCCGACAGGTGACCCCCCCACCCCTTCCTGTCGTTTTCTCTGAGACAAACACGATTGAACATTGGCGACACCAAGACCCCATGGCTGGCAGAAAAGCGAGGCGCAATGGGTTCTGCCGAAAGACTGTTGCACTTCTCCAAACTGACCACGTGCCATGGAATTGTGACGGGGGCCACTGTCTTGCTAGCTGACGTCTGTTCCAGCATTTTCTATGACACATTTTCAATTTCTAACGTTACTTTTCCTCTTGGCTGCTTCAGCCAAGTTATTACAATGCACTATAGCAGATTGTAAATGTATTACTTTTCATGTGCAAATGTATACTTACGGTCGTTAGAGAGCAGTAAGGGGTTTCGTCTCTTGACAGAAAGGAAGCGTGCTTCAATATTTCAGTACACTTTAAGTGAGATAGTTACCAAACCAAAGACATTCTTCCAAGCTCAGATGGGCATGTTTTACCATATGTAAATAACTTGTTGCTTGTCTTACCATATGCCACATTTGTTACTTTGACTCTGTGCTCATGATACTGTTGATGCCAAGCCCCAATGCTTGGCTACAGGTCAAAATGGTATGTTCTATATGCCTTTTTATCTTTTTTTTTTTAAAGTATAATTTATATAGGGGAAGCATTTTGAAAATGCTGTGCAATCTTTTTTGACAAACTAGTTTTGGTTTCTGTTTTTTTATCTCCACACTTTTTTTGTATGGCTGATAGATTGGCATTCAATAAAGATAATTTATGTTTGTAAATTAAAGAGTGTCAAGTTTCTCTTCTTACCGGGGTGCTGTGAGGCTTGGAGGGTGGCGGCGTTAGGTGGGAGAGGACGGGTGAGTGTGTTGAGTGACAGACTGGGACACCTGAGCACACCTGTCAGGTTTCAGCGCCCGCTGCGCACAGCAGTGACTCACACTGTTCAAACACTGCGCCCGGCTCATAGCTGGGGGGTGGGGGGGGTGAGTGGTGTTCAGGCAGGTGGACTGTTGGGGGAGGTCTACTGCATTACGCTCGCTGCCTTACAGTAAACTGGCCGCCCCAGCCCCCTCGCAAGCCTGTGTATCCAGCAAAGGGAACCACGCTCAGCAGCTCAGCGCCAAATACGTGAAATCTCACCCCGCCGCACTTCTTCGCCGCTGCCATGCGGTCGGATTGGACTCCTGGCGGAGTTGCCTGACGCCAGACAGTCTTGCTCAGTAACGATGCGTTTCCCCCTGAGTAGGGATTTGGGGGGAAGGGGGGCGTACCTCAAAGAGCAGGCCAAGACTAGGCCGTTTAACGTGTAATCTAAATTGCAGCTTTCCTGACGCCATTCCTGAAGCAGTTTCAATGGGACTTGGTGTTCAGGCCCTGGGACTGATGTAGAAGGCCAGCCCAGACAATGAGTCAGAGATTGTTGAGTCGGGGACTGAACTTTAGTTGATCCCCCTGGTGTCAGATTCAGTCGTGGCAGAGAAGGGGTGTGTGGGAGGGTGGGTGATGGGGGTGATGTAAGACATTTCAGAGCACAGTCTTTCCTAGCTTGAAAGTGATATCTTTTTTTCTGTTCCATGTCCTTTTTTAGAAATGTGCACTGTGGAAAATGCAGTTAGTTGTAGTGTGCGATGACCATAATTGATGATTGCGCAGTCAGGAATGGTTGCTTTTTCCTTGGTCTTGTTTGTCCCAATGAACAGAGTGGCTTGCATGGTTGTGATCTCTGTGGGCTGCCGGAGTTGTATGTCTGTCACTAATGGCTCAGGAATGTCACATTAGTCAGGCCCCACAAGTGGCATGCTCGCAAAACACTAATATTTTAAGAACTACTTCCAAAGCCACAAGGTCCTCCAATGGAGACTAACCTTAAATATATAAACCATAGCCATAGCTGAGCAGTTTATATTTCATTATCACAGAAAATCATACGTATTCTCAGTCTGTGTGGGGAGAGGGGGAATGTGCTTATGGGTAAAATGAGAGCACTTTCCGCTGACTGGCCGATTGCACGTTTCAAGAGCAATATTGCGGCCTGCGATTTATCAGGGAACCTGCTATTTATGTCATAGTAAGCCCTGTTCAGTGTGCCTTGTACGTAATTTACGTCTCTGTTTTCTATATGTGCTTGTGTGAGCATGCGAAGGACTGGCTGAGCAGAGGGCAGGTATCTGTCACGTCACGTGATGGATCCGAGGTCTCCAATGAATCTCTTTAAGACAGTTCAAGTCCCAGGCAGGAAACTGGCAGTTTATATTGACCTAGTTTGGAGTGGGGCTAACCTCCTTTTTTCAGCAGGAGCAGCCTTTATTCCAGCCAAGCCTTGGAGCCTCAGCCTGGGACACAGGAAGCGGGCTGTCAGCCTCGTATAAACACAGCTCATCCTGGAGCAGTGATAAAGGGCCCAGGGGCAGTTTTCAGAGGCGCAGCGCACAGCGAGGGGCCGAGACACAGCGGAGCGTACCCACACAGAATACAAACGGCTTTTCCTCCCCCTGCATCCCGCGCCTAGTCTCAAAAACGGCCCTCCTCACCTACCTCTTCTCACAATAGGGCTCTTCACCTTCGTCTTCTCATCGCGCTCTTCCTCCTGTTCCTCTTCTCACTGCCGCCCTCCTCGTCTCCCTCCGCTCAGTGCTGTCTTCCTAATGTTCTCTGCCTCTGTGTAGACCTCCTCATCTCCCGCTCCTAAAAGAAAGATTCAAAGACATGCGGGCTGGCAAACTCCACGCTAGCCACAAAACAATGTTATGTTCCCACAAACAATGAGCGTGGAGAATGCCTGAAGGGTCCTGGAGAAGCCAAGAGAAAAATAAGGAACAGCACCGAGGGACGGTGACGTACTAGGAGGTCAGAGTGTTTGTGTTCGTTCGCCATATGTTGCGACTGATCAATGACATGTGTTGTTCGCTCCTGGCCAAGGAAAAAAACTGTGTGAGGAAGATCCCTCCCACGCTCTCTCTGTCTCAAGCGTCAGGCACACAGGCAGCCATTTGCTCACTCCGGACAAATAAACCCAACGTATCCAGAGACAGGAAGCGGCCCCAGCGAGAGGCTCAGACTGCATCCTGCCCCCGCAGTCTCACAAGCCCTTCCTACATCAGACAGGGCCCTTATCACTGCCCAGAGAGGCCCTGCAGCCCTCTCGTCCAATCCCAGCCCTCCCCCTATGCTTTTCTTCGCTGAGAGGGATTACTTGAAACAGAGACTGAACTGGGAGAAGGGTGTTATGAGAAATAGTACTTTAAATCAGGTGTGTCAGGTGCTTTGTGTCATACATACGCATGTCCTACACAGATTTGTATCCTGTTTTGTCACCTGGCCTTCTCACAGCAGGATTTCTGAGCTGCTCCAAACCGTGACATCATCTCCTAGCCTTGTATGCATTGAGGGCAAACTGGAGTAAACTAGACTTGGATAGCGCTGGCATGCTGCAGGCTGCGTGTCAAACTATCAAACACTAACAAGGGCTGCGATTGAGCAGACCAGAGTGCCACACCATGAAAGGAGGGAAAGAGGGAGAGAGGAGTGTAGAAAGAAAAAGGGAGAGATCACGAATAAAGAAGAATGGAGGGACAGAGAGCTCTGAAAAAAAGAAGAGTGAGAAAGGAGGAGGCAGCTTCTTATTGTCGGCTTCATCTGCCTTAGAACGGGTGTTTCTTTTGTTACGCCCGGCGAGAAAAAAGGGGAAAAAAAGATCACCTGTAGTTACACACTTACAGAATGCGCCGGAGGTATTCGCCCTGAGGCGGCATTGGATGGGCTGAGAGATGCAAGGTGCACTTTTGTTCTCCTGTCAGGACTTGCAGGAGCCTGGAGGACTTGCTGAGGAGGAGTGCTTAGAGTTCTATTGTTCTGATGCATTCCGCTCTGCAAGGGACCGGGAGAGAGGGGCGGTGAGCGCCGTTGTGTTGGGAGACTGCCCAGCATGTGCAAAGAGAGCACAGACTGACCACCCCCCCCCTTACCCCAGGACCCCACGGGTTCACACATGCACCTGCCTGAAATCCACACCCGGAGGCTTATGCTTATCTTTTCACATCGGCAGGGTTTACAGCATCTCTACATGTGCTGCAGAGACAGTGTCCCCTTTCAGTTCACTGCCTGTCTGCTCTTACCTTGCTCTTCCATTGGGTCTCTCTTTACCTTGCTTTTCCATTGGGTCTCTCTTTACCTTGCTCTTCCATTGGGTCTCTCTTTACCTTGCTCTTCCATTGGGTCTCTCTTTACCTTGCTCTTCCATTGGGTCTCTCTTTACCTTGCTCTTCCATTGGGTCTCTCTTTACCTTGCTCTTCCATTGGGTCTCTCTTTACCTTGCTCGTCCATTGGGTCTCTCTTTACCTTGCTCTTCCATTGGGTCTCTCTTTACCTTGCTCTTCCATTGAGTCTCTCTTTACCTTGCTCTTCCATTGGGTCTCTCTTTACCTTGCTCTTTCATTGGGTCTCTCTTTACCTTGCTCTTCCATTGGGTCTCTCTTTACCTTGCTCTTCCATTGGGTCTCTCTTTACCTTGCTCTTCCATTGAGTCTCTCTTTACCTTGCTCTTCCATTGGGTCTCTCTTTACCTTGCTCTTCCATTGGGTCTCTCTTTACCTTGCTCTTCCATTGGGTCTCTCTTTACCTTGCTCTTCCATTGGGTCTCTTCCATTGGGTCTCGCAAGTAAGACTGGAACTGTGAAACTGCATAAGGTTACAGGCAACATGTGGAACATGCACGCACACACACAAACACACACACACACACACACACACACACACACACACACATACAAACACACACACTCGCACGCATGCATGCACCCACACACACACACACACACACACACACACACACCATTGCAACCATATGGTGGGAAGCCAATTTAAAAATTCAGAAACTGGTGGAGTGTTGTATCCTGGAGCATGATTATTTACCACAATTTATTCAGTTAAAAAGTCTCATAATATGGAAAACTGTACAAACTGAAAGTCAACCTGGGTAATGGAGTCTACTTAGCAAATAAGCAATGTCACAAACTTGTGTTCAATGAGATGGATTGCTTGCATGTGGATATGAAATAGACTACCAGCATCAGGTTTAATCTGTATGTCAGAGTGCCTGTTCGGGGAAAAACAGGTCCCTGCACAGAAGGTGGGAGACAGGTGTTAGAGACAGGAGGTGCCTTCTGGCCTCAGGGTGTGGTCAGGTGGGGACACACCTGCCCCTGCTTGCAACAAAGACTCCAGTTACATAGGAGAGCAGGAGGGGACCTGTAGCACTTACACGGACACAAACACACACACACACACACACATTCTGCACACATAGGGTCACACATTTGACCAGCATTGAAACCCACATGCAATCACACCTACATGCACTCATGTATATGTATCACATCTCTCTCTCTCTCTCTCTCTCTTTTTTTTCTCTCTCTCTCTCTCTTTTTCTCTCTCTCTCTCTCTCTCTCTCTCTCTCTCCCCCCGATAGATCCACAGTCACATATACACACATAATTTTATATACTCAAGACTCATACTCACATTTGCTCTCGCACAGACAAACACATTTTACACACACATGCGCAGATACATATATTATACTTTCTCTCTCTCTCGCACACACACACACACGCACGCACTGAGTGACAGAGGGAGGGGAGGGCGATGGCCTGGAAATGACTGAACGATCTGGAGGGCCCGCCAGCTTGGCTGAAGTCCCCAGCAGCATGCCTGCAGCTGTCACGCTGAAACTCTAACTCCTCCACCTGAGTGAAGCCCACACAGGGGTGGCTGTCTGCCCGGGAAGCCAAAACAACAGGCAGATTAAAAAAAGGGACCCCCCAGCCCTGACCCCGCCCCCACTCCCTCCCTGCACCACACCGCAGGCCATCCCGCGGCCGTGGGGCAAAGGGCCACGCCCCATCTTCAGCTTCAGTCTTCCAGCAATTTAATGACTATACTCCAGGATCCTGAAATATGTTTTTTAAAACCAAGTGAATAACCCCATCAAAGGATCACATCTGTGAAGAAAACCCAGCATAGGCCTACGCCATCCTCCCCTAAACAGTGCAGCAGCCGTATGCATGCGAGTCAACAAATGTGTATGTTCACAGTTTGGCTTTGCTTGCCTCTGTCATCCGTCAGGCTATTTCCACTCTCTGATTATCATTCCCCAGCCCTCTCCCAGTTTGCTTTGATTCATCATACCTTTGCACTCACGTTTCCAGCTCTGCTGCCCACAAAGCCACTGGCAATGCAAGGAGAGGCACTGTTGTCAAGCCAAAGAACTTGCACAAAGAGCATGGTGGAGGAATATGACTAAGGGGACATTAGAGCCTGGTGGACATGACTACCACACAAATGCGATCACCCCCACCTCACCCACACACACACACACACAAACACACACACACACACACACACACACACACACACACGCTGAAATCATTACTCTGCAACTTGTTTTTTTTATTCAACCCCACAGAAAACAGCCCCCTGAGGAGAGCGCTGAGAGAATTCCCACACGACTGGGCCAGCAGAGCTGAGCTGCGACCGACCCCCACTGCTCCACACAAAGCCTTTCCAGATGTTCCCACATCCGTCCCTCTGTAACACACACACACACACACACACACATACAAACAAATACACACATTCACAAACACAAACACACCGTCATATATACACACGTTCATACAGACACACACATATAGTACACACACACACACACACACACATACACGCATACACATACAGACAAATACACACATTCACAAACACACAGGCATATATACACACGTTCATACACACACACACACGTACACAAATATACACAAATACATATCAGTCTTGAACATGCAGTCTTAGCCCAAACGGCTCAATCAAGACAACATTCATGTTTCGATGATGACACTGGGAGACGGGAGATCAAATGAGCAGGAGCTCAGAAAAAATCTAAGAGCTCTTGGATCAATTCTGAGAAGATTAAAAAGCAAATAATATTTTGTTGAAATACAACCTATGTACCTGGTGTCAGCTATGTAAACATGAATATTGGAGAAAACCACTTGTTTGGCAACACAAATATTGAGGCTTCATTTACAATGACAAAATTTATTTTGAAGTTAGTTTACTGATAAATGACGTGTCTTCACTTACAGGGAAAATGTACTTGGCTTGCCTAACCTAGCAGGTATCTGCTCTGTATGTAAGGAGAGATAACTGGGTTTCAGGCAGATTATACACCTTGGAGTAGTGTCATTCTGTTATCCGTTACCACTTAGTCAAGTCAACAATAGCTCTTGGACTTGTGGAGTCAAACCTTTGCACTATCATCATTGTAACATACTCTTTGGCAAATATCACTGTTTGATGATGGAAATGATAATGCAAAGAGTAATGGGAATCCACTTCAGTGCAGACAACAGACATCATAAAACATCTATGCAGGCTTACTGGAAGAGTGCATCAGGTGTGTCTATCACATGATAACACTCAAAGTAGAAAGTGGGACACATTTGGGCCGATATGCGCAACAGAACTTGTGCACAAAACACACACACTCACAGTCAGCAAGAAGTCTATTCGTCCATGTTGGAAAAGTTAGTAAGAGAACAAATCTGAGAGGAAGGCCTTGCTTCACCTCACTCTTTCCCACTCTCATCCTTTTCTCTCTCTCTCTCACACACCCACACATAATGAGCACAGGAAGCAGTAAACATCAGTTAACAACTGTGCGGGCCAAATGGGACATGAGAGGAACAGGATTTCACATGGCAGAGTGTGAGGTGTTCAGCGTGACACTGGAAACGTCACAATGAGAAGATTGGACCACAGAGGCCAAACATACGGAATACATTTCTGCACAAAAAGAGAGGAAGCCATTTGATCGCATTCAGCTTGTTTCTCGTCCTTATTGTGCTCTTTCCACTGGGGCACAAGTCAAGGCGCAGCTTTAAGGCTGGTCCCTTTAAAAACTGAGCGCAATCCTCAGTCTCAGCAAGGCTTTGTGAAAAAACAGGATTGTATTAATAGTCATGAGATACATAGACAAATCCACACACGTTATGAAGTCTGCAACTAGAAGAAGACATGAACACTGGAATATCAGAACCTCTGTGCTTTGACCACCTTACACCAACTGAATCTGCTTTAGTTTTTTTTAATCTTTAACAGTGACGTGATTAAAGTCTTTCTCGCCTCGGCCATAACGAGCACTCTATTAAAAGACTGGTTTTCACTGGGATGCTAAATGAGCAACATACGCTTGATTGCCCAGACAATGACACCTGAGATCAAAGTGGGGGCTTGTGCATGATAGCAGGGGGCAGAGGGGGAGGGGTTAAAACACCAATAAAGCAGTGATTGACCGCCCCTTTGCCCCAGCATGTCTCCTCATCATCCCTATTCACAGCCTGGATACGCCTCCGGGAATATCGAGAGAAAGTTGTGGGAGCATTGTAGGAGAATTGCAGGAGTGTTGTAGGAGAGTTGTGGGAGCATTGTAAAAGGGTTGTTGGTGGATGCAGCATGGTCTAGCTTCACTCACACTGACACACCTAACCCACTGTTCTTGTCTTAACAGCAGTCATAGTAATATAGTAATCCTTACAGCATGATGCAGGTTGAGATAATCAGAGATACTGCAAAACTCAGTATGGACAAAAACTAGGAGTGTCTACTAAAGCATCAGATTGTACTCCCAGATCTCTAAAGCTCCTGTGGGTGTCATAATGCTGTGCATTTCGTCTGTCTCTGTCTGGGGCAGCAGCACAGTATAATGGTCAGGGAACTCAACTGAGCATGTGGGGTATGATTCTCAGCTGGGGCGCTGCCATTGTACCCTTGAGTGGGCTACTTAATCTGAAGCGCTTCAGCAAAATATCCAGCGTATAAATAGATTGCATGTAATAATGTAATCTGTGTATGTCACTCTGGATGAGAGCTTCTCCTGGATGCCAAAAGGTAATGTGATTTAACGTTCAGCCTGCAGCGTGATGTCACCGTGATCAATTGAACTTTGTTCTCGATTGACTGATCAGGGCCAATGAATGCTCAGCTGTAACCACTCAGGAGGGTGTCAAAGGTGAGGTAAGATGTTGGAGGGGGGCTTCAGGAAGGACACTGAGTGGGGGATGTTGGCTGGCTGCCTGAGAGAGAGAGCGAGAGAGAAAGAGGGGGGGGGGGGGTGCAACAGAAGGGCAGGACAGCTTTAGTCTGACCCATATTTCCAAAAAAGTCTTCCCCAGCCCCCCTATAAAAAAAATCTTCCAACTGCCTCTACCAGCTCTGATGCTCCAAATACACCTTTTCTGTGGGCCTCTTCCGCTTCCATAGTCTGCTTTTGATTCCCTGTAAGACTGCTCCCTCAGGCACCCTCCCTCTTTCCCCCCCGCCCCCCCCCCCCCCCCCCTACCCCATTCCTGCAGATCACCCACAAGCCCTCATTAACCTCCTGGCATGGGGTGGATGGCGATCAAAGCGCAGGGGCTCACCGCAGACTCTCCGTGCAGTCCTGCTGCGGGGGTCTGGAGCCGGAGAGGTTCACCTCCCAGCGAGAGTCCAGACAGACGTGGCCTTGGCGGGCCCAGCTGGGCCTGCACGCGGCCGGCCGGTCCTGGATCCTTTCTCCCTTCCCCCCACCCAGAACCTGCAACCCTGCTCTCTCACTCCTCATTCCTCGCATCGCATTCCTTCCTAAGTGTGTCGACTCAGACGGCTTATTGTCACTGCCGGCTCATTTGTGTCAGGGCTTGAAAAATACAAGTGCTTTATTGGCATGACATACCAAAGGAACACGTTGCCAAAGCGTAAATATTAAGAAAATGCGGACAAAGCATGGAGTCGCATAGTCAATTCCGAATGCGCAACAAATAACAATATTTACGATATGACCTCTCTTCCTTCCTCCTCACCTCAAAAGGATCTTAGGGTGACTGTTTTAAAACAGTAATCCTGTATAAATGTCTGATTTAATGCACAAAGCCTTACAATTAGCTTAGAAACGTCACTTGACGTGATCTCAAAACATCTGCCAGTTTCATTTGAAAAAAACATTCCTTTTTCAAAACAAATAATTAAATGTACCTTTTCACATCTGTAAGCCTTCAGTAAAAAAGAAGAGTGCGGGGTGGGGTATACATCATGTTCAGGCTTAAAGAGTGAAGAGACCAGTTGTGACTATTATCAGAGTTAAAAGACATCCATTTTCATTCGGTGTCCATTTATATTTAAAGATGTCTTTTTCTTCTCACACAAAGCAAATATCAAAGTCAAGCTAGATACCGTGTACATCTGTAAAGGCAAGACAATGTGCAGATAATGTTAGAGAGAACAGCCTTAGCTGCCCTCAGAATAGTTATGTCTTTGAAAGAACACCAATGTATTTTATTTACTGAACAGAAAAGGTATGTAAATTATCACTTGCAAATCTTCATCCACTATCTGTCCCACAGAAATGACAGAGTGAAAGAAGGACATACAAGGAACCTTGGTGTGGTTATGACTCAGTATCTGTCCCAAAAGTCCAGCAAGCAAATCTCAAATTCTCTGTGAACCCAGGAGCAGAGAGTGAGGGAGTGTTATAAGGTGATTGACAGTCAGGGCCAGAGCAGAAACACCACTCCTGTCGGGGGGGGTGGGGGGGGGGGGTGGAACTGAAAGAGCAGTCCACCAAAAAGCAAGTGCAGCAGAAGGGGGCGGGAGCTAAGTGGAGGGAAGGCACCTTGCAACAGCTGGTCTCAATTATCTGAGCAGGGGGGCAGGGGGTGTGCAGGGGCACGGGGGCATGGGGGGAGGCAGAGACCACTGGCGCCAGGAGGGGGGCAACAGGTCAGGGAGGATGAAGATTATCAAAATACAAGCAGGCAGTTGGCCCCCTTGGTCGGTGCATAGCGGGTGTGTGTGCGTGAATGGGGGGTGGGGGGAAGGGTTGGGTATTCTTCGCCTGGCTCGGTGAATCAATGCCACAGGATGTTGAGCTGAGGTGGAGGGGGGGGGGGGGGGGTGGCGTTTTGCTTCCTCTTCCTGACAGATAACCCCTTCCTGTCCAAAAACAAATCTCATTCCACTCAGAACACCGTAAAAAGGAAACCCAGTGTGGTACCTCACCCTGGCCAGGGCCTGTGAAGTAAAACTGCCTGGAATGACTTGTAGAGATTCAGGGATTTCAGAAAAACCACAAACTGTGCCCGTCGCCCCTTCAAGATCCACCTTTATAACACTCAATAATGTGCTGGCAGTGGCACAAACATCACTTACATTAATGTCGGTTTGCTTCATTTGATTTGCAGCTGTAGCAATCCACAAAAACAATATTGGGACAGTCCTTGAAATTTTATCTCTATGTGAAGCAACTGCCACTATACCGAATACACAATTACCGATCAAATGTGGACTTTGATATATTTAACATTTTGCTAGTCCTTACTGAAACATATTTAGCTATTGGCTTCGCTCACAAACTCAACAAAAAACAGTAATCCAAAATACAATACTTGCATTTTAGCATTTAAAAGCTTTTAGGTTTTGCCCCTGAAATGTAGGCTAAATAAATGTATTGTACATCATTGTTGCAACAACACAGAGATCCTAAGAGTTGGACACCTGTAGGTACATTCAAATAGTCTTCAAAGGATGCTCAAATTTTAGGAATACCTTTATCTAACAAAGTAAAAAATTATGTTTATTTCAAAGAGAAACATTCTGGTGCATTTAATTAAAATGACTCAAATCAATAAGAAACTTCATGAAAGTTATTTAAAAGTGGAAGTGTCAAACGGTTGATCTTGCGATTACTTGCAAGACTTTTTTTTTACCAATGTGCTTATCTTGACAACTGACGTTCAGAAGGGCAGAGCCAACATTTGTCCGGATGCTAACTCCTCGTGTTGGTGTATTAAAGCGATCACAATCTGGCGTGCCATTTTCAAGGAAAATACCACACACTAAATACCACACACTAAATAATACACATTGCACAAGACTAATCTATATCACACACTAAATAATACACATTGCACAAGACTAATCTACACCACACACTAAATAATACAAATTGCACAAGAATAATCTATATCACACTCTAAATAATAGACATTGCACAAGACTAATCGACAACAGAAGTTCTGGAATCACTTAAAAGAAGGGAAATCTGTGAGGCATAGGAGAATGATGGGAAACTCCTGAGGCAGCAGTACAGGGATGAAATGAAGGGTGAAAGCTGATAGTGCCCTCTAGTGGAAACTAAAATCTTCACATTTGACACAGACGTGTTGTCTAAATAAGGAGAGCATCTAGCCCAGGGGTGTCAAACTCTGGCCCACGGGCCAAATCGGTGCATGCGTTACCGGCGGGCCCGCGGTGTAATTATATTTGGCCCGCGAGATAATATCAAATTTCTATTTGAGTTGGCCCGCCGGTAACGCATGCACCGCTAATACTACAAATCCCAGAATGCTCTGCTAGTGCCTTGGCGCGTCAAGACCCGCAAGCATCCCCTCCTGTTTTCATTCATTCGCAACCTCATGCTACCAGTCACCTCGGGCAGATGTAAGACACCCCTCTCAAAAATGTAATTGTTGGATTTTCATTGAAGGAAATTATCCTCATTATTATTATTTTTGTTGTTGTTGGCCTGTGAAAAAATTATTGCATTGAAAATTAACTGAAAAGGCTACAGATGGAGAAAGAGGCATAATATTATTTTTATTTAAGAAATGAATGCCACTGATGTGTCTTTTATTTGAAATTTGATTTCTCAGGTGTTTATAGTATTAAGCTTTGCTTGTTCCAGATTCAGTGTTTAAGTAAAACTTAAGTTTGTTCCCATATGAAAAGGTTCATTATTATATCTAGAAAGAAGGGAAAACATGCTTTTTTTCAATAAATATGAAATCTGGCCCGCGACTTTGTCCCAGTTTTTAATTTTGGCCCACTGTGTATTTGAGTTTGACACCCCTGATCTAGCCTATAGCATTTGGCTATAGGGATGCCTCCTTCCCTATTGCCAAAATGCATTTCTTCATAAGCCCCCATCCCCCCATCCATAGTCTAGGTTGAAATATTATATAATTGTGTAAAAAATGTGTTCTCTTGTGTGTATTTAAACATTCATTACAAAAAATGAAGCCAACTCTATTCTATCCTACCCCCCAAAAAAGCTGCTCCCGATTGTCTCCTGTCTGAGACCTGTTCCTGCCCCATCCCACCCAGACTACCGTCACATCTAGACACACCCTAAGTGTTTTGTCAATACCAGTCAGGGCTCATGAGCTTGAAATAGAGCAGGCTGAAATCTTACTGTTAAACACATCTGCGCTCTCAACACTGTACTTTTTATTTTCACCCAACAAAAACAAATATGCTCGGGACTGAGAACAACAGGAGTTTCTTGAACACAGACTGACTGATGAAAAACAGCTGACATGCCAATACTGATTTCAGTTGTGCTGTTCATTCAAATGTGCATTTCAGTTTTTTTTGTGTTGTACCAAAACATGGCAAATAACTAACGAACTAACTTGATCTGAAAAAGCCGAACTGCTAAAAATAAAAACAAGGTTTAAGAGTAATGCTGAAATATAAGACAATTGAGCATAATCCAACAGCGCTCCTCTGTGGCCATTCAATGAAAGTGCAACAAAAAAAGACACCCCAGACGAAACAAAAGAAATAAAAATGAAGTGGAATTTTATTTCCCAGCTGCAGCCAGTTACATCAGTGTCAAAATCGCAATACAGATCGAGACAAAAATGAAAGTACTTGATAATGACCGTCTCCCAACAAGGTTATAATTCTCAATGTCCTGAAAATAAAATTCTGAAGGAGCTTCAAGTACAAGAATCGCATTCTAACCGCAGTTTCTTGTAGTTCTCAATCTGGATGGAGGTCAGTATCTACCACTTTATTTCACATCTGTACAGAGGTGATACATGCCCATCTCTGAACAAGACGTCAAAGCAAAAAGACAAGAAAAAAGTCACACAAACACACACACAGAAATAAATACCACCAAATTATGGTCACCGCAAATACACAAAATATAAACCAAACCTTACCCCAAACCAATTAAGTTTTCTTCTCTCAAGATGCAAACACTTGATGTGCACAGCTGCTCAAAGGATTGGTTACTTACTCATTAGCGCAAGAGTTTAAAGTCAAATTTAAACAATAACTTTTTAAATATAGATACACACATACGCCCCTATAATGTAAACTTAAGTATTCGCTTAAAACCAAGACAAGAAAAAATAAATATACATTCAAGAAATAAAATGTGAACATGATATATAATCTATGAAATAATTAAAATAAAAGCCATGTAACATTGTCGTTCCAGAGGTACTAAGTGGATCTACAGAATCTCTCCAAGTGTTCTACTCTAGGCAGTATAGCAGACAGTAACAACAATTTCGCATTTGAGTGTTTTTGGAAGCGGAAATTCTCTCTCTCCGTATTGCTTTGATGAGGGCAATTACAGATTGAGCACCTGAGATATTGATCCTGATCCACAAGATGTTGATTAACCCTGCAGTTCTCAATCCAAGACAACATGAATCATATTGACATGTTATACACTGAAAAGAGCGCAGGCTACTGTCAAACCAAAATTCAATAAAATAATTCAGGTTAAAGATATAAAAATAAAACAATTTTTTCCCCAAGAAAGCTCCAATAATCTGCATAGAAAAGTCCAGAAAAAAAACTGAAAGATTATATTTTTTCTTTACAATCTTCCCTTTTGTTGACGAACACCCTTCACCCTTCTCCCATCTCAACACCATCCTCTCCTATCTAGAAGAGTTTTACTCTTGCAGTCGATGTACGATCACCTTAATCATCTTCATCTTTATCTGCAACAACCCAAAAGTCCTTCAGCTCAGGGGCAATCAAGTCTGCATCCTAAAATGAGTGAAGAATATCATTGCGAATCATAAATAACTGTTATGATTCACATTCCTAATCATCAACATTTTCTCCATGATTACCTGGTCAAGCATCTACCAATAAGTGTATGTTGCCCAATTAAGGCTGCTTCATCAATTAATTGATCTTCAAAAGGTTCACATAGATGCATTCATGGGTTTGAACCTGAGTATCTGTGTCCAAAGGCAGGTGATAAGTCAAACAACTTTTTGCACACTGCAAGGCTCTCATTCAATAATGTAATGCACTAAAGTGAGTGACGTTTCAGGCTCACACACAGGCCATTCATCACAGTTGTCAAGTCTAATGAATGGCTAGTGTGATTGAAACGTCACTCATTTTGGTGCTTTAAATTATTGAATGGGTGCCTTGCAGTGTGCAGACCGTTTGATTTATAGTAGCTTTCCGTACAGCACCCGCCCTGATTAAGGACAACGGACGTGCGTGCCACTACCATTTTGGACACAGACACTCAAATACATATTCACCTATAAATGTGGCTTGCCAGCCATCAATTAATTAATACATTATAACCAGCTAGTGTAATTTGGGGTGCATAATAACCAATATTTGTCTGGTCATGTTGGCTGATGGTGATGCCTCACTATTTTACATTACAGCACAAATGCAAATAGTTTTCACACCCAAGGAAGAACTAGATGAAAAATATTTTTCCAAGTTACTATATTATTATACAGAGATGAGCACCAAGTATCTGTATAGCTTTGTCTAAAATGTAATAATAAATAAGAGGTTCAGGTTACTAGGATTATGCTAATTGTTTTGCATGATAATTTCATTGCAGCATCAACGGTGCAACAAACACGTCACCTCTTGGCTGCATACATGTAGCATCATCATATTGGCCCATCGTATTGTGCATAATCTTAGTTTATCGGCTGATACAGTTTGTTTAAAGATAATATCAATACAATCCCTATATTATTGTGCATCCATAACTATATTTCCATATGTGGATCTACCAGTATGTTGTTCAGTTAACTGTGGGAAGGCCCAGATGTAAGCACATTTTCATTTGTCATGAGCAAATCAAAGAAATACACAAGCTAGGAAGAAGAATTCCTGCAACTTCTTTCTCATGGACATAACATATCTTCAATGAAATGAAGAAGTCCAGCCTACTGTTTCATTGGTCACGCTGTACAGTTGACAAATCTGAAACTAGCACACCAACTATTCATCCTTGTATAAGAAATTAAAAACAACCCCTCCCCCAAAGAAATACATACTCTTGTACTCAGGCCTGTTATTTTACAATGAGAGTCTATTGGCAAGGCACCATATTGGTGGGGAAAAGGGGTGAGCCAAAAAAGGGGATGTTTACCTGCGGCTTGCTAAAATCTTTATTGAAACACCACTGCACAAAGTACTTCTTCGCTGCCGCCAAGCTCATTTCATCAGTCTTCTTGCAGAAGACCTGGATACATTGTACAGCAAACTTCTCCGGCAGGAGATGGAACACCTGTGAGGAAGGCAGTCCACTGCCAGGCATTAGGAAATGCACAAATGATGGATGACAAGTGGTTCAAGAAAAATGTGTTTTATCCTCGAATTACTTTAATCAGCTTATAAAGTGACATGAACAAAACAAAATGGCTTCAATTCGTATCTAAGCTAAAGCAATTTGTTTCAAGTCTACACTGCCCAAGGAGGGGCATAAATGTACTTTAGATTTTTTCAAAGAAGGAATTATACAGAAGCCCAAGAAACAGCCTACCTGGTTTTTGCGAATCTTGATGGCTTTTTTGGGGTCATTCTTGCTGTAGAAATACACTTTATTGATTGGGTTCTTCTCTTTCATCCCATAGTTCATGTTAATAACCTACATGAGTACAAATAGCAGAACAATAGAGCACAAGCATATGCCAAAGTTACTATGAATTTGGTCTGTGAGTTTCACACAACCCATTTTGCAGACACATATTCCTTTGTTACACCACCAGGGGCCCTATCTTATACCTGGCGCTAAGCGGCGCTAACCGAAACGGAAGTGTCTTTGCTATCTTACACCCGGCGCAGGGTTCATTATAGCCACTAGCGCTCACGTCGGTTAAATACCAAGTGATGGTGCGCCCATAGCAAGTGAATTGGGCGTGTTTGTTTTAAAACGAGGTGTGGCTAGGATTATTTTTGGCGTATTGCTGTCTTGAGCCAGCAGAAAGCACTTACGCAAAAACTACCAAAAACCTGGTCTAAAGTCATGTCGCAGTTGTTTACATGATATTTTAACAGCGCATATAGTACGTCTACATAGGCGTGTGCACAACGCACGTACACCCTCCTGTCTGTTACATACAGGGGCGCGCACAAGGATGACTAAAAATATCAAGATTACAATGTGAAATATTATTATTGTGTAGGCTATATAAAAAAGTGCATAATAATAAAAGGGTCCATAGGTCAAAGACCACACACCTGTCCCTCAGCGAAGAGGAATGCCCAATTTAATTGCTTTCAGCCCACTCCATCAACATCCAGGCGATGTGCGATGGTACGTGTAAGGTTACATGTATAGACTATTTGCAATTATCCTGGATCAAGCTATGATTTAGCCTATATTTGCCAATAATTCCTGTAATCTTCTGGGGGACAATCTTCTGTTACGTGACAATGGCTATCCATTAAAAACTTTGCTGATAACACCTATATCAAGCCTAATGCGAATTGTCATTTACACCTAATGCGTGAATTGTCATTCAATAGAAAACTCGCGCACTGCAATAGACGGACATTTGAGTTCTGAAAATGCGCTTCAGATGTCATTACAATACAGCTCTCTAGGCCTACAGGCTGTAAGTAAATACAATGGTTTTGACTGAAAAAAGTTCTAAACTTTGTCCAGTGAATATTGCATTTATCGTTTTTCAAATAGCCTAGGCTACAGCGGATTCGCTATTTTTTAAATTACAGTGACAAGGTTTCCATACTCTCAGCTTATTAAAACCCTGCTGATATAACCTGTTATTCCATAACTGAAAAAAACATTTTAAAGAGAACTAAGCGTCTAATTAGAAACACAAACAAATTTGCAGCATGTTACACAATTAGTTCACAATACATTTTAATGCCATTCTCTGCATGTGTTCATTGGATAAGTAAACGAAATTCGTTAAACAAGCAAACTAATTTGGCGTTTTTTTAAGGTGAGACAGACTAAATTTAACCGCATATATTTTGTAAAATAGTTTAGTTTAGTTTAGTTTATTTAGCACAATGTTAAAAACAAGTAGAACAATACCAAGAGAAGTTTCTGTGCAAGGAAAGAAAGAAGCCAGCAGGCTTATTTAGAATTCTTTCCTATATGGGAGAGGTCATTAAAATAATATGGATTTAAAGTTCAAAAAGAACAATACAAAAGGAGAAAAAAAAAAAAAAAATACAAGTTTCCAAGGGGAGCAGCTGTGCAATAAAGAAATAAAAACAGAAACTGCACAAAAGAAGAAAAAAAGACAAAATAATAATCACATTTGGAAAGATTACACATCAGAGAACGAAATCATATGGACTACAATATGGAAGAAATAAGATGTTGTTTTAGATGTTTCTTAAAAATAACAGCACTGTCAAGAATTACCGGGAACTCATAATGGTCCAAAGACTTAAAATAACACTGCCAAGAACAGAAACCAACAATATACCAAAAACCTGGAGGAAAAATGAAGGATTAAAATCTATCATTATATTAATTTGTTGATCTAGGTTTTAAAAGCTTTAAATATTGCAGCATTGCTGTTCTGACATTTGGAAATAATTATAAATTCCTTCCACGTCAAACTATATACAAAGCACTCTGTCAAACGTGCCTCCTATTCATGTTGACGTGGTAAAATACTTTATCACTAGATTCCTTAATGTTGTGGTTGTTTTCAGTTACATTGGTATTGGTGAATACCCACTCATCCAAAGAGCACCTGGGTCAGCAATAATTACAATATTTAATGCCTGGGCATAGATTTTTGAGCACTCATGTGTTTAGCTATTTCTTCACCATTTCATATTACCCTTTTAAGCACCTTTAGATTTTTTCCACAGTTATTTTCATCTTAGATTGCAAGCACTGAGTTTTCATGATTATTCAAAATGGAACACTTGCACCAGGTCCTAGACCTTTTCTAAAAACAATGTAATGCAGATTAGGATGAAAGCGGAGAGTCAAACTTCTCACACAAATTGAACAAAGCAATATGGCTGGCAGGTGCTTTTTTCTGTAAAATAGGACAACGTTAAAACGAGGGAGGATGCTACAGCACAAGATAAACAAAATTGGCGAAATGTGACAGACACACGCTGAACAGAAAAGCTGCCCTCTCATTTGGCAGTTTAATGAGGAAGTGATAATAACACGTTTCCAGTCCAGTTTTACAAGGTGGTATGGGTGTGAAATTGGGCTCCCTTTCACAGCACCAGAGCATTTGAACAATGTTCACATTAAGTTTCTCTCCTTGCCATATAACCTTGCCAAGGCTGACAAACGGAACATTTCAAAACATGGTTAAACACAGGCCAAGCAGGAAGGTATTTACATGTACATAGATTCAGAGGCTGTCCTATGTGTTAGTCGCTCACAGACTTAAGTTAAATATAGCTGTGCCAATATGTTGTTACCTCATACAAGGCAGGGGATGATGGTTTTGCTACATGAACATTTGCAAGTTGTATATTTTGCTCATTAAATGTCTATGGGGTCATGGATAGTTGTATTCCACTGTCATACAATTAGGATCCAAGTTGATGTCACTGATATGACAAAATACTTGAAAATGGAACTCTTATAATAATTAGGATTATCATTGAGCCAATTGGTGTGCATAACGTTTCAATCAGACAAAAGTTGCAAAGTACTCTTAATTAAACATTGGACTCACAATGACGATGAAATCTTCAGCTTGAAATGTTCCGTCTGTGGCCAAGGCAATGTTGGCTGCATAGTCAAGATCATCCTGAAATTTTTTTTACAAAACGTTGTCCTAGTCAGATGAAAAATCTACTACAGTACATTGACATGAAGTAGGGGGTGGAGTAAAGATACTGATTTAGCTAGAAATGCTGCATGCATCTGCTGTCAAGAGTCCCTGTGACCCCCCCCCCCCCCCCCACCTTACCCCTTTTTATAATTTTCCCTTTCCCCTCCTGTTACAGAAATCACACAGTGGTTCATCCAGTCTCACCTGTGTGTCCTTCATGTGTCTCTTGGGCTGGAATTCGCCCAGACATTTGTAGAGCTTGCGACGATTGATGTCTTGCAGGATGGCCCGAGCATCAACCAGCTCTGGAGATGAGGAGTACAGGATCTGCTCGAAGATGTGGTCTGAAAAGGGAAGGGGAGGGGGGGGGCAAAGGGAGAATTAAATGTTTAAACGTAAGCCTCTGAGGCAGACTGAGCCAATTGTCCAAGCTCCACAACTACGAAATGATAGCTCTACCCATTTTGGTAGACCCTTCCATCACTAGGTTACAGGTATGTAAAGTGGCTGACCGGTGAGTTTGGTGTAGGCCTCCATATCATCTATAGCAGTGGAGATTTTGAAAATCTCGCCCTCGGAGCCTATGATCTGGATGTGCTCGTCAGCCTTCACAAAAGCCTCTGTTATCCTGAAGACAACAAGAGAAGCTTTCACTGTTTGCAAATGTGACTGTCCTGCATGTTCAACAAAGGTCCGAAAGACACCCAAATTCACATCACTCATAATTTATGCTAAAAACTTTCAGTTCTTTACCAATTTGTTGATAAATATAGGTCACAGTTACTGCCACTCATTAATCAAAAAAGCATTTCTGCTTTACAGAACTTTACATTCATATCATTATGGCAGAGCAATCCAACACAAGAGTGGATGTGGTTTCCAGTGAGAGCTGGAGTCCATTGATAAAAGCGTGAAAGTACTCACATTGTTTCAATGATGTTTACCACTCTGTGCTGGTAGGCCTGGCGATGAAGGCAGATGCGTGTGTGAAACATGTCATACAAGTTCTCCACTTCCTGGAAACAACAGAAAAGGCAAGGTACTCATGAAACCATAGGAGTACACGTCATAATGTTAATTTTAACACCATTTATCCACACTGACCTAAAGTCTTCATAAAAGAAGTGTGTAAACTGAATTCAGTAAAACAATTAACATCAACAGCAAGGGATGATGTTTGGTGCAATTGTGATCCATGTGTAATGCATGGCAATGTAAAATCTCATTAGATTATATATTACAAATATATGTAAACTAGGACTTATCTTTTGCTGCAAAGTTGGAAGTGGAGCAGAAGTTGTGAGCATGTGGCTTCAGTTTTGCATTTATTCCAATATCAATGTGTACTGCTCTGGTTTTTGCTGGGTGGCACCAGTACCTTGTCTCTAGTGCAGATGAGCTTCTTTCCATCCACCTCACACACGCGTGCAAACTTCAGGAAGCGTTGGTAGTCAAAGCTATTTTGGATGCCCAGATGATAGCTGTCTCTAATGATGAAAAGATGTGGCCAAGCCAAATTAATTTATAAAGATCACTGGCTAAGAACAGATTTAAAAATAATTTTTAAGTGAGGACTCTACCAAACAAGTGGTACAAAGTGGTCATCAACAGATTATTCTGGGGAGGGTAGAGCGAAAGCTTATACTTGGTGGGTGACTGTCACAGAAATAACACAAAAACTTGTTACATTTAAAAAATAAAAAAAAATAAAAATTAGGGATGAACGATAATACCAGGGTCGTATCAGTATGAACTGATAACAGCTTAAAATCATTTAAATAATAGCTGATATGAAGGCCCGACGAGATGACACAATATACATGCGCCAAAGAGGTGATGCTTTTGATGCACTGTTGCTGTTGCAAATTAAGTGAAAATGTGATGCTCAAAAAGAAGCCAAATCATTATAATCGGAAACTCAAAAACAAGTCAAGATTCAGGCTCTCAGCTTAATAAAATTGCAAGTTAAATTTTTTTTTTGTTGACATTTTCCTTCATAAATTCACATCTGTGCCCATCTACATCTTTCAAAATATGAAAATTTGGTTGCAGATTGCATTTGTTGTTATAATGCGACACAGGCATCAGCTATCAGCATTACCTAATATGGCCAGTCAAATACCAGTTAACCCCTTTGCGCAAATGCCAAATTTGGTCAATTCTCACCTAATTAGAGAGTGTTCGATTTAAGGCTTTGTAACACCAGGTGTGAGCATCACAGAAACTTGGAAAATGGAAAATTGGAAACAAGACGGTACATATCGAGGGCATATTCTCAGATTGAATAAAAGGTATCTTGCCAACTATGGTATCTTCCTCTGACCCACTCCCAAAATCCATGTAAGCAAGGATTTCCTCTAGCCATGCTGATGAGTTAGCCAAATTAGTAAAAAACTTGCAATAAAAAAACAAACAATAATTAGACCTCGTAAAAGCTAATGTACATTCTAAGTTGTTTGTGTAAAACTAAACTAATAAAAATAGAAATTCTGTTACGCTCGGCTGTAATTTATTGTTCAAAGCATCCAATAAGACATTGCAAACACTGTTACGAAGGTTATAATGCCCTATATTGGATAAAAGAGTTGTCAATGAAACCAGAATGAACTGGAATGCATGAGACAGGTTTGAACAGCATGAGAGGATTTACACATGGGGGTTTTAGAAGGTGTACTAGCATTATAAAGGGGTGTGTATTTCTCAAACAGATTGTCCAAGACAATAAATGACTGAATCTTGAAAGGGACATCTCTATGTGTAAAACCAATGGCAATATTGTATATTTCTTTCATATTTATTAGTAGATATTAAGAGTAGAATGACATGGTACAATTATACAAGAATTTCACTTGTTTGTTTTGCTGTTGAGTGAGCAGGGCTTTTCACAGCTGTTTTGACATACGACATTGTTGGCTTTATCTTGTTGCTATGACAAAATACAAATTTTTGGTAGTGAAAAAATATTTTTATAAACTCAGATAGATACTATTGTCCACTGTGTCATGCAGGGGTAGGTATAGTTGCAGGTGAGACTGGGTGGAGGGGTTGCTTGTTAAAAGGACTAGCTATGCTACAACAGTGGCACTTAGAAACTCAGAATTCGGCAGAGTTGTCACAAATTGTATACAAATAAATGGACAGGTAAAACAGGTGGTTTGTTGTTTCCACTCAAAGTTTGGTTGCTTGAGCAATACATGTCTCAGTTGAGCAATCGCATATCTCTGGCACCATGGCCACGAAGGGGTCTGTGCGAAGTCTGCGGTTAATGATATCGGTTCCAGAATTTCCATAATGTGCACCTCAACCTCAAATCACTCACCTGGCAAAATAATCCCACTTGTCCACATCAATTCCATTTCTTTTGTTTGCCACAATCTCATACAAGAAGGATTTTTCTTCTGGTCTTCCTTGATATGGCCACTGCAGAGATGAAAATGCAAGAAAAATATTTGGTACCTAAAGAAGAAGAGGAGAGAGATGTGGGAATTGAGATCTGGCTTGTGTGTTTAGGATGTCATGGTGACGCACCGGACTCTGCTCCTGGCTGACCGGGACAGGCGTCTCCAAGGGTGCGGCTATCTGCTCCTGGCTGAGTGGGACAGGCGTCTCCAAGGAGCCGGCTATCTGCTCCTGGCTGAGTGGGACAGGCGTCTCCAAGGAGCCGGCTATCTGCTCCTGGCTGAGTGGGACAGGCGTCTCCAAGGAGCCGGCTATCTGCTCCTGGCTGAGTGGGACAGGCGTCTCCAAGGAGCCGGCTATCTGCTCCTGGCTGAGTGGGACAGGCGTCTCCAAGGAGCCGGCTATCTGCTCCTGGCTGAGTGGGACAGGCGTCTCCAAGGAGCCGGCTATCTGCTCCTGGCTGAGTGGGACAGGCGTCTCCAAGGAGCCGGCTATCTGCTCCTGGCTGAGTGGGACAGGCGTCTCCAAGGAGCCGGCTATCTGCTCCTGGCTGAGTGGGACAGGCGTCTCCAAGGGGCCGGCTATCTGCTCCTTGATAAAGAGCAGGTCCTCTGGCAGCACCAGCCCATGCTGCTCCATCACCGGCTTCAGCTTGTTTACCTTAATCAGGTGATCGAACATGGCCACAGACGCTTTCTCATGCTGGAGCACACAGACACATTCATGCACACAGTCAATAAGGCATAGACACCAGCATAAATCAACATGTAAAGTTTGGGCAGAGTAATGTTAAAGTAAAAATACAGGCAACAAAAGAACAAGACACAAAATGAAGTACATGCGTTATTAACACATAGAGTCAATCATCTTGTTCTTCCCAGTAGTGAAGTGAGACATAGCAAAACTAATGATTGGCCCTAAATCAAATAGATGTTGAAAAATACCTTCCATTTGGAATTAGGGCATATTTCTGGGATAAACATTCCATCAAACACGTGGGAGAAAGGGCCATGTCCTGAACACAGCAAGAGGGATGAAAAGAAGGGGATAAAAAATGTCATTCAAAATAAAATAAAAATATTAGGAAAAATAAATACGAAAAAGAATAATAAAAGAAAACCATGACACAGCAGGGAAGACAATGCTCCTTACAGCAATAATTTTTTTCACCAATAAGGTGACTCTACATTATCCTCCAACTTCAATAAGGAAAGAAATGTAAACCTTCTGCAGATGGTGCAGGCTTATATTAGTGTTGTTGTAGGACTTATGTTATTGTTTAGATTGTTTGTTCCCCTGTACTTGTGAGAACAGACCCATACTATATTAACTTAAGGCTAACACCAATGCCAAACATTTGCGGTATGAAGAAGATGTATTGAAGAAGGGACAGTGAAACTCACCAAGGTCATGGCACAGGCCTGCAATCTGGACACAGAGTATGTCCCTCTGACTAATGAGAAGCTCAGGCTGGCGCTTGTTTAGGGCCTTGACCAGCTTGCCCGCCAGGTAGCCCACCCTGCCAGAGACAACATCCTCTTACATTATTTAAAGGACATCCATTGCTTAGCAGATGCTCTGACTCACAAATTGGATTCACCAAATATTATCAATTTACACAACTGGCTAGTTACAGAAGCATTTATGATTAGGCTCATTTTCAGGGATATGGTGGTAGAGGCCCACCTGGTGATCAAATCTTTGGGTTACAAACCCATTTTATTGACTAGCACATACTGCTACCCTGCGCCTTAAACTCTGTTGATTCGAACTCAGAAATGTATTTACTGTGACATTATTATGAGCGACCAAAACACCACCTGTATTTCTTTTTTTAAAACATAATTTTCAGCAGCCTGTTTTTAGTGAATCAAGGATCAAAATACTATAAATCGAACCATTTCAAAGTACAAAATTTAAAAATGGTTCAACCTATGAAAAGCTCTGACTTGGGAGAATAACCTTGAAAGACAATGTTAGGAGCCAATGGCACCTGCGATTATTTGGGAAAGCCCCAGAAGAGGACGTACCCGATAGAGTGTTCAAAGCGGTTATGGCAGGCTCCAGGAAAGACAAAGTATGTGCCGCCCAACTGCTTAATGTGACGCAGACGCTGGAACTGAGGTGTGTCGATAATTCTCACCAGCAAAGGGTGCATTTCAATGTGGCCGTGGATAGGGTCATTAAAAACCTGCAAGGGTGAGAAAGACTTTCATCAAAGCAATAGAAACTGCTGAAGGCCAATCCATATCGAGTTTAACTCAATATGCTTTATTGGCATGAACTACATAGACTACTACATCATGAGAAAGGGAAACACAGCATTACTACTGTGTTACCCTATGTGCAATATCTCTCCTCTCCCGTATCTATTAAATGTGACATCTGATCATTTGCCAACAGCTTTACCTTTGTGGTGTCAGCCGAGAAGCTGGCAGTCTGCATTTCTTCTGTAGGACGTTTTGTATTTTCCATCTTGATTGTCAATTGCCAGTGAATGGAAAAGGTAAGTAGCTAATTCACATACAGTACTACGACTTCGTCTGTGGGCACCTAACGGGCTCTTTCGAGAACCCGCCGTTCCACCAGACTGTAGAAAAACACTTTCCACTGGGTTTTCTTTATTGGTTTTAAAAGTCATACCAAATAAAAACATAATACTGAAAAAACATTTAATTTCATTTCATTTCACTGCATTCATTACATTTATATTCATTAAAATTGCATAATTTAAGGGGGAATTTCCTCATTTAAGATACATCCAAACACTGAAGACAACACAATAATTAACACTATTTACAAGACAACAAAAGAAGGGAAAAAAACACTTACAAAGACTGTAGAAAAACACTTTCCACTGGGTTTTCGGTTG
This sequence comes from Ilyophis sp. 1 JC-2022, assembly GCA_022702515.1. Classification (NCBI taxonomy): domain Eukaryota; kingdom Metazoa; phylum Chordata; class Actinopteri; order Anguilliformes; family Synaphobranchidae; genus Ilyophis; species Ilyophis sp. 1 JC-2022. The sequence continues at coordinate 43,324,012 of CM040402.1, forward strand.
TCAACCAACGCCAGATCATCTGTCTTCTTAGTGGTCCACCGGTGGTACCACAGACCTATATACAAACTTGAAAACCGGAAACGTGGTCACGTGGTTCCATTCAACCCTTACGATGTGTCCCAAATCGCATACTTCCATGCTCCGAGCACACATAGCGAGCACGCGCATCCATGTGAGTCCATAGCGAAGTACGTTAGTGCGGAGCACGGGAGTATGCGATTTGGGACACAGCCATTGTCATCTTATTCCGCAAACGCGGGAGCAACTGAAATTCCGAACATTCGATTTTGTTTAGAATTTCTGGTTTCCAATATTGCCCCATATTAACTGGCTTGAAAGCAGCTGCTACGACTTTGCTAGAAAGACAAAAATGGATCCAAATGTCACTAAAATGGGAACACACCCCCTTTACACTATGGCAGCATGATGGGTGAATGTAGCTGGGGCGTAAAGCTACTTAAAAAGTGATAACCTGAGGCTGAGATCTTAAACTAGCCTACTGACCCGACTGGCGCTATATGGCCAGCAAAAAAAATTAAAAAAAAGTCTAAAACGCATATCAAAACCAACATCACTGATGTCTCATCCGACTCTGTCTCATTAGCCTATACATTTAAATTTTATTGACATCAATACTTAAGTCAAACTGGAATACAGGTAGAAAAGACCATTTACATTTAGGCTACAATTTAACCATAAGCAAAGTAACCCAAGTGAGCGATTTATACCAAGTAAGTTGAGCAAACATTGAATGAACATTCGTCAACATTAACGAAGAGATGAAGAGAATGCTGACATTGTATTTATAATTAAATAATTTAGACCTAACTCTAGAGTTAGTGATAATTATTCAACAGTAAATTAAAACAGCGTTGGCTATGCTTGCTCTGCACATTTGTCAGCTAGACCTAGACAGTTTGTTAGACTTAGCACATCGACCTGTGTCCTGACAAGCAGCCGACAACAATTGTGAAATATTCACCTCCAGTCTAGCTAACCTGGCAGCTACATATTTCGTCATATTACAATAAAAACAAATGGAACATCTGCCTACTCGGTAGTAGCCTAAGTTATTGACAGCTAAAGTTACCCATAGCTAACATTACGTCCATTTAGTCATAGTCCAGAGCGCCATGCATAGGTTATAGGACAATATGCATTCACCTGATTAATACGATAAATAGAGCCAGTGCGTGTCCAAATCAGTTCCCCCAAGAAATCGCGTGCCCCCCATGGCGTTCCAGTGCAATGATTCCAGGTATAGCGTAGCCTAAACGTGCGTATATATAGCATGCATTTAGCAAATTACAATCAGCTCACTCACAAAAAGCACTGTTTGTGCCACCGTTTATACGGATAGCGATTAATATCAGTGTTCGTACGTTTTCAGCGATTTGCCCATTTCCGATAAGGCTACGTAAAAGAGTAGACATTACTGGGATTAATTGCTATCCGTATCAACCTGCTGATAGACTAGGTTGCTAGGGTTTGCTTTTGCCAGAAAAACGTTCCAATAAAATTATAATAATTGTCCTGGCTGACATTAAGGCAGTTGACAAAAGTTGTGTAGGTAAAATGCTAACGTTAAATCGGAAATTATTGTCAATTCGACATTGTCACATTATTGCATATATAAGTTTCTCAACGAGAAAGCACGTTATATTAGGTTACGTTAAATCATGCGACTGGGTGGTTGGGGGATTGGATTCTGAGTTATTTCAGAAATGGGGGATAATATTTAGTTGTGCATTGACTAAAGACAAAAAGAAAACCTTAAGATCATTAAATATTGGCATATTTTTTGCTAAATGCTTCTTCATTTGAAGCATATGGCTGTAGCTCCAAACTTTACCAATAATGCAAATAATAATAATAACAACAATCACTTTATATAACACTTTTTGAAACACTGGGTTATAAAGTGCTGTACAAAATTTAGTGCTGATTATAATGTCATAATGTTAGATATTTATCACTGGTTTGGTGTGTTTGTCATTTAGCAAAGTATAAGGAATCCTCTTCATGGGGCTAATGGATCCGTTTTATAATTAACCTTAAAACATTAAACCAGTTGTAAACCTGCTGATCGACTATGCTGAGGTTTGCTTTTGCCAGGAAAACGTTCCAATAAAATGAATATGCTCACGAGTTGTGGAAATAAAACATTTTATTATCTTGGCTATATCATAAGCTAAGCTACACGTACAATAGGCTATATGATATAGCTTGATATAAGATATATCATATCATAAGCTAGTAGCTAATTTACCAATGCAAGAAGCAATGGTTAGCTAACGTTACTGTACAAACAAGCTGTATAATCTCAGTTAGTGATGAAACCAGCCAGAATAATGTACATCTCCTCTAGACTAGCAGCGCTAACTGACCTCTCCTGTCTCCTTAGCGGATGGTGACGGACATAATATTCTGCCTCAAAGTTTTTTTTTGGTAGAAATTGTTACGGCATCGTCACACCGAACGCATCTCCGTCTTTCGTAAGGCCATGGCTCAGAAAAATGGTGTGGGTGTGTATTTTTTTTTTTTACAAAAAGCGCTGTGGAAAAGGCTATTTACTAGCAATGCGAATGAATGGGAGAGAACCTAAACCGAAAGTTCTTAACAAAATTCACGTGATCACGTAGCGCCCATATGTAACGTTCCAAAATAAAGTGAATAGAGCGCTACAGTTGTAGCAAAGGGGGTAGGCGGAGCAAGAGGTCCAACTTCAGGGCTGGAACGTCCGCACTTGGAATTTATTAGATAGACAACAGGCGCTCATTGAATGACTGGCGGTCAATGGAGTTTTACAAAACAGTTCGCTAAACGGGTCATTATCAGACAGATGAAATCAAAAACCTCCCTTTTCTTTTAAGATTATATATGCCTAGGTTGTTAGGACCCAGTACAACTACTTACAACCCGTTATGATTTTGACTATCCAAATAAAACCAACTTAAAATCGGCTAGCGCCGGTCAGCTGAGAATCTTCCTGAATTTGGATCTTTTGATCCATCTGTATATATTCTTAAAAATCCATAAAACCGATTGCTAATATGTTCATTCACTATACCTTCATACTTATTCCTCTTCCGTTCACCTCTTTTTTTTGTTATGTAGCTCAAAATTTACCATTGGTTGTGGCAATAACCAAGGAGGTATAGTTGGAAGAACTACTGTTGGGCTGTATTTCTTATTTAAAATCCCCATCTCGCTTGCCTTCTCCTTCACATTCCACCAAAAACTTTTGGTGTTCCCTTTTTCGTGCTCCCAACATGGTTCTATAACATTTTTTGTCGGGTGATTTTTTTTGTGACCTTGCAGATTCGCCCAATATGTAATCATTAGCTGTTTCCTTCTCAGTGTTAATGACATTTCCCCCATCTCCACTTGCAAAGCTGACACTGAAGTACTTTAAAATGCTTCACAACATATCCTAAGTGCTTGTGCTTGAATCACTTATAATTTTTTGAGTAAGGATTTTGAGGCTGACCCATATGCCACACTAATCCATAATCGAGCACTGATCTTATTAGTCCCATATATATTGTTTTCAGAGATGTCCTATCTGCTCCCCAGTCCTTACCAACCAAACATCTCATTACATTCACAACTTTTTTACACTTTGTTATTACCTTATCAATATGAGTACTCCGTGTGAGCCTCGTATCGAACCACATACCTAAAAATCTAACCGCATTCACCCTCTCCAAATCTCTTCCGTACAATTTCACTTTCATTTCTTCCCAAATGTTTTTGCATGTAAAAAAGGCCATGTTTGTTTTTTCCACAGAGAATTTAAATCCCCACTCCAAGGACCATTGCTCCACTATTTTAATAGCCTCTTGTAGTTTTTTCACTATATGATTTACATTCCTTTCTCTCTTCCATAAAGCCCCATCATCCACAAATAATGATCTCCCTGTCCCTTGTTCCACCTTCGAGTACACATCATCAATCATTATTGAAAATAAAAGGGGACTAATAACACTTCCCTGTGGGGTTCCATTATCCACCAGAAAGCAAGACTAATACTTTCTTCCCACTCTCACTTGAATTGACCGACCTAGAATAAAGTCTTTAATCCAGTTAAACATCCTTCCTACAATTCCTAATCTATTAATTTCAATTAGCAACCCATCCTTCCACATTAAATCATAAGCTTTTTCTACGTCGAAAAACACCGCTACTACCACCTCCTTATTTATTTGTGCTTTTCTAATTTCTGATTCTAGACATAAAACTGGATCCATGGTACCCACTTTGACAATTTGACCTGAGATTTCTTATTTCTAGATAGTATGTTAGTCACCAGGACAGCCTAGGTCGTAGGTCAATGATCGATTTCATAGTCGTATCATCTGACCTGCGGCCGTATGTTCTGGACACTCGGGTGAAGAGAGGAGCTGAGCTGTCAACTGATCACCACCTGGTGGTGAGTTGGATCAGATGGCGGGGGAAGACGCCGCGCAGACCTGGTAGGCCCAAACGAGTAGTGAGGGTCTGCTGGGAACGCCTGGCGGAAGAACCTGTCAAGACGATCTTCAACTCCCACCTCCGGCAGAGCTTCAACCATGTCCCGAGGGCAGTAGGGGACATTGAGTCCGAATTGACCTTGTTCCGCTCTGCCATTGTCGAGGCGGCTGTCGTGAGCTGCGGCCGCAAGGTTGCTGGGGCCAGTCGCGGCGGAAATCCCCGAACCCGATGGTGGACACCAGGGGTGAGAGGAGCCGTCAGGCTGAAGAAGGAGGCCTACAGGGCGTGGCTGGTCTGTGGGTCTCCGGAAGCAGCTGACGGGTACCGGCGGGCCAAGCGGTGTGCGGCCGTGGCAGTCGCCGAGGCAAAAACTCGGGCGTGGGAGGAGTTCGGGGAGGCCATGGAGGAAGACCATCGATCGGCTCCGAAGAGGTTCTGGCAAACCGTCCGTCGCCTCAGGGGGGGAAGGCGGCAACTTGCTCACACTGTTTACAGTAGTGACGGGGGGCTGCTGACGTCAACTGGGGAGATAGTCGGACGGTGGAAGGAATACTTTGAGGAGCTCCTCAATCCCACCAACACGCATTCCATGGAGGAGACAGAGTCGAGGGAGGACTTGGGGAGGGGTCGTCCAATCTCCGGGGCAGAAGTCGCCGAGGCGGTGAAACAACTCCGCGGCGGCAGAGCTCCGGGGGTGGATGAGATCCGACCTGGGTATCTCAAGGCTCTGGATGTTGTAGGGCTGTCTTGGCTGACACACCTCTGCAACATTGCGTGGACATCGGGGGCAGTGCCTTTGGAGTGGCAAACCGGGGTGGTGGTCCCCATCTTTAAGAAAGGGGACCAGAGGGTGTGTTCCAACTACCGGGGGATCACACTCCTCAGCCTCCCTGGGAAGGTCTACTCCAGGGTATTGGAGCGGAGGGTCCGGTCGATAGTTGAACCTCAGATCAAGGAGGAGCAATGTGGTTTTCGTCCCGGCCGTGGAACCGTGGATCAGCTCTTTACCCTCGCTAGGGTGCTGGAAGGGGCATGGGAGTTTGCCCAACCAGTCCACATGTGTTTTGTGGATTTGGAGAAGGCTTTTGACCATGTTCCCAGGGGCATCCTGTGGGGGGGTACTCCGGGAGTATGGGGTGGATGGCCCCTTATTAAGGGCCATTCAGTCCCTGTACTGAAGGAGTGAGAGTCTGGTCCGCGTTGCCGGCAGTAAGTCGGACTTGTTCCCAGTGGGGGTTGGACTCCGCCAAGGCTGCCCTATGTCACCGGTTCTGTTCATAACCTTTATGGACAGAATTTCTAGGCGCAGCCGGGTGGCGGAGGGTGTCGAGTTTGGTGGTGGAAGGATTTCGTCTCTGCTGTTTGCGGACGACGTGGTCTTCTTAGCTCCATCAAACAACGACCTTCAGCTCCTGCTGGGGCAGTTCGCAGCCGAGTGTGAAGCGGCTGGGATGAGAATCAGCACCTCCAAGTCTGAGGCCGTGGTCCTCAGCCGGAAAAGGGTGGACTGCCCACTCCGGGTCGGGGGGGAGGTCCTGCCTCAGGTGGAGGAGTTTAAGTATCTCGGGATCTTGTTCACGAGTGAGGGTGGGATGGAGCGGGAGATGGACAGGCGGATCGGGGCGGCGTCAGCAGTGATGCGGGCGCTAAACCGGTCCGTTGTGGTGAAGAGAGAGCTAAGCCAAAAGGCGAAGCTCTCGATTTACCGGTCAATCTACGTTCCAACCCTCACCTATGGCCACGAGCTATGGATAGTGACCGAAAGAACGAGATCGCGAATACAAGCGGCCGAAATGAGTTTCCTCCGCAGGGTGGCCGGGCTCAGCCTTAGAGATAGGGTGAGGAGCTCGGACATCCGGGAGGGACTCAGAGTAGAGCCGCTGCTCCTCCATGTCGAGAGGAGCCAGCTGAGGTGGTTCGGGCATCTGGTGAGGATGCCTCCTGGACGCCTCCCTCGGGAGGTTTTTCGGGCATGTCCGTCCGGGAGGAGACCTCGGGGCCGACCCAGGACACGCTGGAGGGATTATATCTCTCGGCTGGCCTGGGAACGCCTCAGGATTCCCCTGGAAGAGCTGGCGGAAGTGGCTGGGGAGAGGGCGGCCTGGGTTCCCTTGCTGAAGCTGCTGCCCCCGCGACCCGGACCCGGATAAGCGGAAGACAACGGACGGACGGATGTTAGTCTCTCGGTAAGCATACGTTCCATTATTTTACATAAATGAGATGTAAGAGCTATTGGTCTGTAATTTGTAGGTTTTGTGGGATCCTTTCCTGGTTTCCTGGTTGGGACTACCACTGCCTGTTTCCAACTTCCAGGAAATCTACCCTCCTGCCATACTTTATTAAAAAGTTCTAATAAAACTTCTAAAGCTATATCTGTTAGATGCTCTAACATTATATAACACACTTGATCTTTTCCGGGAGATGTTAATCCAGATTTGACAATTGCCTTTTTCATCTCTTCTAATGAGAAAATTACATTTATGCTTGTGTCATTGTTTCCATTTCTCCAATCCAACATTTCTAAATTATCTTCCTTTGTTTTTTTTTGTTCCTTTGTTTTTCCCTTCTTTGCCTTGCCTCTTCTGACATGTTATCAGAACTATGTACTTGAACTAAAGCTTTAACTAACATGTCTGCCTTTTCTTCATGTTCTACTGCTAATATTCCATCACTTTCTAACACAGGATACCCCCATTCTTTCCTCACTCCACTCATCTTTTTTATCATTCCCCACACCTCTTCTATTGGTGTGCTTCTCCCAAGTGTATTGCAATAATTTCTCCAATATTTCCTTTTTTCTTTTTTAATGATTTTCCGGACCATTGCTTGGCACCCTTTATAATTTATTAGTTTCTGGAAGTTGTGAGTCCTTTTTAATTCCCTAAAAGCCTTATTTTGATTCTTCACAGCCACAGAACACTCCTGTGTCCACCAGGGCACCAATTTTCTTCTTCCCTTACCAAACTTTTTTTTAATGCCCTGATTCGCAGTTCCTATTATAGCTGCTGTAATGTTTTCATTAAAATTCTTTGTCTATCACCACTAATCTTTCTTCACATATTCCTTGAAATTTTCCCCACTCAGCCTTTCCAAAAACCCACCTTTCCATCTTATCATCTGGTACCACATTGTTCTCTATACCGACTTGACATACAATTGGATAGTGATCACTTCCAACTGTTGAGTGATTCCACACCTCCCATGCACATAATCCTGCCAGTGACTGTGATGCTAAAGTTAAGTCTAATACAGATTCTTTCACCATGCTATGATTAATTATTGTGCTGCTTCCATCATTTAAACACACAAGGCCTTTAGCTTCCATTAACTCCTCAACTATTAACCCATTGTGATCTGTCTTTTCCCCACCCCACACAGTATTATGAGCATTAAAATCCCCACACCAAATAACCCTTCTTTTGTAATTATTATTTGGCTTGTTATAAGGCCTAAACACGACCTAAATTTCTGCATAACACAGGTTACTTTATAAGTCCACCCACATGCACACTGCAGCAATTCGTGCAACGGGGCTGCGTTTCCCGATAACGATCAATTTTAGGGTTAAGTGCCATTTCAACGAGCGATTCTACGATGGCTCTTTAATTTGTAACACGCGTTTCCCAAAACAGCTATTAAGTTATAAGTGCTACTTCACCAGAGGTGTAGCCTGGCCTACACTTTGTATTTTCAAAAGCAAAATAAGATGACGAGTTCAATGCATTGTTTTTGTCAGAATAGCCTAAAAGCCTAGCATAAAAAAACATTTTTTTTTGTAAATCTTTATTTGCATACATTAATTAGCTATAGGTACTATTACATTACATTACAGTTATTTAGCAGACGCTTTTATCCAAAGCAACGTACAATAAGTGCATATTGAAGGTCATTGACACAACTACAAAGCAAATCCAACAAAGCACAACTTTCTCACAACGTAGGAGCTATCGCTAGTAATCAACATAGAATACAGTCAGCTATACATTCTAAGCTATAAAATAGCAAAAAAACAAATAGAAAATAGAATAAACAGAAAGTACATACTATATAATTGGCCCTATATATGTAGTTATTCAAGGTGGAGTCTGAAAAAGTGTGTTTTCAGACCACAACGGAAAACAGACAGTGTTTCAGCTGAGCGAAATGGGGTGGGGAGTTCATTCCACCACTGGGGAGCTAGAGTAGAGAAGCTCCGCAGTCGGGACGAGCGAGAGCCGTTAACACGGAGAGAGGGAAGTGCAAGTCTCCCTGCACCAGCACAGCGAAGTGGTCGAGCAGGAGCGTAGTGCTGGAGTGTATTGCTACTGAGTGTATTACTTGCCTGAAGTGATTATGTTAGGCTAGCTATTGCTGCCTTCAAGTGTTCTATTTCCGACATGCTCGCCGACATAGGGTCATAGCCAGTGGCGGGCTGTCAGGGCCAGCAAGGCCTTCTCTGCTGGCCTAAACATCATCAGAATATAAATTTAATTTTGATATATTTTTTCCACAAATATGTATTAAATTATTCCCCATAGTCTATTCTCTTCATTTCATAGCTTTCCTCTTGGTTGCGCTGCTTCCAGCCTCAGATCGAGATTTGGAGGGCTGGCCTTTATGTTAGAGCTTTTATCCAATCATATTTCAGCCATAATGTGTTGCCAGGGTCCAAGAAATCTGCCCTTAGGCCTTCAGAATCGACAGTGCGGGCACCTGTAGCTTAAAGTGAACCGAAACAACCCTGTGGTGTTAACCAATCAGATTTCGAGTAGGCGAAACCGGGGCCAGCTAGCAGGCGTACGATAACGTCAGCACGTGCACGTCTTTTGATTGGATACGCACTATTGCGAGGCAGAGCTATGCAGAGATAACAAACTGAACTTGAACGAGATTTCTACAAGCTGTTTTTTTTTCAACCCACAATGGCTGAAGGAGAAGAGATCGATTTGGTCGCAGATATAATTACAACGCCATTTTCAAAACGAACCTTTCAAGAAAAGCTAGACATCGTCAGAAGAGAACGGCCAACCCCGACGCTAGCGAGCCGACGCTAGCGAGTCAAAGTGGACATTCAAGGCTAGGAATACACTTTCACCACTGTCGCAAATATATCCTCTTGAACAAATGCAAATTATTTGTTTGTTTTCTTTTATTTTCAGTGAATAGTTTATGTGTCTTTATCGTCACGTTTCTTAAATGAAACTGCTTTGGGTGCGACAATGCGCTGTTTAGCGAACAAACTTGTTAAAGCTAACATACTTTTGGTGGACTTAATAAAACTTTGTAGACTAATCCCTTAAAAGCGCCTTTTATTTTAAAGTTTTGACAGTATCCAAGCGATCTTAAAGCTGGTAGTTTAACACTCTTAATTGTAAATGCGGATTTATTGATTATAAATGCTTCGGAAATATTAATATAACTGTTGTACTTGACTATGTTAAGGTGATGCAACGCCCGGTTATACTGCGTTTCTGTCTAAATGTATAGTTTCTAGAGCCATGGCGTCATAATGATGGTATTAAGAGGTGGAATAATTCCGGTAGGACTGTAGGACATCACTGAAGGCCTAGGTGTGAAATGCACGGCCCGCCACTGGTCATAGCCTATAACTTTTTTTTGCAACATATATTAGCCCCCCCCCCCCAGCTGATCATGTAGTTATGCCACTGATAGCTGGGCTTTATTTCCACAGAATGCGATGCCGCACCCGGAATAATAAAACTATGAGTTTGCATTCATCATTACTCTTTGTCAGTTACGCTTACCCTATCCACGGTTGCCCCCTAGTGGTAGTAGTTGACGTCCCAATTATAGTAGTAGGTCCTATATTTCCCTCAAATTATAAATTAATTGTCGTTTTGAAATAAATACGCCTTGAAATAAACACGACTTGAAATACGCCTTGAAATAAATATGCCCCACGCCTTGAAATAAATACGAATGGAAATAAACACGCGATTAAATAAATAAAAGAGACGTAAAATATGAATTTATAGGTATTTACTAAATGGCTTATTTAATTATGTATTTATTTAATTGTTTCAATTTTGTCACATTTGGTTTCCCATACCAATCAACTCACTATCATATCTCGAAATCCATTTATAATGCGTTGAGTGAAACAGCAGGTGGGATACTGTGCAAAAATAAAGTTCAAATGCAAACTCAAATTTCAACTGTAGGCCTATTTAACATGTTAGTGATGTCGACTAGACAATAAACAAATACTTCACAAAACAATTAATAAATTCGCCTAATACAAGACTTATAACCCGACCCTAAAATCACGGTAAAAGCAGTAACTCCATCACATGAGTAATGGAGCTGAACTCCTGTTTAGCTCGCAAATCCAGATTCACCTCCACATCACGGAACTTTACCATGGAATAGCAGATAATATTTAACAAAACCAAATGTTGGCTTTATAGACCCCTATTACGTATTCCGATATGAATCCAATCATACACACTATGCTACAGTTTAAAGCCGGCATCACATATAAACATTAAACATACAAATATTGCATGGCCGCAGATATTCCGACAATGTCGCGCCCAGAGTTAGGCCTAATAGAAATAGATATTGTGCCCCCCTAATAGAAATAGATCTCTGCCCACCCCTGGAATGGTGCAGAATGTTCTGACATTATGACAGTTGCCTAATAGTAGGCATATGTTTTTTTTTGTAGTTTGCAAGCTTTTGGAAAAATGACCTTGTCATAAATATCTGCGTGATGTAGTGATGTAACTTTAGGTGCCTCTTCAGATTTGTGGTGTTTTTCCCACCTGGTTTATGACCGCATGTTTTTCTCCCGTTACAACAACAGTAGGCTACATTCGGTTTTCCGTTCCCCCTCATCGTATATGTCCATATATCCATCCTTTTCTTTCTTCCAACTTTTGACATACTAGTGTATGGCTATGCTAGTATTATCTGCCACCCCTCACGTTAGTTGCTTTGTGAATAACAGGATGTTTCCCAGTTAGGCAGAAAGAGTTTAAATGAATCCAACCGTCACCTCTCTCTTTTGAGGTCTAATAAATATTAGATTTTGTTACTGTTTTTATTTTAAAATATACATTTTCATCTAGCCTATTTTTACTTCAACGATAAAATAAACAAATTTAGTCATGTTTTTATTTTGTTATTTTCCGTCAACGATGATAAATAAGATGTAGTCACAGTTTTTATATTCTAATATCCTTTTTCGTCATATTTTTTTTTGTCAACAATATTAGAAAGGGATTTAGTCACAGTTTTTATTCTCTAAAATCAATTTTCTCATGTAGAATTTTCTCGTATTCATGAAAAAAAATTCCATTGACGAAAATGCTTTTATTTTTTTCGGGTTGACAAAATGAACACTGGTCCTTACGTTCTACTATATATTTCCTACAGTTAACAAGTACATGTTGTACTGCTTCTGGTGTCTGATAATGATCACATAATCCATTTTGATGCTTTCCTATAATGTGGAGAGTCCCGTTCAGGTTACTGTGTCCTATTCTTAGTCTGGTCATCACTGCTTCCGCTCTTTTATTTCCTCCCCTGCTTCTCCCAGTGCCCAATCTACTCTGTATTGCATGTAGATGTCTTCCTCTTAACTCCTGATCCCAGTGCCCACTCTACTCTGTATTGCATGTAGATGTCTTCCTCTTAACTCCTGATCCCAGTGCCCACTCTACTCTGTATTGCATGTAGATGTCTTCCTCTTAACTCCTGATCCCAGTGCTGCTGCCACTCTTCATTGATTTTTTTCCATGCAATACCCTTTCCTTCTGATTTTGAAAGTTTGATTATAGTGTCTGTTTTCTTTTTTTAACAGTTTGTTTGGCTAGGTTGTCCACTCTCTCATTACCCATAATGCCCATGTGCGCAGGAACCCAAATAAATGTGACCACAATGCCTTGTCTTATTACTCTCGAGTGCATTTCCGTTACTTCAAATAGTAGGTATTGGTGATTATTGGATGTGCCTAGCTTTAGGCTGTACAGAACAGATGCTGAGTCACTACAGATCAGAATTCTATGAGGTTTTACTTGCTCAACCCACTCTAAAGCCATCCAGATGGCATACAACTCAACAGTATATAGGCGACACTTAAGAAGTTTGATGTCCTTTTGCATACTGCAACTCTGTGGCTAGGAACTGCAACTGCACAGCCAGTGCTGTCTGTTATTGGATCTATTGATCCGTCCATAAACACCTGAACATACCCTGTGTATCTACTTTCTGTATAACTATAAAACGCATGTACAAAATCAATTTTCATGCCTTACCTTTGAAGCAGCTCTAAATCTACCACCATTGATTCCATTACCCACACATTCTGTCAGGCAGAACTCCATCCCATACACTCCCAGTTCTCTTGCTGCTGCATTCCCTGTCCAGCCAAAACTTGATTTTACTGTTCCCTCCCTTTCCCAGCAGGCCTGTAGCACTTTTTTGGTTGGGTGGTTATCTCCATGCCCCCTCAAATTCATCCAGTAATTGACTGTAAACGCAGCGGCATTTCTCCTGTATAGCACACACAGGTGATGTTCTGAGAGCCCGGGCCTGGATCACATCTAATCCTGCAAGTAGTAGATCCATATACTACGCTCCCATAATCCAGCCTTTATCTAATTAGTGCTACATACAGTGCTGCTCGAAAGTTTGTGAACCCTTTAGTATTTTCTGTATATCTGCATAAATTCAATCTAAAATGTGATCACATCTTCATCTAAGTCCTAAAACCTGATGAAGTGAACCCAGCTCAACAAAAAACCCAAAAAACATTATTCTTTTATAATTAATTTATTGAGCAAAATTATCCAACATTAAATGCTTTGTTGGCAAAAGTATGTGAACCCTTGGATCATACATATTTTTAAAGTATCATATTTAATATTTGGTCGTATATCCGTTGCATGCTGTTACTTTCTGAAGTCTGTGACCCATCAATATCAAAAGACTCTCGATAACATATTTTCAGGTGCTGTTACAAGCGATACTATAACCTCTTTGCATTTGAATGGATCTCTATGGGAATTGGGGGGTGAGACTAGATTCAGTTGTAAATTACACTGGTACAGTATGGAATACATGACTGGATAAATGGCAGTAAGTCATCCAGGGTCTAAGGCATAGGTGTCAAACTCAAGGCCCGCGGGCCGAATCCGGCCCGCCACGTCATTTTATGTGGCCCGCGAGAACTTAATTATCAGGGCCGAATCCGGCCCGCCACGTCATTTTATGTGGCCCGCGAGAACTGAATTATCTGACGCGTGTATCTATGTGGCTGGTTAACGGGGATTTACTTTTACGATATAACAGACAAACGCAGACGCGGACGCACACCCGCGGTACATACGTTAAATAAACCGTTAAATAAAGTTTGTATTAAAAAAAAGAAAAGGTGATTGCCCCCCCCCCCTCCCCCGTCAACTATTACAATCGAGGTCCGCGAAAATCCTTGATAATAAAAAGTGGTCCGAAATTAAGTTAAGTACAACCGGCCCTTTGAGGGCAACCATAATGCTGATGTGGCCCGGGGTGAAAATGAGTTTGACACCCCTGGTCTAAGGTATCAAACAAGCACCAACCCATCACTCTGCGGCCAGATATGAAGTAGATGAGGGTGGATCACTTTAAGGGTTTATTCTCTTGACTTTTCCCCCCATAGAGTTCTATAGAAAAATTAGTCGTACCCTTGCAGTGATCCATAATAATACTTGGTTACATATCCTTTGCGTACAAAGACTGCCTGAAGTCTGCGAGCTGTAGAAATCATCAGATGCTGGGTATCTTCGCTGGTGATGCTATGCCAGGCCTGTACTGCAGCCTTCTTCAGTTACAATATAGATGAAAATGCCCTCAAATTAAAGCTTGCAGTCTGTACTTTAGCCTCACAGTCATTGTATCATCAGTTGGTCCCTTTGGACCCTGACAATGAACTTATTGAATTGAATTCCATCCAATGTCTTTAACAAGATAAATTGAGTTTGTATGAATGAATAACTAATAGAGTACATATAGGGACATTGGGATACTGGGAGTCGTTATGAGTTGTGACGGAACAATGTCAAGAAAGATGACATTTTCCTTGCCAGTTACGTTAATATATGGATAAATAGAATTGTACTTGCATAAGATGTATTCCAATATCAACATGTCATCTTCCTTTTACCTGTCACTAATAATTGTTCATATATTTCTGATTTGACAATAAACATACAAATGACGAAAAGAACCCGGTGTCATTGTGGCTTGAATGGTGGTGGAGGGGAATAGTCCTACAGTTTATTTACCTTTTGTGAATGTCACCATATTATGTGAAATAAATATTCTGAAAATGTTCTCTTTGCTTAATTGCTGGTATAATTGATCTGTTTTGTTCTGGAGACCAGACCACCCACATCTAATCAACCCATGGCCATAATTACCGTGTTAGATCTTTAATCTCAATCATTAATCTTACAACAATTTGCAAGATGGATGTACAGCATTGCACCCAGGTTGTGTTGCTTAATATTGTTTAATTGTTAATACCCTTCATGTTATTATGGAATTGAGTTGTTTGTATGTGGTCCCCTCTGCTGGAATGTGACATGCAGAGGCCTGGCTATACACTGTCCAATCTGGAGATAGGGAAAACTCCACTTCTCAAGCAGGTTCCACTTGTCCTTCTCAGACAGCAGGTCATACCTTCAGATCTTGATAAGGTGTCTTACTGATAACAAGAATGGTGAAGATAAATATTGATTAGGTAACAGTTTTTTCCTATCAAAAGACATCCAAATACTTTGAAATAAATGAATGAGTTATCATTTGGTGGTCCTATCTTAATGTTCTATATGCTCACACCAAATGTTCTGGAGAGGACACTTTTTTTGGACAACAGTCCAATTAGGATTTTACACTTAAGCTGTTGCAAAAACAAACCACTCCTTATAACAAAGTTGAATCTACTCTTCTATAGAATATGGTATAATTACAAATGTAGTTGTATAAGGTATTGAATAAAACATTAAGTTACCTATATTTGGACAGGCCTTTTTTTGTTATAATTCTTCATACATTTTTTTGGTTCAGTCAATAGATTTTATGTAGGCCTACTGTTGTTAGAGGTAAAATTTTTCATAATTTATCTCAAGGCAGATGGATTACAGAAACAGTCAAGAATGAGAATTGGCAACTTTTTGCTACACATTTCTTTGTGTAGCATTACCAATATTGTACTTTTCGTATTCATATAGGCTTAACGTTACTTCAAGAAAGTACATGTACGGTACAGTATATAATAACCAGAGTAGCGACCTTATGTTACTCAATCCCACACTCTCAAAACACATTTATTATTTGCACGAAAATAACGAATGCAAGTACACAACGTAATTTGCAGAAATATGCTAGAGAGGTTGGAAACCCTACAGGGCTTATACTAGAAGCTCACTTTACGAAACAAAATCACATTAATTGAAGAACAATAAAGGATTGTATTATATGAAAAAAAAAAAATAATAATATTCATTGTAAAATTAGAAAGGAGAAGAGATAAGGGAAAGAGGAAAATACTATTATTACATTGTAGGATTTAATAAATAACCCGTATACCTGTGTTTGAACACTTAGGGAGGGGTACATTTCATTTCGATTTTTTTTTTGAGAGTACATTACATAACATTATAGTCATTTAGCAAACGCTCTTATCCAGAGCATAGTGCATTTCCGAACTAGGAACAAGTGCGTTTAAAACAACCCTTTTGCGAACTAGGAACAAGTGCGTTTAAAACAACCCATTTATTTATTTATTTATTTATTTTTTGGGGTGGTAACCACGCAACTACATTACATTACATTATATCAATACGCCGAGTCAATACAGTACAGTAGAATCAATACGCCGAGGTGGCGATATTGTGAAATTATCCGAGTTTGTCGTGAGGAAACACCACTCTTTCCTCGCTCTCTCACCGATTCTGTCGTTGGTTTGTTTGAAGGCGCGGCGACGTTGTTGAAGGCGCCCGAGAGCAGCTGCACCGCTGCTGCTTAACCTTCTGTTGTCATTTCCGCCTTAGTTCACGCAACACCGATTTTTCGGCCATCTCGGACAGTTTCCGATGCAGACCGACGCAATGATGACGTAAATCGGCTCTAGCCAAACACGCCCAGTGTCACGTCACTCACGTGACAATTAGCAGCTGCTGCCCCTTTCTCCTGTTGTCATTGTCCTGACATTTTTATAATTACAACGGCGATTTAATTTTGGTTTAATAACAGTAATCATAATTATAACACTAACAGCGGAAACAACAACAAATAATAATAATAATAATTTTTTTATTTTATTTGGGTCCAGAGCCAATGAGGGCAAAGGGGCAGTGGTTCGAGCAACTATAGCCACACCCTCTGCACGTCCCTGTTCGGCACGAAAAAAAACCCATGGTAAGACCTCATAGAGTACTCAAGTGAGTGTCCAGCATTACTTGAACATCTCCACCACCTCATGTTAAAGCCTAAAATGTGTTCACCTGTGATGGTACTGTCATCGAAACTACCATCTCATATCTTGGCCTCTCATTGGATGACAGATTGCCTTAGTCATATAAACTGTCTTGCTAAGAAATTGATAGTAAGACTGGGGTTGTCTTTTTGTCTGTGAATGAATACACAGCCATTTCATTTTCCACATCAACTAAATTAACCAATTCATGTCATATTCTTGCAAAATTCCACAGACTCGACTAGACTGTCACGGTGCACACAGGACATACACTTGTATGCACCATATGCAGTATGGCCTGTATGCACCCAATGGCATTTCCATTTTTTGTTCACTTCCGGTACAAAATATCAGTAGGTTGCTTTGGGAAGATACCCAAATGTTTCAACTTCTACTTTCTTGGATTTATTTAAAAATGCGTTCATTTAAACTAACTTATATTTATATATTAACTATATAATATCAACATAAAATATCACCATCTATCCAGTGGATCAAATCCTATCCATGCCAATGCAGACCGTGGTGCTGGAAATACTGGTGATGCATTATTGGCCATACCTTGCACAGGCCATATAAGTTGACTTCCCTCTGACATTTCTAGTCTTGGAGCAGAGGAGCTGTGCAGCTCATTTGGTTGTAATTGAGCACTGGAAATTGGGAATGGAAAACATAGGGAGAAAAGGACAAGATCCATAAACAGCCAAATAAATGTACACAAATAAACTGTCTTTTGTAATTGCACACATTCTACAGTACTTGCATTTACACTATGCATTTACAAAACTTTTGATAAAATGATTTGTAGCATAGAGCACCCTTGGGGGAAAAGGAAGGCAACTAGAGGTATTTCTGGTCCGTCACTGTTCCCACTTCCAACCGGTAGTTTGTCCTCCCGGAAGTAGGTCAAACGAGAAGTGGGTTATCCAGGACTGCTACTCCTGCAGCCACACCTCCATCAGAATGTTCTGCACTCTTGGTTCTCAGAAGATGTCCTGCACACTCATTGAGCAGCATATTTGTCCCCTTTCTGTGTGAAAACAATAAATGCATGACATATGGCTGACAGATTTTAGCAGAGACAGCGCTGACTCAGCCAAATTATATTACATATTAAAATGCAAATGTGTCTGACCAATAACAGTACTTTCACATACCCTCAAAATGTCTGCCGTCAATATAACCACAATGTTGCTTTTGCATGTAATACTTTGAAGTTTCATTCTCTTATTTCATGATATTTTTTAGTAAACTTTAATTTCCTACTGATGTGAAAGTGCAAACATTCTTAGATTGATTAAGGGCCTGTTTAAATTAATTTACTGTACACCAGGGTGAATGATATACTGTAGGCCCTAATCTCTCCATTAAGGGCAGTGTGCTGTACTTGTGTGTACCTCACATAGGTTCCAAAGATGCCCAGCTCACTTAGACATGTGCTGAGTTTCAGGGGACAGTCTCTCCTCAGCAGGTAGTTGTAGACAGGCTGGGGCTGGACCTTGTCCATCAGAATGTAGGCTGCCCTTTCTGAGCTGCCCTTCACTTCTGACAGCACCTGGCAGATTTCTGCACCGTAGATATTGTTACCTGCCAGAACAGAACTGATCATCAGCAGGTGAGTCATAAACAGCCTAGGGTATGTTGAGGGCGGCAACCAAAATAAAGGAATGATGTTTGAATAAAAAAGCAGAACTGCCTCACCCCCTCCCTCTCTCTGGGGTTTCAGGACAAGCTGGTCTGGGTTTGGCAACAAAAACCCGAAACATGCGGAAGAAAACAAGCAACTACTGTTAAAACGAATCGAAGAATTGTCAGAATGGCAAAGATTCAGCCAATCATCACCTCCAGAAAGATCAAAGATGATCTAAAATTACCTGTAAGTGCTGTTAGTCAGAAGACGTTTGATCGAAGCTAAGCTATCAGCAAGAAGGCCCCGTAGCACCATTGTTGAAAAAACGGCATGTGCAGAATCGGTTTAAATTTGCCAAGGAACACATCGATTGGCCCAAAAAGAAATGGCGTAAAATTCTGTCGACTGATGCGAGTAAAATTGTTCTTTTTGGGTCTAGTGATCGTCGACAGTACGTCAGACAAACCTATATGCACAATTACAGCACAGCTAGAGAAAATCATGACAGACGTTACGCTAAAGAAAACATGAAAAGCCTCATTCTACATTCATTCCATGGGGAAAAAGTGTGTTAAGTTCATGAATCCAGAAGGCTTCTCTTTGTAATAATTTACCATCTCGATCACCACCCTTTCCAAACAGACAAACTTTAAATCACACAGAGAATGTTGAGCCTCTTTAAAGTGATGGAAAATTGGAGAGTTTGTATCTTCCCTGCGGATAGAACTCATGTCCTGTGATTCACACTCGAGAGTGCTTAGTTTTTCTTGCATATAAACGAGAATGCGGCCAAAAGATCACATGAACAACATAATCTGAATGACATGTAAGCAGCTGTTTGATAAGGTACGACTTGGATGTGTTAGGGTTGACAAAAGTTTTAAATTTTTTGTTATAAGGGCACACAGCACAGTGCAGACATGGAAAGTTACTGCAACTGCCACTTAAGATACAACTCTTTTGCACAGGTGTATTTGTGTCTGCTCTGACAAATCATGTGGCCATGATTCAAAGGTATTTTGTTATTTTTTTGTTTGTTATTTTATCAGCTATCAAGGAGGACTTAAAAAAAAAAAGAATAATAAAGCACTACAGGGAAGAGGTCTGCTGGTTCCATAATGGTTTTGTTAAACGCACCCTAAGAAGTCAAAGTGAGTGTCGAGCATTACTTGAACATCTCCACCACCTCATGTTAAAGCCTAAAATGTGTTCACCTGTGATGTGATCGAAACTACCATCTCATATCTTGGCCTCTCATTGGATGACAGATTGCCTTAGTCATATAAACTGTCTTGCTAAGAAATTGATAGTAAGACTGGGGTTGTCTTTTTGTCTGTGAATGAATACACAGCCATTTCATTTTCCACATCAACTAAATTAACCAATTCATGTCATATTTTTGCAAAATTCCACAGACTCGACTAGACTGTCACGGTGCACACAGGACATACACTTGTATGCACCATATGCAGTATGGCCTGTATGCACCCAATGGCATTTCCATTTTTTGTTCACTTCCAGTACAAAATATCAGTAGGTTGCTTTGGGAAGATACCCAAATGTTTCAACTTCTACTTTCTTGGATTTATTTAAAAATGCGTTCATTTAAACTAACTTATATTTATATATTAACTATATAATATCAACATAAAATATCACCATCTATCCAGTGGATCAAATCCTATCCATGCCAATGCAGACCGTGGTGCTGGAAATACTGGTGATGCATAATTGGCCATACCTTGAACAGGCCATATAAGTTGACTTCCCTCTGACATTTCTAGTCTTGGAGCAGAGGAGCTGTGCAGCTCATTTGGTTGTAATTGAGCACTGGAAATTGGGAATGGAAAACATAGGGAGAAAAGGACAAGATCCATAAACAGCCAAATAAACGTACACAAATAAACTGTCTTTTGTAATTGCACACATTCTACAGTACTTGCATTTACACTATGCATTTACAAAACTTTTGTTAAAATGATTTGTAGCATAGAGCACCCTTGCGGGAAAAGGAAGGCAACTAGAGGTATTTCTGGTCCGTCACTGTTCCCACTTCCAACCGGTAGTTTGTCCTCCCGGAAGTAGGTCAAACGAGAAGTGGGTTATCCAGGACTGCTACTCCTGCAGCCACACCTCCATCAGAATGTTCTGCACTCTTGGTTCTCAGAAGATGTCCTGCACACTCATTGAGCAGCATATTTGTCCCCTTTCTGTGTGAAAAAAATAAATGCATGACATACGGCTGACAGATTTTAGCAGAGACAGCGCTGACTCAGCCAAATTATATTACATATTAAAATGCAAATGTGTCTGACCAATAACAGTACTCTCACAGACCCTCAAAATGTCTGCCGTCAATATAACCACAATGTTGCTTTTGCATGTAATACTTTGAAGTTTCATTCTCTTATTTCATGATATTTTTTAGTAAACTTTAATTTCCTACTGATGTGAAAGTGCAAACATTCTTAGATTGATTAAGGGCCTGTTTAAATTAATTTACTGTACACCAGGGTGAATGATATACTGTAGCCCCTAATCTCTCCATTAAGGGCTGTGTGCTGTACTTGTGTGTACCTCACATAGGTTCCAAAGATGCCCAGCTCACTTAGACATGTGCTGAGTTTTAGGGGACAGTCTCTCCTCAGCAGATAGTTGTAGACAGGCTGGGGCTGGACCTTGTCCATCAGAATGTAGGCTGTCCTTTCAGAGCTGCCCTTCACTTCTGACAGCACCTGGCAGATTTCTGCACCGTAGATATTGTTACCTGCCAGAACAGAACTGATCATCAGCAGGCGAGTCATAAACAGCCTAGGGTATGTTGAGGGCGGCAACCAAAATAAAGGAATGATGTTTGAATAAAAAAGCAAAACTGCCTCACCCCCTCCCTCTCTCTGGGGTTTCAGGACAAGCTGGTCTGGGTTTGGCAACAAAAACCCGAAACATGCGGAAGAAAACAAGCAACTACTGTTAAAACGAATCGAAGAATTGTCAGAATGGCAAAGATTCAGCCAATCATCACCTCCAGAAAGATCAAAGATGATCTAAAATTACCTGTAAGTGCTGTTACAGTCAGAAGACGTTTGATCGAAGCTAAGCTATCAGCAAGAAGGCCCCGTAAAGCACCATTGTTGAAAAAACGGCATGTGCAGAATCGTTTTAAATTTGCCAAGGAACACATCGATTGGCCCAAAAAGAAATGACGTAAAATTCTGTGGACTGATGCGAGTAAAATTGTTCTTTTCGGGTCTAGTGGTCGTCGACAGTACGTCAGACGACCCCCGGGTACTGAATTCAAGCCACAGTACACTGTGAAGACAGTGAAACATGGTGGCACAAAAATCATGGTATGGGGACTCTACGGTGTTGGGCCTATTTATCGTATACCAGGGACCATGGATCAGTTTGAATACATCAAAATACTTGAAGAGATTATGTTGCCATATGCCGAAGAGGAAATGCCCCTGAAATGGGTGTTTCAATAAGACAACGACCCCAAACACACAAGTAAGCGAGCAACATCTTGGTTCCAGACAAAAAGGATTGAGATAATGGAGTGGCCAGCTCAATACCCCGACCTCAACCCCATTGAAAACTTGTGGGGTGACATTAAAAATGCAGTTTCTGAAGCAAAACCCAAAAATTCACAGGAACTGTGGAATGTAGGTCGTTCATCCTGGACTGAAATACCTGTTTCTAGGTGCCAGAAGTTGGTTGACTCGATGCAACGCAGATGCGCAGCAGTTATCAAAAACAATGGTTATGCAACTAAATATTAGTTCAGTAATTTAAAGTAAAGTTAAATCTTGAAAGATTTCTTCAGTTTATAAAGTAAGTGTTTGAGTTTGAAGAGAAAAATGTCAACACTGCTATGTTTTTGAACAGATTAAAATTCCTTTTCTTTGCTTCCTGTAAAAGAGTAATGCAGACTTGATAAAACGTGTTAATGCTTTGATTTGGAATTGAATGTGTAATGTTTCCACTACATTTGAAATATGGAACTAAAAGCTATTTAAAAATATTTGCACTTTATTCACTTTTTTTAACGCACTGCTATTTATTTGAACACCACTGTAGTTCTGTGGGTGGTACCCACCACAGAACTATATATAAGAACCCACCCACTCAGTATGGCGTGACTTGATGTCATCAGCAACACTTGATGGTGCATCAACAAACAAACAAAATAACTGAATAATGAAATCATGTCTTCTTGTTTTTCAAGTTTAGATTTAGAGAATGTCGGAAGGGAGAGCAGAATCATAGACAGAAATAATGCATAGCTATTAATTTTAATTATACATGTGCTGAAGATAAAGAAAAGGCTGTCCGCACACTGTTTCCTAAGAAAGACGAAAGTCAAAAATGTTGCTTTAACAAACATTTTTTTATTTGCAGAAATCACATGGGAAAGTGAAAAAGTGCTCAGTGCCTTAAAAAGGAGCAGCAAACGTTCAGGGTATAGTTTTTCTCAGTGCTCTCTGCACAAGTCACACATGATTGTTTAACAGGAACATGCAAGTTCACAAATTCGTTAACAAGTAGAGACCAGTTGGTCCCCAATTAAGGCACAGGCTCATTAACGAGGTGATTAACACATAGCCAACCAACCCGGAAAATTATAGAAAGCTGAAAAAGAACATGGGTGCGTCCCACAGAACTATGGGTGCATCCCAATATTTTTCACTCCCCACCACCCTTCCTCCACTCCCCCACTACCACTCCTCTCCTATCCGGAAGTATGCAAAACTGCCTGAACATTTCGAGTACAAGTATTTACATGCACAGTATACAATGTACCTGAAATTACGGTTTGCATCGAGACATTAATTAATATGTAACCTTTAATACGTAATTAAGATGTAATCAGCAACATTAGATTAAAACACAAAGATCCGTTTCCGAGGCAAAGAGGAGAGGAGGTGGTAGTGGAGGAAGGGAGGGTACATTTTTTGAGTATTGGGACGCACCCCCAATTTTCTTCACTGCTCCTCGTTCTCTCCTTTCCTCCACATCCCTCCTCCCCTGCATTCCTCCACATACTTCCGGGTAGGAGAGGAGTGGTAGTAGGGGAGTGGAGGAAAGGAGGTGGGGAGTGAAGAATATTGAGACGCAGCCTTTGCTCACACACACCTGAAAAAAAACCAAATTAAAGTTGACCACAGTTTATGATCTTAGTGGCCTATATGCACAATTACAGCACAGCTACAGAAAATCATGACAGACGTTACGCTAAAGAAAACATGAAAAGCCTCATTCTTCATTCATTCCATGGGGAAAAAGTGTGTTAAGTTCATGAATCCAGAAGGCTTCTCTTTGTAATAATTTACCATCTCGATCACCACCCTTTCCAAACAGACAAACTTTAAATCACACAGAGAATGTTGAGCCTCTTTAAAGTGATGGAAAATTGGAGAGTTTGTATCTTCCCTGCGGATAGAACTCTTATGTCCTGTGATTCACACTCGAGAGTGCTTAGTTTTTCTTGCATATAAACGAGAATGCGGCCAAAAGATCACATGAACAACATAATCTGAATGACATGTAAGCAGCTGTTTGATAAGGTACGACTTGGATGTGTTAGGGTTGACAAAAGTTTTACATTTTTTGTTATAAGGGCACACAGCACAGTGCAGACATGGAAAGTTACTGCAACTGCCACTTAAGATACAACTCTTTTGCACAGGTGTATTTGTGTCTGCTCTGACAAATCATGTGGCCATGATTCAAAGGTATTTTGTTATTTTTTTGTTTGTTATTTTATCGGCTATCAAGGAGGACTTAAAAAAAAAAGAATAATAAAGCACTACAGGGAAGAGGTCTGCTGGTTCCATAATGGTTTTGTTAAACGCACCCTAAGAAGTCAAAGTGAGTGTCGAGCATTACTTGAACATCTCCACCACCTCATGTTAAAGCCTAAAATGTGTTCACCTGTGATGGTACTGTCATCGAAACTACCATCTCATATCTTGGCCTCTCATTGGATGACAGATTGCCTTAGTCATATAAACTGTCTTGCTAAGAAATTGATAGTAAGACTGGGGTTGTCTTTTTGTCTGTGAATGAATACACAGCCATTTCATTTTCCACATCAACTAAATTAACCAATTCATGTCATATTTTTGCAAAATTCCACAGACTCGACTAGACTGTCACGGTGCACACAGGACATACACTTGTATGCACCATATGCAGTATGGCCTGTATGCACCCAATGGCATTTCCATTATTCCATTCCATATTTGTCCCCTTTCTGTGTGAAAAAAATAAATGCATGACATATGGCTGACAGATTTTAGCAGAGACAGTGCTGACTCAGCCAAATTATATTATATATTAAAATGAAAATGTGTCTGAGCAATAACAGTACTTTCACAGACCCTCAAAATGTTTGCAGTCAATATAACCACAATGTTGCTTTTGCATGTAATACTTTGAAGTTTCATTCTCTTATTTCATGATATTTTTTAGTAAACTTTAATTTCCTACTGATGTGAAAGTGCAAACATTCTTAGATTGATTAAGGGCCTGTTTAAATTAATTTACTGTACACCAGGGTGAATGATATACTGTAGCCCCTAATCTCTCCATTAAGGGCTGTGTGCTGTACTTGTGTGTACCTCACATAGGTTCCAAAGATGCCCAGCTCACTTAGACATGTCCTGAGTTTCAGGGGACAGTCTCTCCTCAGCAGACAGTTGTAGACAGGCTGGGGCTGGACCTTGTCCATCAGAATGTAGGCTGTCCTTTCTGAGCTGCCCTTCACTCCTGACAGCACCTGGCAGATTTCTGCACCGTAGATATTGTTACCTGCCAGAGCAGAACTGATCATCAGCAGGTGAGTCATAAACAGCCTAGGGTATGTTGAGGGCGGCAACCAAAATAAAGGAATGTTTGAATAAAAAAGCAGAACTGCCTCACCCCCTCCCTCTCTCTGGGGTTTCAGGACAAGCTGGTCTGGGTTTGGCAACAAAAACCCGAAACATGCGGAAGAAAACAAGCAACTACTGTTAAAACGAATCGAAGAATTGTCAGAATGGCAAAGATTCAGCCAATCATCACCTCCAGAAAGATCAAAGATGATCTAAAATTACCTGTAAGTGCTGTTACAGTCAGAAGACGTTTGATCGAAGCTAAGCTATCAGCAAGAAGGCCCCGTAAAGCACCATTGTTGAAAAAACGGCATGTGCAGAATCGGTTTAAATTTGCCAAGAAACACATCGATTGGCCCAAAAAGAAATGGCGTAAAATTCTGTGGACTGATGCGAGTAAAATTGTTCTTTTTGGGTCTAGTGGTCGTCGACAGTACATCAGACAACCCCGGGTACTGAATTCAAGTCACAGTACACTGTGAAGACAGTGAAACATGGTGGCACAAAAATCATGGTATGGGGACACGACGGTGTTGGGCCTATTTATCGTATACCAGGGACCATGGATCAGTTTGAATACATCAAAATGACCTATATGCACAATTACAGCACAGCTAGAGAAAATCATGACAGACGTTACGCTAAAGAAAACATGAAAAGCCTCATTCTTCATTCATTCCATGGGGAAAAAGTGTGTTAAGTTCATGAATCCAGAAGGCTTCTCTTTGTAATAATTTACCATCTCGATCACCACCCTTTCCAAACAGACAAACTTTAAATCACACAGAGAATGTTGAGCCTCTTTAAAGTGATGGAAAATTGGAGAGTTTGTATCTTCCCTGCGGATAGAACTCTTATGTCCTGTGATTCACACTTGAGAGTGCTTAGTTTTTCTTGCATATAAACGAGAATGCGGCCAAAAGATCACATGAACAACATAATCTGAATGACATGTAAGCAGCTGTTTGATAAGGTATGACTTGGATGTGTTAGGGTTGACAAAAGTTTTACATTTTTTGTTATAAGGGCACACAGCACAGTGCAGACATTTTACGTTTTACATTTTACATTTTACGTTTAGCTTCCTCTTTAAGTTGTCGATTTTTCCAGTTATCTTTAATGATTTATGGGGTCATGAGCACCGCAAACATTTAGCACACCTAGCAGACCAAAACATTTTCCATTTTAAATGATCATTATTACATAATTATTTTTGTATCACCACAGTGATGTTCCACTTGAGCTTCTGAAGCCAGGCATTTTTCTCTCACCATGTCCAGGGTGTAAAGCCCAGTAAAGGTTGCTCGGATCTGAGCCACAGCTTCAGGGTCATCTGGAAAGAACTTCTCAAGGACGCCAGGTCGTGCTACCTCAAGAAAATCAAGTAGGGTTGGGCCGGTGGAAGACAGGCTACTATACTCTACTTTTCTTTCTCCTCAAAGTGTTATAAGCTACCTTTCTTTACATTCAGTATCTCTTTCAATGTAATGCAGAAATGGTAGACTTGCTGGCTACAGTAATGGGAATTATGAAGACTGCTTTATATCTCTGGGCTAAAAAGGCGAAACTGTTTACATTTCCTGTGGATAAGGCATGTAGTACAAGAGTCACAACATCTCACAGCCATCACACAGTAGTGTTGAGGCACTGATATGTGTGACTTTTAAAAGCAGGCCCTCAAATTCAAAGTTACAGTACATTGTCCATGATGTAATCCCAGGCTGTGCTTTGTGCTCTAGTGGCTGTGACCAAGCTTGCTTGGTGACCTATAATCTGACATGCAAGACAAAGCCAATAAAAAATGAACATTCCAAGCTTTACTCTGTTCCATCTTCAAGTCAAAAGAGAAACAGACTGTAGAATTTCAACTGTGCTTTTTAATGACAAATTAAATGTATTGTATTGATTAACAGCAATGGGTAAAGTGGGTTCCTTAGTACTGGTCAAAGGACCTTAAAATCATAGATTTGGTGAAAAATAGACGAGACCTCAAGAATAAATGACTCTGTACAGACCTGTTCTGTGTAGTTCTGAGGCATGTACCCATTGCGGAAGTACACTATTGCAACTTCTTGACCATCTCTGCAAAGACAAAATGAAACAAAGTCCATTTCACCTGTCATTTCCAAAGAAAGTAATGATCAAAAAAAAAAAAAAAAATTATTTTTTTAAATATACATTTTAAATACAAATGGTGGTAGTGTATTTTGAGCCATTTGCACATGGCCCAGCAAGGGTAAAGGTTTTAAAACTTTATTTTTAAAGAGTAAAGAGTTAAGTAATCTAAACCATTTTTCTTCATTATCTGATCATACTCAAATTTTTTTGCATAAACCTACACAAACCTCTTGTGCTGGTCCAGCAATCCAGTCTTACATACATCTTCAAACTGCCTTCGTATGACTGGAATGTTTCTGTAGACATAAAAACGGCATTTAGAAGTTAGTGTGGAAATATTCATAAAACTTACATTACCATAATGTCCTACACATTAACCAGAGTAACTTAGTGTCAGGAATTCCTTTTAAACCATGGATGCAAATGAAGCAGCTTGTACTCTCTTAAGAAGAGTTCAGCAATGCAAAGCATTAACCACTCCCTGTTGGACTTTATCACCTTACCTGTTCCAAAGTTCATTCTCCATATATCGATGGTCATAGATATTCATCTGGGCATCTTCCTGTTAGGGTTGTCTATGCCAGAGACACGGAGGAAGTGTTGGAGATCCAGATGCGACAGATAAGGAGTCTTAAAGTGTTCTAATGAACACCACAGAAACGGACAATAATCCGTAGTGGAAAGGGGAAAAATAGGGAGAACACAATTAACCTCGCGATAAAAACGAGGAACTCGATATCCGAGCAAAACAAAATAAATAAGCTGTAACGCTTATCTAACTCCCGTTTGTGGAGCAAATAACCAGACCCGCATTGAGAAGCAAAGCGGTCAATAGCAGTGCAACTTCCTATACCTTTTTACCGGCTAGAATGTTACGTGAAATAACATGGAAGCAATGTGAAAAGGAGGAAGCGGAGTATAAGTAGTGAGCGGATATGCAGGACAGGTGAACTCACTAATTACCAAGACGAAAGCAAAAACCGTAGCGGAATACAGAAAAATCTGATGGATTACCGGTAAAAGCAAAAAAGGAATAAAAAACGCGGAGATAAGGAAAGAAGGGCATGATCCATGACAGGACCCCCCCTCTAAGGAACGGCACCAGACGTTTCCACAACCTTATTTCTGCGGAAGTCGGTGATTAACTGAGGGTCCAGGATGTTTCTCCTAGGAACCCAGCAACGTTCCTCCGGGCCGTAGCCCTCCCAGTCCACAAGGTACTGCCACCCTCTGCCCACACGTCTCTCGGCCACAATGCGGCGAACGGTATAAGCCGGACCCCCCTCAATGAGTCGGGGAGGAGGAGGTGGTCTTTCAACCGGGGCGAGAGGGCTGACGAGTACCGGTTTAAGACGGGAGACATGAAACGTGGGGTGGATGCGCATCGAGCGCGGAAGTTGCAGTCGAAATGTGACTGGGTTGATCTTTTTAATAATTGTAAATGGTCCCACAAAACGAGGAGCAAGTTTACGGGACTCGACATGCAATGGAAGATCACGAGTAGTGAGCTAAACCCGCTGTCCAACTCTATAGGATGGTGCAGCCCGACGATGCCTATCAGCCGTGGCTTTTTGTTTAGCCGACGCACGTATAAGGGACGAACGCACCTGTCTCCAAACCGAACGACACCTCCAAACGAAAGACCCTGCAGAGGGCACCTCCACCTCCCTCTCGAGCTCAGGAAAGAGAGGTGGTTGATAACCCAGCTGAGCTTCGAAGGGGGAGAGACCAGTGGATGCGTTACGCAGTGTCTTATGAGCGTACTCCGCCCAGGCAAGGTGATGGCTCCAGGAGGTAGGTTTAGATGCGGCCAGGCAGCGAAGAGTACACTCTAGTGTCTGATTAGTGCGCTCTGTCTGGCCGTTAGTCTCCGGGTGAAAGCCGGAAGAAAGACTGACAGAGGCACCTAGCAGAGAACAAAACGCACGCCAAAACTTGGCAGCAAACTGAGGGCCACGATCGGATACCACATCCGTGGGAAGACCGTGCGGCCGAAATACGTGGTCAATCATCAGTTGCGCTGTCTCAGGTGCTGAAGGTAGCTTGGGCAGTGCAATGAAATGGGTCGCTTTAGAGAAGGTCGACCACCACTAAAATAGTAGTATTGCCTGCAGATAGAGGCAAACCCGTGACAAAGTCAAGGCAAATATGACTCCAGGGGCGGGTGGGAATAGGTAGGGGATGAAGGAGACCAGAGGAAGGACGGTGAGAAGCCTTGTTGCGAGCGCAAACCGAACAAGCCGCGACAAACGAGCGTACGTCCTTCTCCAGACTGGGCCACCAGAACCGGCGAGTTAAAAAATCCCTAGTACGATGAACACCGGGGTGACCGGTGAGTTGGGAGGCGTGACCCCATTGGAGAACCCGAGACCTAAGACGAGAAGGCACGAAAAGACAGTTAGCCGGTGCCCCCCCTGGGCCTGGGTCCAAGCGCAAGGCTCTCTGTACCGCTGCCTCAACCTCCCATATAACTGGGGCAACAATGAGGTCAGTAGCGATAATAGGCTCGGGAACAGAGTCTGTTTCAGAGCGGTCATAAATCCGTGAAAGCGCCTCAGGTTTTACGTTCTTAGATCCAGGGCGATACGTGATAATAAAATATAATCGTAAAAAAAACAGCGCCCACCGGGCTTGTCGTGAATTACGCCTCTTAGCCAGCTGAACATATTCCAGGTTTTTATGGTCTGTCCATACTGTAAATGGATGTTCCGCACCTTCGAGCCAATGGCGCCACTCCTCCAAAGCCAACTTGACCGCAAGCAATTCTCGATCCCCTACATCGTAATTTCTCTCCGCCGATGTTAGGACACGAGAGAAATACGCGCAGGGGTGCATTTTGTGGTCAAGTGGCGAGCGTTGGGACAGAATGGCTCCAGCACCTAGTTCGGAGGCATCCACCTCTACCACAAAGGGATGGGAGGGGTTGGGTGTAACTAGAATAGGCTCTGACGTGAATCTCCCCCTCAATTCAGTGAACGCCGCCTCCGCCTTAGAACTCCATTGGAACTGGCCGACGAGGTTCTTTTTAGTAAGCGCAGTAATGGGCGCTGCTACCGCACTAAAATTGCAAATAAACCTGCGATAAAAATTTGCAAAGCCTAAGAAGCGTTGCACCTGTTTTATGGAAGATGGCGTGGGCCAATTCTTTACAGCGGAAACCTTCTCCGGATCCATCTGTACCTTACCCTCCGCAATGATAAAACCCAAAAATGAAACCGAACCGGTGTGAAAAACGCACTTCTCTGCTTTAACAAATAATTGGGCCTTGATAAGAGCAGAAAGTACCTGACGAATGTGACCAACGTGTGTGGGAAGATCGGGCGAAAATATTAAAATATCGTCAAGATAAACAAAGACGAATCTCTCCAGCATCTCCCTCAGCGCGTCGTTAATTAACGCCTGAAAGACAGAGGGGGCGCAAGTGAGCCCGAACGGCATGACAAGATATTCGTAGTGCCCGCTGTGTGTGTTAAAAGCTGTCTTCCACTCGTCGCCCTCGCGAATGCGAACGAGGTTATAGGTGTTACGTAAGTCTAGTTTAATAAAAACAGATGCCCCCTGAAGACGCTCGAAGGCGGAGTTCATAAGGGGAAGGGGATATCTGTTCTTAACTGTGATGTTGTTAAGGGACCTGTAATCGATACAGGGTCTGAGACCTCCGTCTTTCTTTTTCACAAAAAAAAACCCGCCACTGCAGGCGAGGTGGAAGGTCTAATAAACCCGTTAGCCAAAGCCTCCTCAATGTATTCCTGCATAGCTGCGCTCTCTGGAATGGACAGGGAATAAAGAGACCCACTAGAGGGAATAGTGCCCGGGTATAGCTGTATGGCACAGTCATAGGGTCTGTGAGGCGGTAGTGAGTTGGAGCATTGCTTACTAAACGCCTCTGCGAGGTCGGCGTACTGTTTGGGGACATTAACCGGCAGCTGGAATTCAAGCGCCCCTCCCACTTCAGCACCCTCAGTGTCCGAGACAGAGTGAATCGCCCAATCAATCTCTGAATTGGACGTCAGCTCCTGCCACGCAGGAGGTTTCTCAGCAGAGTGATCCCAGGCTAGACTCTCCTCTCCATTCTCGGAGGAAACACGAGAGGACTCCTGTTTAATGGATTAATTCTCCTCATCACTCTCTGAATCGCATTCGACATAATCCTCAACCCCTCCTCCCGGCAGAAAAGGACTGGAGGAAGAACAGTGATGTTTGCATTGGGAACCCCACTGGCGAATGATGGAACCGGACCCCCCCCCCCCCAAATTAATATGTGGGTTATGACGATTAAGCCAGGAATGGCCCAAGATCAGCGGATAAGCCGGGAACTCAACTAAAAAAAACTGAATCTCCTCTGTGTGATCTTGGTATGAAACGCGCATGCGTATGGCGGCGGTAACCCGGGAGACGGTGCCTGTCCCCAACGGGCGGCCGTCCAGCGCTGTAACAAGACGAGGAAGAGGCAAAGGGTGGGTGGGAATTTTGTGGGATTTAGCCCACTTGAAATCAATAAAACACTCAACTGCCCCTGAGTCAATAAAAGCGTTGCAGTGGAGCTGGCAATCGTTCCAGCGTAAATGAACTGGCAGGAGAGTCCGAGGGTAATTGAAATGCACTCCCGCTAGGCGATTCGGTCTCCCTAGCGGGACCCCTCCCTTACCAGAAAGCTTAGGACACTGATCCTTTATGTGACGCCGCCTCTTACAGTACCTACACCACAATTCCCGACACTTAGTTACGCGCATGGAGGACCCATCGACCTGCATGGGCCTCTCCTGCTCAATAGGAGACCGTGCTGAAGGAAGAAGGGTAATTAACTGGGCGATAACTACACCCTTTAGAAACCCTCTCTTTCTCTAAAGCGGTTATCTAAACGAATAGCGGTGGACACCAGGGCACCGAACGTAGCGGGTGGTTCGAACCCCGTGAGCGCGTCTTTTATTGGGTCTGACAGAGCGTTGAGAAATAGTGCACTAAGAGGCTCATCGGCCCATCCTGTTACCCCCGCAAGAGCACGAAACGTTATCGAAAAAACGGCCACGGTGTCGGAGCCCTGACGAAGACGGGTCAGACGCATGACGGCCTCCTTGCCAGAAACGTCCTGATCGAAAACTGACATAAGCCCATCTATGTGGTTCATGATGGGCGAATTAGCCCTGATAAGTGGGTCGGCCCATACAAGAGCATTCCCGGTTAGGAGGGAGAACGAAGGGTACACGGGACTCTTGTGAATAAAAGCGTGAGGGCTGAATTTAAAAAAAAATTAGGCACTGAGTCAAAAACCCTTGACACTCTCCCGACTGCCCGCTATACCACAACAGGAGCTGAAGTTTCGGTTCCCTAGTGTCAGGTGGAAGTGGCGGGGGAGTGGATATTGTAGGTGCTTGTGCAACTGGAGGTGGATCTGCCCTGAGAGAGAGAGTTTGGAGATTCTCCGACAGTTCCCGCAGAGCAACTGATTGAAGGCGTAGCTGCTCATGCAGAGTTTGCTGAGAAATCAAAAGGGTATAAACGCTCTCTCCCTGGGCAGACTCTGTGAATGTTAGGATCTATCGCTGGTATCTCCTCTATGGCTTCCATGTTCTGTAAGGGTTCTCTATGCCCGAGACATGGAGGAAGTGTTGGAGATCCGGGTGCGACTGATAAGGAGTCTTAAAGTGTTCTAATGAACACCACAGAAATGGACAATAATCCGTAGTGGAAAGGGGAAAAATAGGGAGAACACAATTAACCTCGCGATAAAAACGAGGAACTCGATATCCGAGCAAAACAAAATAAATAAGCGGAAACGCTTATCTAACTCCCGTTTGTGGAGCAAATAACTAGAAAGAAAAGAGAAACTCAAAACCCCTAAGACTTGGGTTAGAGCACTCGTAGGTATGAGTGTAAAAACAAAGAAACGAAAACCCTAAGCTCTGTGATAAGAGCGAAAAAGATCACTTTGCTTTTCCTAAATTGTACTGCTAACAAGTCCCGCGTTGAGAAGCAAAGCGGTTGATAGCAGTACAACTTCCTATACCTTTTTACCGGCTCGAATGTTACGTGAAATAACATGGAAGCAAAGAGAAACGGAGAAAGCGGGGTGTAAATAGTGAGCGGAAATGCAGGACAGGTGAACTCCTGAAAAATCAGATAGATTATCGGTAAAAGACAAAAGGAATACAAAACGCGGAGATAAGGAAAGAAGGGCATGATCCATGACAAGCACTGGCAAAAAAAATGGAAAGTTTAGAAAAGTTTACCTTGGAAGAACAGTAGATGCGGTACAATGGAACAGTAGAGGTGATACAACAGGTGTAGTCTTCTGGGGTGCGTTCCAATACTGGAAAAATGCATCCTCCTTTCCTCCACTTCCACCTCCTCTCCTCCGCGCCCCGGAAACCGATCTTTGTCCTAATATAATGTTGCCGATTACATACTAATTACATATTAATCGTTATATTAATAGTAAATTAATGTCTTGACACAAACCACAATGTCAGGTATATTGTATACTGTACATGCGTGGAAGATGTGGAGAGTGATGGATAATTTATACACATCACACGTTCCGAGAAAAGGCTTCCGTAAAGGCTACACTTGTGTTTTCTCACTGAAGCACCCTCCGGGAGCCTCCTTGTTCCCCACTCCTCGCTTCTCCTCCGCAAATTGGCACGAAAACCAGAAACAGATACGGCCCTCCTTGTCCACCTCTGATTTAGATGGATTCGTCATGTCTGAAACGTTTTCAGGGATGTTTTGATGCAAATAGAATATTCAGAACTATATTAAATCAGTATTATATGATTCCTACAGCATGAAAAGGTTCTATCTGGATGTCATAAATTAGAAGTGATGTCATGTGGCGCTGACATGGCGACATGTAGTCCAGCTGTCTCTTGTGTTCGTGTTTGTTAATTTGAATGTGTTTTGTTGTGTCAGGCTTTTGTCTTTTGTTTTTTTGTTTCATGTGCTGTGTGTTTGTTGTGAGACGGGGAAGCGGGCTGAAGATTTTTCAGGGCACTCCTTCTGCTCGTTTTGATAATATTGATGTATTGTCGAGTCGGGATCTTTTTTTTTGTGGTCGTCACCATGGAGACGCATTCACAACATATGCTCAGGAATGTCAGTTGGATCTGCAGCCACAAAGTTTACCATCGCTCTTCACCAGAGTTGAAGATGTCGGGACTGATCCAGGACTGCAGGGAATCTTCTAAAGGCCACCAGGGAAGGAGAGGATAACGCGGGGGTGGCGTGAGGCGAAGACTGGGAGGGCTGAGGCAGTTCGGTGCTCAGTTGTTTTGACAGTGGACAGAGACCACGACACTGCGTGTATGGAGAAAAGTTGTGGAGGCGGAGTTTGTGTGTTGGACTGCTTGATGGACATCTCGGGACAGCGGGGGCTATTTGTAATCATGATGTTTGGCTGTATTCCACTTTAATTCACTTAATTAGTTTGATTATGATTCTATTGAATGTCTTTATTTGATATGTTTGTTTTTGTGTTGAGGGTGTGCACCTCTGTCTGTATTTTTTGTTGTTGCTGGCTACAACTTAAGTTCCCTAATGGGAAAATAAAAGTTATTCTATTCTATTCTATTTCCCTTAAAACCAAATAAACTTTCAACAAAATAATGCTTCAGGGATGCTACCCTTATTCTTGTCTTACTCCTAAAGCACTTCTCAGGATGATATGTGATAGCGGGTGTCATGCTTGCTTACCTTAGAGATGGAATTACCCATAATTAATATTAGTTTTCTGTGATTTATGCATCAGTGTAAAGGAGCTTGTCAAATCTGCTTCAGGTTTCTGACTGCTGCTTTTGCCTTTGCAGGCCACATAACTAAATCCAGGTCACCCCAAGTACCCAGCTCTCTACCGGGAGCTGCATCAGCACCAAAAGCACCTTGTTCACATCACAAGAGACTAAAATTCCTTCCATACAACAGCAAGCATGCAAGGCGGGATTGTGATATTACCTGGCCAGGGCCTCATGGAGGAATTTGGTATCCTGGCTGATCTTGTCCACCAGCCGGTTGAAATGTGTCTGCACTGCGATCGCCTGGTCATAGAACACTTTCGGCACCGGGGAAGGAAAGAGCGTGAACGGGGCATAGCTCACCACCTGCAACCAGAACAGAACAGAACATATATGGAAGTGTGTCTTCTCCCAAAACCTGTTTAATGCAATTTTAGAATATCCTAATATATTTGACATAAAAAGATGCAAAACTGTTATTCCAACCAATCTTCTACCTTTCTGGATGACTTCATTCCAGCCCACTGTGCAATTTCATAACAATTAATTTCACAAATATGCAGACAAAACACAATGCAAAAAAACAACATTCCTGGCTGGGGAGAGCACTGCCTATTCGCCCCACTGAGCTCCAGGACGGGATAAGTTTTCAGGACAATGTCTCTAAAGTAACTGTTATCACAGGACGTCTGTAATATTAATATTATCTCATTGGACTATTACGCGGACGTCTGTAATGTTAATGGCCGATTCGGACGGGATAAAGTATCTCCATCAGCGTCTAGAATTGCAGAGATGAGGGTGTCTACTCAATTTGGTCGTCACACCGAAAATGTTCCCCACGCGTCATCCAACATTACACATCCTGGGCCCTATCTTACACCCGGCGCTAAGCGGCGTTAACCCAAACGCAAGTGTCTTTGCTATCTTACACCCGGAGTAGGAGTCATTATAGCATCCAGCGCTCACGTCGTTTAAATACCAGGTGATCTTGTGCCCATAGCAAGTGAACTGGGTGGGTTGGTCTTAAGATGAGGTGTGGCCAGGATAATTGTTAGCGTATTGCTACACACAGGGGCATGCACAAGCATGACTAAAAATATCATAATTACAATGTGAAATATTATTATTGTGTAGGCTATATCAAAAAATGCATAATAATAAAATGGTTCATAGGTCAAAGACCACATACCTGTCCCTCAGCGAAAGGGAATGCTGCATTAAATTGCTTTCGGCCCACTCCATCAACATCCAGGCGATGTGCGATGGTATGTGTAAGGTTACATGTAGAGTATTCGCAATTATTCTGGGTCAAGCTATGACCTATATTTGCCAAGAGTTCCAAGAGCCTAATCTTCCAGGGGACAATCTTCTGTTACGGGACAATGGCTATCCATCGATAGCCATATCAAGCCTAATGCGCGAATTGTCATTTACACCTAATGCGTGAATTGTAATTCAATAGAAAACTCGCGCACTGCAATAGACGGAAATAGAATGGTTTTGACTGAAAAAAGTTCAAAACCTTGTCCAGTGAATATTGCATTCATTGTTTTTCAAATAGCCTAGGCTACAGTCCCCGGATTCGCTGTGCATAAGGTTTTTTCGATAGCTTACGGTAAAAAAAATTTTTTTCAATTTAACCATTTTAACTGAATTGTACGGAAGCCCTGAAGCGCAAGGTGAAATTTTTTTTTTTAAGAGCTAACTCGTTTAAACGGGATAGTAAGTCGTTAATACGAGATAGTAAGTCGTTATTTCGAGATAGTAAGTCGTTATTTTGAGATAGTAAGTCGTTAATACGAGTTATTATCTCGTTAATACGAGATAGTAAGTCGTTATTTCGAGATAGTAAGTCGTTAATACGAGTTATTATCTCGTTAATTCGAGATAGTAAGACGTTTATATGAGTTATTACGTCGTTTGTTCGAGATATTATCGCGTTTATACGGCTCGTTTATACGAGTTATTAACTCGTCTGTAAGGCACGTTTTTACGAGATATGAACTCTGATTTCAATGTGTATTTTGAGTGCAATTAAAGCTGTTTTTGAGTCCTTGCGTGCTTCATTTTGACATGGGGGGACGAGGGGCTGTATATTATTTTTATATTTGTAACACAGGTACTGTTACAAGCGATACTATAACCTCTCTGCATGGATCCCTTTAAGGGTTGTTTCTCCTGACTTTTTTCCCCAGAGTTCTATAGGAAAATGAGTCAGGAGAAATAACCCTTGCAGTGATCCATCCACATCTACTCCATATCTGGCAACAGAGTGATGGTTTGGGGCTCGTTCGATAGCTCAGACCCTTGATGACTTACAGCCATTTAGCCAGCCATGTGTTCCATACTGTACCAGTGTAATTTACAGCTGAATCTAGTCTCACCCCCCAATTCCCATAGAGATCAGTTCAAATGCAGAGAGGTTATAGTATCGCTTGTAACAGTACCTGAAAATAAGATATCAAGAGTCTTTTGATGTTGATTGGTCACAGACTTCAGGAAGTAACAGCATGCAAAGGATATGCGACCAAATATTAAATATGATACTTTAAAAATATGTTAAAGCAAAATATTCAAATTTTCTGAGACACTGAATTTTGGGTTTCATTAGCTGTAAGCCATAATCATCAAAATTACAAGAAATAAAGGCTTGAAATATTTCACTCTATGTGTAATGAATCTATATAATATATGAGTTTCATTTTCTGAAATGAGTGACAAAAAATATTTAACTTTTTCACGATATTCGAATTTTTTGAGCTGCACCTGTATATCAAGATATTATTTAAAAAAACAAGGCGTGGTAGCATATTTTAGACCAAAATAGTATGGGGTAGATAGTAGGAACATAAAAATGTACATGGAAATTGCTCAATGCATGGTTATTAAGGGTACAAAGTGCCAATGTCCTTCCGTTTTTACTTCATATTAAAATAGACACACATTTGAGAGATATTTTACCTATGGCAGAAAAACGTCAATTTCAGGATTACATTTTTTTGCCTCAGTATCTCCATGATTATTGAATTCCTGTGTCATAGGAATTGTAAGAAATAAAAAATAAACATGTTTTCAGTATGTTCATTGGAATAGAGGGCATTTGAGATAGAAATTGTGTCTCCGGTGAGGTCCTGGATTTTGAAAATAAGTTAAATATTTTGATAAAATATAAGTGGGGGATAAGTGGTATCCTAAAGGAGCACTTCCTAGCCACCAATCAGTGAGTAATAGAACATAGGGATTCCACTTATCAAGAAAACACCAAGCATGTACCCAATTCAGTCCTGTTGTTCAAGTTATATGGTTAAAGGATAATAGTTTTCAACACATGTCATTTCTAGTACATAATTAGCTACATTGCACATCATTTTCAATAAAGTTATTTTTTATTTTTTATTGAGCATCTTATTTTTTTAAATATGGAATATAAAATTTAACCACTTCACCACTGATAATGGGAGTAACATCGTCAAAGCTGTGAGCCTCAATAAGTGGAAAAGACTGCAATGTTTTGGCCATCAGCTGTGCCTCGCGATTGGTGAGTTTTTGTCTCCTCCTTTTTAAAGTTTTTACATTTTTTTATTATCAGCAATGTTATAACAGCCTGCTGGTAAACATAAGACCAAGAGTATACTTCATAATGTTTCATGCAATTAAAAAGTATGTGCATCATGTGTATTAAATATATATATTTAATACACATGATGCACACACACTTTTACAGTGTTATGTTTACCAGTAGGATGTTATAACATTGCTGATAATAAAAATTATTATTATTTTCTATATATATATATACAGTGGGAGCAATAATTATTTGATCCCTTACTGATTTTGGAGGTTTGCCCACTTGTGTAGAATTTTGTAGAATTTTAATCATAGGTACATTTTAACATTGAGAGACAGAATATCACAAAATAATCCACAATAACAACATCATATACATTTTATAAATTTATTATCATATTTTCACATGAAATAAGTATTTGATCCATAGAACAATAGGACTTAATACTTGGTGGAGAAACCTTTGTTGGCAAGCCCAGAGGACAGACGTTTGTTGTAGTTTTTCACCAGGTTTGCACAGATCTTGGGAGGGATTTTGGTCCACTCCTCTTTGCAGATCCTCTCCAAATCCTTAAGGTTCCGAGGCTATCGCTTGGCAACTCGAAGCTTCAGCTCCCTCCACAGATTTTCGATGGGATTTAGGTCTGGAGACTGGCTAGGCCACTCCAGGACCTTAATATGCTTCTTTTTGAGCCACTGCTTTGTTGCCTTGGCTGTATGTTTTGGGTCATTGTCATGTTGGAAGACCCATCCACAACCCATTTTCAGTGCTCTCACTGAGGGAAGGAGGTTGTCGCACAAAATTTCCCAGTACATGGCCCCATTCATCCTCCCCTCGATACGGTGAAGTCGTCCTGTCCCCTTAGCTGAGAAACACCCCCAAAGCATAAGGTTTCCACCTCCATGCTTCACAGTGGGGATGGTGTTCTTTGGGTTGTACTCAGCATTTCTCTTCCTCCAAACACGGCGAGTCGAGTTGATTCCAAATAGCTCTATTTTGGTCTCATCTGACCACATCACCTTCTCCCAAGCCTCCTCTGGATCATCCAGATGTTCTTTGGCAAACTTCAGACGGGCCTGTACATGTGCCTTCTTCAGCAGAGGAACCTTGCGCGCGCAGCAGGATTTTAATCCTTCACGGTGTAGT
Organism: Ilyophis sp. 1 JC-2022; assembly: GCA_022702515.1. NCBI lineage: Eukaryota > Metazoa > Chordata > Actinopteri > Anguilliformes > Synaphobranchidae > Ilyophis > Ilyophis sp. 1 JC-2022. Next base: position 43,364,012 of record CM040402.1, read on the forward strand.
GTGTTACTGATGGTTCTCTTCGTGACTGTGGTCCCAACTGCCTTCAGGTCATTAACAAGCTCCTCCTGTGTAGTACAGGGCTGATCCCTGACCTTTCTCATGATCATTGATATCCCACGAGGCGAGATCTTGCGTGGAGCCCCCGACCGAGGGAGATTGGCGGTGACTTTGTGTTTCTTCCATTTTCTAATAATTGCTCCAACAGTTGTTAACTGCTCACGAAGCTGCTTGCTTATTTTCTTGTAGCCCATCCCAGCCTTGTGCAGGTCTACAATTTTGTCCCTGATGTCCTTAGACAGCTCCTTTGTCTTGCCCATGGTGGAAACGTTGGAATCTGATTGTGTGGACAGGTATCTTTTATACAGCTACATAACAATGTAACAAGTTGACACAGGTGTTTTGGGTAATGAGTTGCGATTAGGAGTGCTTCTTAATGGAAAGCTAACTGGTCTGTGGGAGCCAGAATTATTGCTGATTGGTAGGGGATCAAATACTTATTTCATGCGAAAATACGATAATAAATTTATAAAATTTATATGATGTTGTTATTGTGGATTATTTTGTGATATTCTGTCTCTCAATGTTAAAATGTACCTATGATTAAAATTCTACACAGTTCCATTCTTTGTAAGTGGGCAAACCTCCAAAATCAGTAAGGGATCAAATAATTATTGCTCCCACTGTATATAACTATTTGGCTAAAGTGGATTTAAAATCTGACAGATTTGAGACGGATTTGTAGAAAACACAGTACTGTGCAAAGGTCTTAGGCACCCAAGAGTTTTTATATAAATTGTCGTAGATGTTAATAAATTTTTTTCTGTATTAGTGTCAGTAGACTACTCTTAGTACATTTTTTGATATTTAGAAACTTTTCATTTAATTATTTTTGAATGCATCTTCATTCACTTTACTTTTTACAATTACATGTGCCTAAGACTTTTGCACAGTGCTGTATTTAAAAAAATAATTGTCTGAATTGTTGGATTTCTTGTTTGTTTTTATATTCTCAGAGAGATGCATAAAAGACTCCCGTATTGATCATGCTGTTGCTGTTTGTAACAAGGTTGTGAGCAGCTTCTCATTCAGTTGGAAGTAGAGGAGAGACCTGGCCACAGCGCAGCAAGAGCTAACCATACCTGCACACCAGCTGATCAGTGAGTCTCCTACCAGGTGGGGTTCCCAAGCGAAAATGATTGAGCGGGTGCTGGAGCAGGAGCGAGCTATTTCACAAGTCTTGGCCTCAGAAAAAAAACAAGGCATCTTGTTCTGACCTGGCAAGACCTGGAAGTCCTCGAGTCAGTGCACAAGGCCCTAAAACCCCTCCTGGAATTCACCAATGTTTTATCGGGTGAGGACTATGTCACAGTATCCTATGTAAAGCCTGTGCTTCATCTCTTTCACTCCAGCATCTTGGCAATTCAGGAGGATGACACTGCACTGACCCAGTCTCAAAGTCTCCATCCTGGATTACCTGAGGAAGACATTTGATGACCCTGCCACCAATGACCTGCTGGACATGGCTGGCTTAGTGGATCCCTCAAGCTCTCTCAAGCCAGACGCCGTTGATAGGCTTGTGTTTTTGGCACAAAACCTCTAGATAACCTGTTGGTACCGACTGGTTGTCACAAACACACAGGACACAACCATGCACAAAATGCAGCTATTTTTAGTTTACCGTTTTTGACCAGACCTGTTGTTTGACATCATGCCCAAAAAGTGCATTTTAATTTATGTTGATTTGAAATGTCATCTGACATTATGCACAAAAAGTGCACTTTAATTTCAAATGTCTAGTGACACTTTAATTAGAGTGCACTTTAATTTATGTTTTGAAATGTATCAGGGTTTCTGCACTTTTTCATTGAGCTCTTTATTTGTTACGGGTCGTTGAGCTTGAACTCTATAGAAATAGGCTACAGTATGTAGGACAACATCATGTGGCATTATTTATTTTCATTTACCAGCTGCTAAAAGCTTATGTGCATTTTGCAATTGCCTTGAATAAAAACTGTTTTGTTAAATTGAACTTTGTTGTGATTTACCCCTTTTGCAAACAAGTTTAAAAATGTTCTAATAGAAATCACTAATGAATACAGTATAAATAAGAATGGTTTAATGCAGACATATGTTGCAGAGACTACTAGAATAATCGTACTGGCGTGACTGTATGCATCAAAGTGTTAAATCAAGCATTTTTAAGTGCTTTAGAAGAAATTTCAAAATATCGCGATATAGCCAAAAATTAGTGCAATATTATTAAGAGGCCATATCGCCCAGCCCTAATTGGAATTGAACAAAAATATTTTACAGGCCTTGGTTTTGGGACCCAAACATTATACATACAAACTTTGAACAAAATCTGAGACGGTGCTGCAACCACTTTCATGGATTCTGTATGATTTGACACGGAATGACCCTGCTGTAAATCTCACTTTTCACGGTGAGAAAGTGGACTTGTTTTAAAGCATTGGTCACATTGCCATAAGTAGGACATTATAAAACAAGAGAAAATATACGTGAACCTATGGGTTGCCAACCTGACAGCTTTATTGTATTTAGTGTCATCATTGAGGCAAAATAACAGTATTTATGTTATTAATCAATATTAGAATGCAGGTAATGAACTTCGTATGAAGCTTGAACTTCAAGAACTCAATGAGAACAGCCTCATGGAATTGATGTTTGACAATGCTTCATTGCATAATCAAACAAAATTTGTTAAACAAGATGAGACGGAAGACATTGGTAGCTTATTCTCAGCTGTTGCAGGTGCTTTTAATAAAATTTAACCGCATATATTTAGTAAAATAACAGCACTGTTGGGAATTACTGGGAACCCAGGCCGGTGTTAAACCCTAATGTCAAAGATTATTATTGTGTATATCAAAACGCGTCATAATGGTTAGCCGCACCAATTCCTGCATATACTGCAGCAAACCCGATCACCACCTAGCCAATTGTCCGATTTGCCCAAAAAGGCGTTGCTCACCAGTAAGACTGGGCATACTGGCGAGCTCTATCTCCACCAACCACTCAGCCCAGAACCAAGTTCAACTCAAGGCAACCCTCCCTCACCCTTGGAAAAGTCAAGCCGCCTCGTCATTCGCTCTGGTGGATTCCGGAGCCGACGCCAATTTCATCAACACCTCCTTTGTCAAAAAGTTCCGAATTCCTATGGGACCGCAGTGGTACAACGGTAAGTTGTACTCCGAGGATCGGGGTTTCGTGCCCCGGTCCTGCCAGATCCGAGCGTGGCCGGTGCCCTGTGGGAGTGGCAATTGTCGGCTGCTTCCGGGTGGGGGGAGGGGCTCGGAGAAAATCGCTGCGCACAAAAATGGCCCTGGGCGAGTTGGAATCACAGTCAGGAGCTCGAGGAGTCGCGCCCTGTAGAGGACGTGGCGCCCCCCTTCCTACTACCGGCTGACAGGGTTGTATAGCGGTGGTTCTCTAGCGGTTGCTACATGGGGGGAATTGAATTAGAATAGGGGTTCAATTGGCTACTAAATTGGGAGAAAAAGGGGAAAAAATCTGAAAAACAAAATATTTTTTTTTTTAAAGTTCAGAATTCCTGTCGAGTCCTTGTCCTCACCCATCTCGGCACTCGCCTTGGATGGTAAAAGTTTGGGGCTAGGCACACAGTCCACTGCTCCACTCCAGCTGGTCCTGTCCGGTAATCATCATGAAACCATACAGTTCTATGTAATCCACTTCACGCAATCCCCTTTGGTTCTCGGCCAAACCGAGGCTACGCCTCCACAACCCACACATCAACTGGCATACAGCCCAGGTCCAGGACTGGAGTTCGCACTGTATAGCTAACTGCCTGCGATCGGCCCTGCCCCCTCCGGGGGTTAAGAGGGCCACTCCAGACCTTCCAGAACCCAACCTAACCTGTGTTTTTAATACCTACCACGATCTGTCCTGTCTCGTCCCAGGCCGCCCGTCTCGTCTCGTCCGAGGCCTTCTGTCCCATCTCGTCCCAGGCCTCCTGTCCCATCTCGTCGCAGGCCTCCTCCCGAGCCGCGGAGCCGGCTACCCTCCTGTCCCGAGCCACGGAGCCGCAATGCAGCCGTCGCCGCCGGTCTCCAGGGCGATGTGGCCATCGCCGCCGGCCTCCAGGGCGATGCGGATGGCGGTGACGGCCGTATCGCCCTGGAGGCCGGCAGCGACGGCCGCATCGCCCAGGAGGCCGGCGGCGACGGCCGCATCGCCCTGGAGGCCGGCGGTGAGCTGTCCTGAGCGGTCCTGCCCGCGCCGCCGTTCTCCAGAGCTGTCCCTTCTGTGCCACCTTCCAACCCTTTTAATTCAATTGCTTGACTGATAATCAATATTAACAGGTTGAGAGTTTCATCCGTTTAAAGGTAGGCTACAGTGACAAACGCTAAACATTCCAGGGGTGCGTCCCAATACTCAAAGTGCAACACCTCCTCTCCTCCTGCCCCGGAAACGGATCTTCGTGTTTTAATCTAATGTTGCTGATTACAACTTAATTACGTATTAATTGTTACATAGCCTATTAATGAATCAATGTCTCGATGCATACCGCAATGTCAGGTACATTGTATACAGTACATGTAAATGCTTGCACTCAAAACGTTCAGGCAGTTTTGCATACTTCCGGGTAGGAGAGTAGTGGTAGTGAGGGAGTGGAGGAAAGGAATTGAGGAGTGAAGAATAAGGCTGCAGCCCAATCCCGTTTTTGCTCCACCCGCGTAAACTTAACTTGGGAGGATGTGACGCACATACCAATAAAACAGGAGTATACACTTGTGTTTAGCGAGTGGGAGGGAGCGAGGGCGGAGCGGGTTATTTGAACTGAGACGTGCACTTGAACCCCATCTATACTCAGAAGTTAACCTGGCTGCTGCACAGTAGCGTATTGTGGGATCTCGGATCATGTAAAACGTGTCACTGTAGCCTACCTTTAAACGGATGAAACTCTCAACCTGTTAATATTGATTATCAGTCAAGCATTTGATTTACTGAATAACAAATATCAATAAATACAGCAAGTTTTGTGGGCTATAGCATATTTCTTTGTGTCATAAAATTGTGTAGCCTAGCATTTAAATATGTAGGACAGCCCGTGTGCTGGAATAAAGCATTTAAACCGAACATATCTCAACCTGTTTCCGTTTATTTTGCTTGCTTATGTCAATCAAACAAATTCCATGAATAATCAAGAACAATTATGTAGCCAAATGATTAACAAATGACAATGACAAAAATATAACTAAAGTGAGATTGTTTAATAAAGGGTGGCAATAATTCTGAATAATTAACTGGCAAAAAATCCCAAAGTTTTCTCTGAGTTGCACGTTAGCATTGCGTTTTCTCCTCATCAAGTTAAAAAATGTAATTCATTTAAGACGGCACTCGATTTAGTCAAAACGATTTAAACATTAGAAAGCATACATTTTAAGAGGAAAACCTCTTAAATGGCTGGAACCAGCATTGAGTGCAACACATGCATTCAAGCTAAAAAATAAAATGTACCAAAATACACTGCTCAAATAAATTAAGGGAACACTTATTCAACACAGTATAACACCAAGTCAATTAAACTTCTGGGATATCGATCTGTCCAGTTAGGAAGCGTAAACGAGTTTCACCTGCTTTGGTGCAAATGAAAGTGACAACAGAAAGGACAGGAGAGGCAACAGCAAGACAACCCCCAAAAAGTAAATGGTTTTGCAGGTGGTGGCCACAGACCATTTCTCTCTCCTTATCCTTCCTGACTGATTTTTCTCTAGTTTTGCATTTTGCTGGTGCCCTTGTCACTACTGGTAGCATGAGGCGATACCTACAGCCCATTCAGTTTGCACAGGTAGTCCAGCTCCTCCAGGATGGCACATCCATACGTGCCGTCGCAAGAAGGTTTGCTGTGTCTCCCAGCACAGTCTCAAGAGCATGGAGGAGATACCGGGAGATGGGCCATTACACGAGGAGAGCTGGACAGGGCCGTAGAAGGGCAACAACCCAGCGGCAGGACTGGTATCTGCTCCTTTTTGCGAGGAGGAACAGAAGGAGCACTGCCAGAGCCCTGCAAAATGACCTCCAGCAGGCTACTTGTGTGCATGTTTTCTGATCAAACTGTGGCATGAGGGCCCAACGTCCTGTAGTGGGACCTGTGCTTACAGCCCAGCACCGTGCAGCTCGATTGGCATTTGCCAGAGAACACCAGAATTGGCAGGTTCGCCATTGGCGCCCCGTTCTCTTCACAGATGAGAGCAGGTTCACACTGAGCACATGTGACAGACGTGAAAGAGTCTGGAGACGCTGTTGTGAATGTTATGCTGTCTGCAACATCATCCAGCATGACCGGTTTGGTTTAATTGACTTGGTGTTATACTGTGATGATTAAGTGTTCCCTTCATTTTTTGGAGCAGTGGGCGTGTTCGGCTAGAGCCAATTTACGTCATATCTGCATCGGACTGCGTCGGCCTGCATCGGAAACTCTCCGAAAAATCGGTGCTGCGTGAATTAAGGTGGAAATGACAACAGAAGGTTAAGCTTCAACAACATCGCCGCGCCTTCAACAACGGGTGCCGTTTCATTGTCGAATAACTAAATTATTTAGCTAAGCCGTCATCTGTTATGGTAACATACCTGTAAGCATTAGGCTGCTTATGTTCTATTCCTCATATTCAGCTGTTTCTTGTCTGTCAATTCATGAGATGGCCTAAACTACACCTGTCATCTCTGTTTAGACTAGCAAACATGGTAGACATGTTATTTTAGTTAATCTAAACCCAGAAGACATCATCGCCATCGGTAGTCATACATTGTAATGTGAGAATCTATGTAGCTATGTTAAGTATCATAACTTACATGCATGTTTTCATAGACCTTTGAGCGGTGGTTCTAAAGCATATTTTATTGCAGAATATCTGTACCAATATAAATGAGAAATGTCTTTCATGGGATTTTTTTTTTTTTTTAGAGTTGTACAGTTAAGATATTCCTTGTGACATGAAGGGAAAGTGTATTAATCCTAATCATTAATTATGTTGCTATGAAATGGTGGTTGCATGTCCTTTGCATGCAAGGACTGCCTGAAGTCTGCGAGCTGTAGAAATCATCAGATGCTGGGTATCTTCACTGGTGATGCTATGCCAGGCCTGTACTCCAGCCTTCTTCAGTTACAATATGGATGAAAATGCCCTCAAATTAAAGCTTACTGTAGCCTCACAGTCGTTGTATCATTTCACATCTAAAGTGCTGGAGTACAGAGCCAAAACATAAGAAAAAAATATTCACTGTTCACTGTATATATCGTTTACTTGACCAGTCTGTTGAGATTTCTTTTCACATTAAAACATTACATAGCATACATGATTCAGCTACTCATAATGTCAGTGTTCATCATTTATTCAAATTACATGACAGCACGTGGTCCCTTTGGACCCTGACAATGAACGTATTGAATTGAATGCCATTCAATGTCTTTAACAAGATAAATTGAGTTTGTATGATTGAATAACTAATATAGTACATATAGGGACATTGGGATACTGGGAGTCATTATGTGTTTTGAGGGAACAATGTCAAGAAAGATGACATTTTCCTTGCCAGTTATGGTAATGTATGGATAAATAGAATTGTATTTGCATAAGATGTATTCCAATATCAACATGTTGTCCTCCTTTTACCTGTCACCAATCATTGTTCATATATTTCTGATTTGACAATAAACATACAAAATGACAGAAAGAACCCAGTGCCATTGTGGCTTGAATGGTGGTGGAGGGGAATAGTCCTACAATTAATTTACCTTTTGTGAATGTCACCATATTGTGTGAAATAAATATTCTGAAAATGTTCTCTTTGCTTAATTGCTGGTATACTTTATCTGTTTTGTTCTGGAGACCAGACCACCCACATCTAATAACCCATAGCCATAATAACAGTGTTAGATCTTTAATCTAAATCATTAATCTTACAACAATTTGCACGATGGATGTACAGCATTGTACCCAGGTTGTGTTGCTTAATGTTGTTTAATTGTTAATACCCTTCATGTTATTATGACATTGGGTTGTTTGTATGTGGTCCCCTCTGCTGGAATGTGACATGCAGAGGCCTGGCTATACACTGTCCCATCTGGAGATAGGGAAAACTCCACTTCTCAACACAATGACAGACAGCAGGTCATACCTTCAGATCTTGATAAGGTGTCTTACTGATAACAAGGATGGTGAAGAGAAATATTGATTAGGTAACAGTTTTTTCCTCTCAAAAGACATCCAAATACTTTGAAATAAATGAATGAGTTATCATTTTGTGGTCCTACCTTAATGTTCTATATGCTATATGTTCTGGAGAGAACATTTTTTTTGGACAACAGCCCAATTAGGATTTTACACTTAAGCTGTTGCAAAAAATAACCACTCTTTATAACAAAGTTGAATCTTTACTTTTCTATAGAATATGATATAATTACAAATATAGTTGTATAAGGTATTGAATAAAACATTAAGTTACCTATATTTGGACAGGCCTTTTTTTGTTATAATTTCTTCATACACTTTTTTGGTTCAGTCAACAGATTTTATGTAGGCCTGCTGTTAGAGGTAAATTCTTTCCTAATTTATCTCAAGGCAGATGGATTACAGAAGCAGTTAAGAATGAGAATTGGCAACTTTTTGCTCCACATTTGTTTGTGTAGCATTACCAATATTGTACTTTTTGTATTCATATAGGTTTAACGTTATTTCAAAAAAGTACATGTACGGTACAGTTTATAATAACCAGAGTAGCGACCTTATGTTACTCAATCCCACACTCTCAAAACACATGTATTTATTATTTGCACGAAAATAACAAATGCAAGTTCACAACGTAATTTGCAGAAATATGCTAGAGAGGTTGGAAACCCTACAGGGCTTATCCTAGAAGCTCACTTTATGAAACAAAATCACATTAATTTAAGAACAATAAAAGATTGTATTATATTTAAAAATATTTTTAAATATAGCAAGAAACTAAGAAAAAACTGAATAAATATTCATTGTGAAATTAGAAAGGAGAACAGACAAGGGAAAGAGGAAAATACTGCTATTACATTGTAGGATTTAATAAATAACCCTTATGCCTGTGTTTGAACACTTAGGGAGGGGTACATTTCATTTAGATTTTTTTTTGAGAGTAGAATCAATATGCCAAGATAGGTGGCGATATTGTGAAATTATCCACGTTTGTCGCGAGGATACACCACTCTCTCCTCGTTCTCTACCAAATTCTGTTGTTGGTTTGTTTGAAGGCATGGCGATGTTGTTGAAGGCGCCTGAGAGCAGCTGCACCGCTGCTAGGCGCCTGGTAAGGCGCCTGCTTAACCTTCTGTTGTCATTTCCGCCTTAGTTCATGCAGCACCGATTTTTCGGCCATCTCGGATAGTTTCCAATGCAGGCCGACGCAGTCCAACGCAGATATGACGTAAATCGGCCGAACACACCCTATGAAATGCACTGTATATATTTTATTTAATTGTGGAAATGTTATTAATTTAATGAATAAAACACATGGGTCTTACAACCTTCCCTTGTTGTCTTTGTCGGTTTTCCTTGAAGAATGCACCATATAGCCTCATGGAAAGAAGATGGAACGTGCCAATGGCCTCCTTATAAAACAACTGAACAAATTCAGAGAGCTGTACAAAACAGGAAGATCCCCAGGATACCTGGATATCATTTTACGTCAGGGTCTGTAGAATAATAAATGGAACAATCCTTTCACCGCCCTGTCGGGAGGGGTCAGGACTATTCTATTACACGTAATTCAAACTTTCTTCCAAATAGACACTACATTCCAGAGTCTGATATAACTTAATTTATTGCAAAAAGATTTGCATGAATATACATACCCAGGCTGATTGGCTAAGCATACATATGTTAAAAACACTCTCAATCACACGGTCCAGTCTAAGTCCGTCAATTTCATGCTCACCCACGAGACGTAAAAACAGGTCCGTTAATGACAGAAGCAAAACATAACAGCAGCAGCAGCAGCTCAGATATCCCTCCGTTTTATGCTTTTCTCAACCCCACCCAGTGTGGGCCTAAAAGTTTGACTCCGTCCTCCTGGGAGATATTTTTTTCATGGTCTGCTGCGGTCTCTACTGGTTTTAATTAAGCATTACATATGACCCTTATTTATATGGTAGTTTTGATGAAATGCCATGATTTAATTATATCAGAAACAGCCTAGCCACGGTTTGACAATAGTAGTTCAATACATAATAATACAATGCTCTGATGGGTTAAATAATACTAGCTATAATCGTTTTAATTGCTATTCACCACAGGTATGTGTTTTTATAAACCAAGGACAACATCTTTCTTTGTGATTTGAGAAATTATTTTATACTAAATGTTTGTGAAGGAAGAAAGATAACTTATTTCTAGTAATATAGTCTTTTATACTAAATGTTTGTTGAAGAATAAAGAAAATGTTTTTTTATTTTATTTACTAAACTCTATTAGTTCTCAAACTGCACACACACACACACATAGAGTGCCAGACGGTTTTAACGATCGGGCCCCAAGGAATGTTAGGGAGTTACTCATACTATCTCTTCAGACGGGCTAGGAACATTCATCTAGTTGCCCGTGTGTGTGTGTGTGTGTGTGTGTGTGTGAATAATAATAATAATAATAATACCTTGTATTTATATAGCGCCTTTCTCGACACCCAAAGCGCTTTACAGTGATGAGGGGGAAACTCGTCTCTACCACCACCAATGTGTAGTACCCACCTGGGTGATGCAACGGCAGCCATTTTGCGCCAGAATGCTCACCACACATCAGCTGAGATGGAGAGGGAGAGAATGATTTTAGCCAATTAAACTAGGGGATGATTAGGTGGCAGATTGAAAGAGCCAGGTTGGGAATTTAGCCAGGACACCGGGGAAACCCCTACTCTTTACGATAAGTGTCATGGGATCTTTAATGACCACAGTGAGTCAGGACCTCGGTTTAACGTCTCATCCGAAAGACGGGACCCATGGGTCCATTGCCTCCTTCTCGAGATAAGTATACATATGCTTCATCAATCTGATGTGTGAATATACAAATGTAACTGAAACAGTCTCTGGGAAATTAGGGAGTGTTTTACAATATGGCTTTCTGCTGAGAGAGAGTGTTTCTCTTCAATTTTCATGCATGTGGGTGTGTGTATATGTCCTTGATTTACAGGTGTCGAAGATGAGATCATACTGTGTTCCATAGAATCAGGGTTTTCTACTAATCTACTAATGTCTCTTTCCTCACTACAGCTGTCTCTTGTTCTGCCTGTTGTATCACTAATTATCTTTCTTTGGTTTCTCTATTCTCTACAGCTGACTCTTGTTTTCTCTTTCCGGTTCCTCACACCTGATCCTCATTGTTTCTGGTTTCCCTCAGTGTATTTATACCTTGTACATTCAGTCTTTTGTTGCGAGTTCCTCGACCTTTATAGCGTCGTTGTCGGTTTCATGTTGAGGTCGAGTTTTCTGAGTATCTGTTTTATTTCCTGAGTTTTTGTTTAGAGTTTTAATTGGTGTTTGTTCCTCGTCTGATATTTTAGTTTATTTTTCGTGCCTGATTGATTTCCGGTTTTAAAATTTTATTTCTGCCCGTGTTCTCGGGACCCTGATGTCTGGACTGTGTTTTTGTACCTCTGCCGTGCCTTCCCGGTTTCAACCTCTGCCTGTTTTATTACTATTCTGTGGATTCTGACTTTTGTACTGTTACCTGACATTACATTTTTTTTTTTTTTTTTTGTACTCCTGCTTGCTACTGGGTCCCTATTTCCACCGGTCATAACACATATAGCTGTAGCCTACATTGTATTGACAAGACAGTGGCTCACAATAAAATGTGTTATGAATACAATTCATGCAGATGTAGCCTTTATGGTAGCCTACATTCTGACATTGCAGAACTTTAGCTGAAAACTTTAACGTTTGTATTTCAGATAACATTTTTGGAGTTGGCAGGAGGAATGACCACCAAGCAGATTGTGTGGAGGATCCTATCTAAATTAATAACCAATACAGTAGCAAAGAAAATTAACTGGAGAGGTGCGAATGGAAAACAGTCATTCGATAGACTGGCAGTAAAGGGAATTGTCTTCGGTAAATTATTATTTTTTTAATGAATTATAAAAATGACATATCTTTAAAGTTAAATGTAAAAACATCTTGCTAACTAAATACATAATTAGTGTTCTATCATGAAATCAGTAGGCTACCTTGCACATTTGCACGTTCAAAAATATGAACTTTTATTAGGCTAATGTTGAACAATCATATGTGCACAAATATTTTTGTGCACAAAAGCTATAACCGCTTTCTATTTTCCACAAAGTTCTGTATTGCATTCAGTGTTTGAGGTGCAAACTGTTGATATTAGGCTACCTTTAGGCATAGAAAGTGAAATAAAATGTAGTGGATGGATGGATGGATCATGGACCCTGACCTTATTTGTTGGGCTGGTTTGTGATCACCATTGCATGGTTTGGTTACTTCTTGTGCGTCAATTAAATTAGGCTATTTTGGGAGCTTCAATGTGCTATTTATTTTTGTACTTTTAGTTGTTAATTTTGTCCTGCACCTGAGCCCAAATTGGGTACTGCCTTGCTCTTGCTGTTTATTTTTGTCTGACCCTGGAATCAAACATGTAGGCTAATCTCGCTCTAATAGCTGCAGTGAGAAAGAACCACCTTTCCGTGGCGACAACGGATGGAGAAATTGAGAGCTTTGTGAAAAGGTGGCTCCAATTGGCGGCGGACAGAGAGGGTGGGAGACGGGCGAGAAGGGAGATGGTTCAATGCTGTGTGTGTGTGTGTGTGTGTGTGTTTAGACCATTTTAGCCTACGGATGTTTTTTTTTCATATGCTAGCCTATATATTTTTGGCTGTTATTCTGTAGGTTGGCTATTTAACGATGTTTCGTTATTTGTTACATTCTGTAATCGTTATGTTCCATATCTCTGTTCATTTCTAAATAATTTATAGAAAATTGAATTTGTATTAATATCAAATGTGTAATTGTGTATAATTTCTGTCTATTTAAAATGTAAAGTATAGCTAAAAAGTTGGTAAATATAATTTTGCATCACAAAAATATGGTGGCAGAGCATACATGAAAACAGTACCTCCACCTGGATGTGTGTTGGGGCGGGGGGCGGTGGCATGTGATGGAAACATCACACAACTGCACCAGACCCTGACATTCTAGCTGTGTTCCGGCTGCAGGATCCTATTGCATTCGGGCTGATTCTCTATGTGAAGCAACTGCCACTATACCGAATATACAGATTTTATTACCGATCAAATGTGGTATACCGATCACTTTGATATATTTAACATTTTGCTAGTCCTTACTGAAACATATTTAGCTATTGGCTTCGCTCACAAACTCAACAAAGAACAGTAATCCAAAATACAATACTTGCATTTTAGCATTTAAAAGCTTTTAGGTTTTGCCCCTGAAATGTAGGCTAAATAAATGTATTGTACATCATAAATATTGCCATAGAGTTGCAACAACACAGAGATCCTAAGAGTTGGACACCTGAAGGTACATTCAAATAGTCTTCAAAAGATCCTCAAATTTTAGGAATACCTTTATCTAACTAAGTAAAAAATTGTTTATTTCAAAGAGAAACATTCTGGTGCACTTAATTAAAATGACTCAAGTCAATCATAAACTTCATGAAAATTATTTAAAGGTGGAAATGTCAAACGGTTGATCTTGAGATTACTTGCAAGACTTTTTTTTTTTTTACCAATGTGCTTATCTTGACAACTGACGTTCAGAAGCACACATTTGTCCGGATGCTAACTCCTCGTGTTGGTGTATTAAAGCAAGCACTATCTGCCCTGCCATTTTCAAGGAAAATACCACACACTAAATAATACACACTAAATACCACACACTAAATAATACACACTAAATACCACACACTAAATAATACACACTAAATACCACACACTAAATAATATACACTAAATACCATACACTAAATAATACACATTGCACAAGACTAATCTACACCAGACACTAAATAATAGACATTGCACAAGAATAATCTATATCACACACTAAATAATAGACATTGCACAAGACTAATCTACAACAGAAGTTTTGGAATCACTTAAAAGAAGGGAAATCTGTGAGGCATAGGAGAATGATGGAAAACTCCTGAGGCAGCAGTACAGGGATGAAATGAAGGGTGAAAGCTGATAGTGCCCTCTAGTGGAAACTAAAATATTCACATTTTACACAGAAGTGCTGATGTCTAAATAAGGACAGCATCTAGCTAGCCTATAGCATTTGGCTATAGGGACGCCTCCTTCCCTATAGCCAAAATGCATTTCTTCATAAGCCCCCCCGCCTACATCCATTCTAGGTTGAAATATTATATAATTGTGTAACAAATGTGTTCTGTTGTATTTCAACATTTACTACAAAAAATGAAGCCAACTCTATTCTATCCTACCCCCCAAAAAAGCTGCTCCCCATTGTACCTCCTGTCTGAGACCTGTTCCTGCCCCATCCCACCCAGACTACCGTCACATCTAGACACACCCTAAGTGTTTTGTCAATACCAGTCAGGGCTCATGAGCTTGAAATAGAGCAGGCTGAAATCTTACTGTTAAACACATCTGCGCTCTCAACACTGTACTTTTTATTTTCACCTAACAAAAACAAATATGCTCGGGACTGAGAACAACAGGAGTTTCTTGAACACAGACTGACTGATGAAAAAAGGCTGCTTTTTGAAGAGGTGAAGAAACAGCTGACATGCCAATACTGATTTCAGTTGTGCTGTTCATTCAAATGTGCATTTCAGTTTTTTTTGTGTTGTACCAAAACATGGCAAATAACTAACTAACTAACTTGATCTGAAAAAGCTGAACTGCTAAAAATAAAAACAAGGTTTAAGAGTAACGCTGAAATATAAGACAATTGAGCATAATCCAACAGCGCTCCTCTGTGGCCATTCAATGAAAGTGCAACAAAAAAAGACACCCCAGACGAAACAAAAGAAATAAAAATGAAGTGGAATTTTATTTTCCAGCTGCAGCCAGTTACATCAGTGTCAAAATCGCAATACAGATCGAGACAAAAATGAAAGTACTTGATAATGACCGTCTCCCAACAAGGTTATTATTCTCAATGTCCTGAAAATAAAATTCTGAAGGAGCTTCAAGTACAAGAATCGCATTCTAACCGCAGTTTCTTGTAGTTCTCAATCTGGATGGAGGTCAGTATCGACCACTTTATTTCACCTCTGTACAGAGGTGATACATGCCCATCTCTGAACAACATTGAGCAGGTCACATGAGTGAGCACCATGAGAGAATGAACAAGACCTCAAAGCAAAAAGACAAAAAAAAAGTCACACAAACACACACACAGAAATAAATACCACCAAATTATGGTCACCGCAAAATATAAACCAAACCTTACCACAAACCAATTAAGTTTTCTTCTCTCAAGATGCAAACACTTGATGTGCACAGCTGCTCAAAGGATTGGTTACTTACTCATTAGCCCAAGAGTTTAAAGTCAAATCTATAAAAGAACCTTCACCTTTTTGGTAGCCTAGACCCTGGCGTCACCATTCTGCCAGCAAGGATGCCCAAAGCTTGCTATACAGGTGACAGTTAAATGTAAGTTACAAAAATAGCAATTTTTTTTTTAAACAATAACTTTTTAAATATAGATACACACATACGCCCCTATAATGTAAACTTAAGTATTCGCTTAAAACCAAGACAAGAAAAAATAAATATACATTCAAGAAATAAAATGTGAACATGATATATAATCTATGAAATAATTAAAATAAAAGCCATTGTCGTTCCAGGGGTACTAAGTGGATCTACAGAATCTCTCTCCAAGTGTTCTACTCTAGGCAGTATAGCAGACAGTAACAGCAATTTCGCATTTGAGTGTTTTTGGAAGCGGAAATTCTCTCTCTCCGTATTGCTTTGATGAGGGCAATTACAGATTGAGCACCTGAGATATTGATCCTGATCCACAAGATGTTGATTAACCCTGCAGTTCTCAATCCAAGACAACATGAATCATATTGACATGTTATACACTGAAAAGAGCGCAGGCTACTGTCAAACCAAAATTCAATAAAATAATTCAGGTTAAAGATATAAAAATAAAACAAATTTTCCCCCAAGAAAGCTCCAATAATCTGCATAGAAAAGTCCAGAAAAAAAACTGAAAGATTATATATTTTTTTTACAATCTTCCCTTTTGTTGATGAACACCCTTCACCCTTCTCCCATCTCCCATCTCAACACCATCCTGTCCTATCTAGAAGAGTTTTACTCTTGCAGTCGATGTACGATCACCTTAATCATCTTCATCTTTATCTGCAACAACCCAACGGTCCTTCAGCTCAGGGGCAATCAAGTCTGCATCCTAAAATGAGTGAAGAATATCATTGCGAATCATAAATAACTGTTATGATTCACATTCCTAATCATCAACATTTTCTCCATGATTACCTGGTCAAGCATCTACCAATAAGTGTATGTTGCCCAATTAAGGCTGCTTCATAAATTAATTGATCTTCAAAAGGTTCATAGATGCATTCATGGGTTTGAACCTGAGTATCTGTGTCCAAAGGCAGATGATAAGTCAAACAACTTTTTGCACACTGCAAGGCTCTCATTCGATAATGTAATGCACTAAAGTGAGTGACGTTTCGGGCTCACACACAGGCCATTCATCACAGTTGTCAAGTCTAATGAATGGCTAGTGTGATTGAAACGTCACTCATTTTGGTGCTTTAAATTATTGAATGGGTGCCTTGCAGTGTGCAGACCGTTTGATTTATAGTAGCTTTCCGTACAGCACCCGCCCTGATTAAGGACAACGGACGTGCGTGCCACTACCATTTTGGACACAGACACTCAAATACATATTCACCTATAAATGTGGCTTGCCAGCCATCAATTAATTAATACATTATAACCAGCTAGTGTAATTTGGGGTGCATAATAACCAATATTTGTCTGGTCATGTTGGCTGATGGTGATGCCTCACTATTTTACATTACAGCACAAATGCAAATAGTTTTCACACCCAAGGAAGAACTAGATGAAAAATATTTTTCCAAGTTACTATATTATTATACAGAGATGAGCACCAAGTATCTGTATAGCTTTGTCTAAAATGTAATAATAAATAAGAGGTTCAGGTTACTAGGATTATGCTAATTGTTTTGCATGATAATTTCATTGCAGCATCAACGGTGCAACAAACATGTCACCTCTTGGCTGCATACATGTAGCATCCTCATATTGGCCCATCGTATTGTGCATAATCTTAGTTTATCGGCTGATACAGTTTGTTTAAAGATAATATCAATACAATCCCTATATTATTGTGCATCCATAACTATATTTCCATATGTGGATCTACCAGTATGTTGTTCAGTTAACTGTGGGAAGGCCCAGATGTAAGCACATTTTCATTTGTCATGAGCAAATCAAAGAAATACACAAGCTAGCAAGAAGAATTCCTGCAACTTCTTTCTCATGGACATAACATATCTTCAATGAAATGAAGAAGTCCAGCCTACTGTTTCATTGTTCACGCTGTACAGTTGACAAATCTGAAACTAGCACACCAACTATTCAACCTTGTATAAAAAATTAAAAACAACCCCTCCCCCAAAGAAATACATACTCTTGTACTCAGGCCTGTTATTTTACAATGAGAGTCTATTGGCAAGGCACCATATTGGTGGGGAAAAGGGGTGAGCCAAAAAAGGGGATGTTTACCTGCGGCTTGCTAAACTTTTCATTGAAACACCACTGCACAAAGTACTTCTTCGCTGCCTCCAAGCTCTTTTCCTCAGTCTTCTTGCAGTAGACCTGGATACATTGTACAGCAAACTTCTCCGGCAGGAGATGGAACACCTGTGAGGAAGGCAGTCCACTGCCAGGCATTAGGAAATGCACAAATGATGGATGACAAGTGGTTCAAGAAAAATGTGTTTTATCCTCAAATTACTTAAATCAGCTTATAAAGTGACGTGAACAAAACAAAATGGCTTCAATTCGTATCTAAGCTAAAGCAATTTGTTTCAAGTCTACACTGCCCAATGAGGGGCATAAATGTACTTTAGATTTTTTCAAAGAAGGAATTATACAGAGGCCCAAGAAACAGCCTACCTGGTTTTTGCGAATCTTGATGGCTTTTTTGGGGTCATTCTTGCTGTAGAAATACACTTTATTGATTGGGTTCTTCTCTTTCATCCCATAGTTCATGTTAATAACCTACATGAGTACAAATAGCAGAACAATAGAGCACAAGCATATGCCAAAGTTACTATGAATTTGGTCTGTGAGTTTCACACAACCCATTTTGCAGACACATATTCCTTTGTTACACCACCAGGGGCCCTATCTTATACCTGGCGCTAAGCGGCGCTAACCGAAACGGAAGTGTCTTTGCTATCTTACACCCGGCGCAGGGTTCATTATAGCCCCTAGCGCTCACGTCGGTTAAATACCAAGTGATGGTGCGCCCATAGCAAGTGAAATGGGCGTGTTTGTCTTAAGACGAGGTGTGGCCAGGATTATTTTTGGCGTATTGCTGTCTTGAGCCAGCAGAAAGCACTTACGCAAAAACTACCTAAAACCTGGTCTAAAGTCATGTCGCAGTTGTTTACATGTTATTTTAACAGCGCATATAGTACGTCTACATAGGCGTGTGCACAACGCACGTACACCCTCCTGTCTGTTACATACAGGGGCGCGCACAAGGATGACTAAAAATATCAAGATTACAATGTGAAATATTATTATTGTGTAGGCTATATCAAAAAATGCATAATAATAAAAGGGTCCATAGGTCAAAGACCACATACCTGTCCCTCAGCGAAGAGGAATGCCCAATTTAATTGCTTTCAGCCCACTCCATCAACATCCAGGCGATGTTCGATGGTACGTGTAAGGTTACATGTATAGACTATTTGCAATTACCCTGGATCAAGCTATGATTTAGCCTATATTTGCCGATAATTCCTGTAATCTTCTGGGGGGACAATCTTCTGTTACGTGACAATGGCTATCCATTAAAAACTTTGCTGATAACACCTATATCAAGCCTAATGCGAATTGTCATTTACACCTAATGCGTGAATTGTCATTCAATAGAAAACTCGCGCACTGCAATAGACGGACATTTGAGTTCTGAAAATGCGCTTCAGATGTCATTACAATACAGCTCTATAGGCCTACAGCCTGTAAGTAAATAAAATGGTTTTGACTGAAAAAAGTTCTAAACTTTGTCCAGTGAATATTGCATTTATTGTTTTTCAAATAGCCTAGGCTACAGCGGATTCGCTGTGCATAAGGTTTTTTCGATAGCCTATACGGTTAAAAAACGGAGATGTCACCATGTTAACTGAATTTGAACCTTATTCTTCGTCCTTCATATTTTTAAAATTACAGTGACAATGTTTCCATACTCTCAGCTTATTAAAACCCTGCTGATATAACCTGTTATTCCATAACTGAAAAAAAAAAAAACTTTTTAAAGCGAACTAAGCGTCTAATTAGAAACACAAACAAATTTGCAGCATGTTACACAATTAATTCACAGTACATTTTAATGCCATTCTCTGCATGTGCGCTATAACTTCATGCAGGAGCAGGTATGTTTCCCTTGCTGTAAATCACTTTTCACTGTCTTCCTGGGAAAGTGGATTGTTTTAAAGCATTAAAAACAGTAAAACATGTTGGTCACATTTCCATAAGCAGGACATTATAAAACAAAAGAAAATATGCGTGAACCTATGGGTTGCCAACCTGACGGCTTTATTGTATTTAGTATCGTCATTAAGGCAAAATAACGGTATTTATGTTATTAATCAATATTAGAATGCAGGTAATGAACTTCGGATGAAGCTTGAACTTCGAGAACTCCATGAAAACATCCTCATGGAATTGATGTTTGACAATACTTCATTGGATAAGTAAACGAAATTCGTTAAACAAGCAAACTAATTTGGCGTTTTTTTAAGGTGAGACAGACTAAATTTAACCGCATATATTTTGTAAAATAACAGCACTGTCAGGAATGACCGAGAACTCATAATGGTTAATCCAAAGACTTAAAATAACACTGCCAAGAACAGAAACCAACAATATACCAAAAACCTGGAGGAAAATGAAGGATTAAAATCTATCATTATATTAATTTGTTGATCTAGGTTTTAAAAGCTTTAAATATTGCAGCATTGCTGTTCTGACATTTGGAAATAATTATAAATTCCTTCCACGTCAAACTATATACAAAGCACTCTGTCAAACGTGCCTCCTATTCATGTTGACGTGGTAGAATACTTTATCACTAGATTCCTTAATGTTGTGGTTGTTTTCAGTTACATTGGTATTGGTGAATACCCACTCATCCAAAGAGCACCTGGGTCAGCAATAATTACAATATTTAATGCCTGGACATAGATTTTTGAGCACTCATGTGTTTAGCTATTTCTTCACCATTTCATATTACCCTTTTAAGCACCTTTAGATTTTTTCCACAGTTATTTTCATCTTAGATTGCAAGCACTGAGTTTTCATGATTATTCAAAATGGAACACTTGCACCAGGTCCTAGACCTTTTCTAAAAACAATATGATGCAGATTAGGATGAAAGCGGAGAGTCAAACTTCTCACACAAATTGAACAAAGCAATATGGCTGGCAGGTGCTTTTTTCTGTAAAATAGGACAACGTTAAAACGAGGGAGAATGCTACAGCACAAGATAAACAAAATTGGCGAAATGTGACAGACACACGCTGAACAGAAAAGCTGCCCTCTCATTTGGCAGTTTAATGAGGAAGTGATAATAACACGTTTCCAGTCCAGTTTTACAAGGTGGTATGGGTGTGAAATTGGGCTCCCTTTAACAGCACCAGAGCATTTGAATGTTGGAAGAGGTGTGCCATGAAACCAATGAACAATGTTCACGTTAAGTTTCTCTCCTTGCCATATGACTTCAGGCATACACAAAGCTTCATTTTAATTCCCATTGTAATCCAATAGAGTTTAAATGTGTGCTTCACAAAACCCCCATGTGTATTGATAAACATATCTTGGAATTTAACCGCAGTCAACCTTGCCAAGGCTGACAAACGGAACATTTCAAAACATGGTTAAACACAGGCCAAGCAGGAAGGTATTTACATGTACATAGATTCAGAGGCTGTCCTATGTGTTAGTCGCTCACAGACTGAAGTTAAATATAGCTGTGCCAATATGTTACCTCATACAAGGCAGTGGATGATGGTTTTGCTACATGAACATTTGCAAGTTGTATATTTTGCTCAATAAATGTGTATGGGGTCATGGATAGTTGCATTCCACTGTCACACAATTAGGATCCAAGTTGATGTCACTGATATGACAAAATACTTGGAAATGGAACTCTTATAATAATTAGGATTATCATTGAGCCAATTGGTGTGCATAACGTTTCAATCAGAGAAAAGTTGCAAAGTACTCTTAATTAAACATTGGACTCACAATGACGATGAAATCTTCGGCCTGAAATGTTACATCCGTTTCACAGTTAGGCGTGGCTTTGGAAACGTCCTTTGCCAAGGCAAGCAGATCCTTCTGAAGGAAAAATGTACAAAACGTTGTCCTAGTCAGATGAAAAATCTACTACAGTACATTGACATGAAGTAGAGGGTGGTGTAAAGACACTGATTTAGCTAGAAATGCTGCATGCATCTGCTGTCAAAAGTCCCTGTGACCCACCCCCTTACCCCTATTTATAATTTTCCCTTTCCCCTCCTGTTACAGAAATCACACAGTGTTTCATCCAGTCTCACATGTGTGTCCTTCATGTGTTTCTTGGGCTGGGTTTCGCCCAGACATTTGTAGAACCTGCGACGATTGATGTCTTGCAGGATGGCCCGAGCCTCATCCAGCTCTGGAGATGAGGAGTACAGGATCTGCTCGAAGATGTGGTCTGAAAAGGGAAGGGGAGGGGGGGGCAAAGGGAGAATTAAATGTTTAAACGTAAGCCTCTGAGGCAGACTGAGCCAATTGTCCAAGCTCCACAACTACGAAATGATAGCTCTACCCATTTTGGTAGACCCTTCCATCACTAGGTTACAGGTATGTAAAGTGGCTGACCGGTGAGTTTGGTGTAGGCCTCCATATCATCTATAGCACTGGAGATTGTGAAAGTCTGGTCATTGGAGCCTATGATCTTGATGTGCTTGTCAGCCTTCACAAAAGCCTCTGATATCCTGAAGACAACAAGAGAAGCTTTCACTGTTTGCAAATGTGACTGTCCTGCATGTTCAACAAAGGTCCGAAAGACACCCAAATTCACATCACTCATAATTTATGCTAAAAACTTTCAGTTCTTTACCAATTTGTTGATAAATATAGGTCACAGTTACTGCCACTCATTAATCGAAAAAGCATTTCTGCTTTACAGAACTTTACATTCATATCATTATGGCAGAGCAATCCAACACAAGAGTGGATGTGGTTTCCAGTGAGAGCTGGAGTCCATTGAAAAAAGCGTGAAAGTACTCACATTCTTTCAATGATGTTTACCACTCTGTGCTGGTAGGCCTGGCGATGAAGGCAGATGCGTGTGTGAAACATGTCATACAAGTTCCCCACTTCCTGGAAACAACAGAAAAGGCAAGGTACTCATGAAACCATATGAGTACATGTCATAATGTTAATTTTAACACCATTTATCCACACTGACCTAAAGTCTTCATAAAAGAAGTGTGTAAACTGAATTCAGTAAAACAATTAACATCAGCAAGGGATGATGTTTGGTGCAATTGTGATCCATGTGTAATGCATGGCAATGTAAAATCTCATTAGATTATATATTACAAATATACGTAAACTAGGACTTATCTTTTGCTGCAAAGTTGGAAGTGGAGCAGAACTTGTGAGCATGTGGCTTCAGTTTTGCATTTATTCCAATATCAACATGTACTGCTCTGGTCTTTGCTGGGTGGCACCAGTACCTTGTCTCTAATGCAGATGAGCGTCTTTCCGTCCACCTTACACACGCATGCAAACTTCAGGAAGCGTCGGTAGTCAAAGCTATTTTGGATGCCCAGATGATAGCTGTCTCTAATGATGAAGAGATGTGGCCAAGCCAAATTAATTTATAAAGATCACTGGCTAAGAACAGATTTAAAAATAATTCTTAAGTGAGGACTCTACCAAACAAGTGGTACAAAGTGGT
The DNA here is from genome assembly GCA_022702515.1 of Ilyophis sp. 1 JC-2022. NCBI lineage: Eukaryota > Metazoa > Chordata > Actinopteri > Anguilliformes > Synaphobranchidae > Ilyophis > Ilyophis sp. 1 JC-2022. The sequence goes on from CM040402.1 coordinate 43,387,266, forward strand.
CATCAACTGATTATTCAGGGGAGGGTAGAGCTAAAGCTTATACTTGGTGGGTGACGGTCACAGAAATAACACAAAAACGTGTTACATTTCAACAAAAAACTAAATTCCAAATTAGGGATGAACGATAATACCAGGGTCGTATCGGTATGAACTGATAACAGCTTAAAATCATTTAAATAATAGCTGATATGAAGGCCCGACGAGATGACACAATATACATGCGCCAAAGAGGTGATGCTTTTGATGCACTGTTGCTGTTGCAAATTAAGTGAAAATGTGATGCTCAAAAAGAAGCCAAATCATTATAATCGGAAACTCAAAAACAAGTCAAGATTCAGGCTCTCAGCTTAATAAAATTGCAAGTTAATTATTTTTATTTTTTTTGACATTTTCCTTCATAAATTCACATCTGTGCCCATCTACATCTTTCAAAATATGAAAATTTGGTTGCAGATTGCATTTGTTGTTATAATGTGACACAGGCATCAGCTATCAGCATTACCTAATATGGCCAGTCAAATACCAGTTAACCTCTTTGCCCAAATGCCAAATTTGGTCAATTCTCACCTAATTAGAGAGTGTTCGATTTAAGGCTTTGTAACTCCAGGTGTGAGCATCACAGAAACTTGGAAAATGGAAAATTGGAAACAAGACGGTACATATCGAGGGCATATTCTCAGATTGAATAAAAGGTATCTTGCCAACTATGGTATCTTCCTCTGACCCACTCCCAAAATCCATGTAAGCAAGGATTTCCTCTAGCCATGCTGATGAGTTAGCCAAATTAGTAAAAAACTTGCGAAAATAGCAGGAAAACAATAATTAGACTTCGTAAAAGCTAATGTACATTCTAAGTTGTTTGTGTAAAACTAAACTAATAAAACTAGAAATTCTGTTACGCTCGGCTGTAATTTATTGTTCAAAGCATCCAATAAGACATTGCAAACACTGTTACGAAGGTTATAATGCCCTATATTGGATAAAAGAGTTGTCAATGAAACCAGAATGAACTGGAATGCATGAGACAGGTTTGAACAGCATGAGAGGATTTACACATGGGGGTTTTAGAAGGTGTACTAGCATTATAAAGGGGTGTGTATTTCTCAAACAGATTGTCCAAGACAATAAATGACTGAATCTTGAAAGGGACATCTCTATGTGTAAAACCAATGACAAGATTGTATATTTCTTTCATATTTATTAGTAGATATTAACAGTAGAATGACATGGTACAATTATACAAGAATTTCACTTGTTTGTTTTGCTGTTGAGTGAGCAGGGCTTTTCACGGCTGTTTTGACATACGACATTGTTGGCTTTATCTTGTTGCTATGACAAAATACCAATTTTTGGTAGTGAAAAAATATTTTTATAAACTCAGATAGACACTATTGTCCACTGTGTCACGCAGGGGTAGGTATAGTTGCAGGTCAGACTGGGTGGAGGGGTTGCTTGTTAAAAGGACTAGCTACGCTACAACAGTGGCACTTAGAAACTCTGAATTCGGCAGAGTTGTCACAAATTGTATACAAATAAATGGACAGGTAAAACAGGTGGTTTGTTGTTTCCACTCAAAGTTTGGTTGCTGGAGCAATACATGTCTCAGTTGAGCAATCGCATATCTCTGGCACCATGGCCACGAGGGGGTCTGTGCGAAGTCTGCGGTTAATGATATCGGTTCCAGAATTTCCATAATGTGCACCTCAACCTCAAATCACTCACCTGGCAAAATAATCCCACTTGTCCACATCAATTCCATTTCTTTTGTTTGCCACAATCTCATACAAGAAGGATTTATCTTCTTCTCTTCCTTGATATAGCCACTGCAGAGATGAAAATGCAAGAAAAATATTTGGTACCTAAAGAAGAAGAGGAGAGAGATGTGGGAATTGAGATCTGGCTTGTGTGTTTAGGATGTCATGGTGACGCACCGGTCTCTGCTCTTGGCTGACCGGGACAGGCGTCTCCAAGGGGCCGGCTATCTGCTCCTGGCTGACCGGGACAGGCGTCTCCAAGGGGGCGGCTATCTGCTCCTGGCTGACCGGGACAGGCGTCTCCAAGGAGCCGGCTATCTGCTCCTGGCTGAGTGGGACAGGCGTCTCCAAGGGGGCGGCTATCTGCTCCTGGCTGACCGGGACAGGCTTCTCCAAGGGGGCGGCTATCTGCTCCTGGCTGACCGGGACAGGCTTCTCCAAGGGGGCGGCTATCTGCTCCTGGCTGACCGGGACAGGCGTCTCCAAGGGGCCGGCTATCTGCTCCTGGCTGACCGGGACAGGCGTCTCCAAGGGGCCGGCTATCTGCTCCTGGCTGAACGGGACAGGCGTCGCCAAGGGGGCGGCTATCTGCTCCTGGCTGACCGGGACAGGCGTCTCCAAGGGGGCGGCTATCTGCTCCTGGCTGACCGGGACAGGCTTCTCCAAGGGGCCGGCTATCTGCTCCTTGATAAACAGCAGGTCCTCTGGCAGCTCCAGCCCATGCTGCTTCATCACCGGCTCCAGATTGTTTACCGCAATCAGGTGATCGAACATGGCCACAGATGCTTTCTCATGCTAGAGCACACAGACACATTCACGCACACAGTCAATAAGGCATAGACACCAGCATAAATCAACATGTAAAGTTTGGGCAGAGTAATGTTAAAGTAAAAATACAGGCAACAAAAGTACAAGACACAAAATTAAGTACATACGTTATTAACACATAGAGTCAATCATCTTGTTCTTCCCAGTAGTGAAGTGAGACATAGCAAAACTAATGATTGGCCCTAAATCAAATAGATGTTGAAAAATACCTTCCATTCGGAAGTAGGGCGTATTTCTGGGATAAACATTCCATCAAACATGTGGGAGAAAGGGCCATGTCCTGAACACAGCAAGAGGGATGAAAAGAAGGGATAAAAAATGTCATTCAAAATAAAATAAAAATATTAGGAAAAATAAATACGAAAAAGAATAATAAAAGAAAACCATGACACAGCAGGGAAGACAATGCTCCTTACAGCAATAATTTTTTTCACCAATAAGGTGACTCTACATTATCCTCCAACTTCAATAAGGAAAGAAATGTAAACCTTCTGCAGATGGTGCAGGCTTATATTAGTGTTGTTGTAGGACTTATGTTATTGTTTAGATTGTTTGTTCCCCTGTACTGGTGAGAACAGACCCATACTATATTAACTTAACTATATTAATGCCAAACATTTGCGGTATGAAGAAGATGTATTGAAGAAGGGACAGTGAAACTCACCAAGGTCATGGCACAGGCCTGCAATCTGGACACAGAGTATGTCCCTCGTACAAATTTCAGGATGGTGCTTCTTTAGGGCCTTGACCAGCTTGCCCGCCAGGTAGCCCACCCTGCCAGAGACAACATCCTTTTACATTATTTAAAGGACATCCATTGCTTAGCAGATGCTCTGACTCGCATTTGGATTCACAAAATATTATCAATTTTCACAACTGGCTAGTTACAGAAGCATTTATGATTAGGCTCATTTTCAGGGATATGGTGGTAGAGGCCCACCTGGTGATCAAATCTTTGGGTTACAAACCCATTTTATTGACTAGCACATACTGCTACCCTGCGCCTTAAACTCTGTTGATTCGAACTCAGAAATGTATTTACTGTGACATTATTATGAGCGACCAAAACACCACCTGTATTTCTTTTTTTTAAACATAATTTTCAGCAGCCTGTTTTTAGTGAATCAAGGATCAAAATACTATAAATCGAACCATTTCAAAGTACAAAATTACAAAATGGTTCAACCTATGAAAAGCTCTGACTTGGGAGAATAACCTTGAAAGACAATGTTAGGAGCCAATGGCACCTGCAATTATTTGGGAAAGCCCCAGAAGAGGACGTACCCGATAGAGTGTTCAAAGCGGTTATGGCAGGCTCCAGGAAAGACAAAGTATGCGCCGCCCAACTGCTTAATGTGACGGAGACGCTGGAACTGAGGTGTGTCGATAATGGTCACCAGCAAAGGGTGCATTTCAATGTGGCCGTGGATAGGGTCATTAAAAACCTGCAAGTGTGAGAAAGACTTTCATCAAAGCAATAGAAACTGCTGAAGGCCAATCCATATCGAGTTTAACTCAATATGTTTTATTGGCATGAACTACATAGACTACTACATCGTGAGAAAGGGAAACACAGCATTACTACTGTGTTACTCTATGTGCAATATCTCTCCTCTCCCGTATCTATTAAATGTGACGTCTGATCATTTGCCAACAGCTTTACCTTCATGGTGTCAGCTGAGAACTGCCACAGCTTCCTCAAGCAATGCATAATCTGTAGTATCATCCCCAGGGGCCTAAGAGAAGAACAAAACCACAAGAAAAATATATTTTTAAAATCTACGAAAACCACAGGCAAACACAAGAAAAGGGAACTGAAGTTTTGTTGTTTTTCAAGCCCGTGCTATTTTCAGTGTCACCGCAGCACTCATAAACCACCCCAGCCCCACCCTCCTGGCACGGTCCAGCAAGCAGGCAGGCACACGTCTTCAGTGTAAACTCTACTTACTTTATGCCCATCTTTTCCAGATGCGATTCCACAAGGTCCGGCAATACCACTCCTGTAATCTGTTCCGCTATGGAATGACAGAAAATCAGAGCAGTTTTAGATCTCTCTCCTAAGGCAGACTATTAGCATAGTCTGTGTTTTGCTGGTTTTGCTTGACACTCAACTCATTGTGCAAACTGACACAGCTGCAAACCGTTCGGTTCACGCTCTCAGTCCTGCGATCGATGTGGATAATGTTACATATCGTTAATAGTCCAACTCAGGTTTAATTAGAGTTACCGACTAACTTACACTGCTCAAAATCTCCAAGAGGCAAGAGGACAATACAATATTAAACTGACGACCTACCAACTATTGTTTTTAGATTTCTGAATCGAAAGAAACTAAACCGAAACTTTTACATGCATGCCGCAATCTTACCAGACCTTAAATGTGCTTATGTGTTGGCGAGCTGACTATGCATTTCTTTGATAAGGAAGAACACAGTGTACCTCGGAACGTGTCCTCCCATTGATCGAATCCCTCTCTTCGAAGGTAACTGCAAGTGTCTTCAACATCCCATTCCCTGTAGTCAACATGCCGCCGCAAAACGTCCGAAACCCGCTTCTCCGGTGTTATGAAGCTGGCAGTCTGCATTTCCTCTCTAGGACGTTTTAGATTTTCCATCTTGATTGTCAATGAATGGAAAAGGTAAGTAGCTAATTCACATATAGTACTACGACTTCGTCTGTGGGCACCTAACGGGCTCTTTCGAGAACCCGCCTTTCCACCAGACTGTAGAAAAACACTTTCCACTGGGTTTTCTTTATTGGTTTTAAAAGTCATACCAAATAAAAACATAATACTGAAAAAACATTTAATTTCATTTCATTTCACTGCATTCATTACATTTCAACATTTAATTTCATACACACACTTCATCACATTTATATTAATTAAAATTGCATAATTTAAGGGGGAATTTCCTCATTTAAGATACATCCAAACACTGAAGACAACACAATAATTAACACTATTTACAAGACAGCAAAAAAAGGAAAAAAAACACTTACAGACTGTAGAAAAACACTTTCCACTGGGTTTTCGGTTGTCAACTAACGCCAGATCATCTGTCTTCTTAGTGATCCCCTATATACAAACTTGAAAACCGGAAACGTGGTCACGTGGTTCCATTCAACCCTTACGCTGTGTCCCAAATCGCATACTTCCATGCTCCGAGCACACAACGCGAGCACGCGCATCCATGTGAGTCCATAGCGAAGTACGGTAGTGCGGAGCACGGGAGTATGCGATTTGGGACACAGCCATTGTCATCTTATTCCGCAAACGCGGGAGCAACTGAAATTCCGAACATTCGATTTTGTTTAGAATTTCTGGTTTCCAATATTGCCCCATATTAACTGGCTTGAAAGCAGCTGCTACGACTTTGCTAGAAAGACAAAAATTGATCCAAATGTCACTAAAATGGGAACACACCCCCTTTACACTATGGCAGCATGTTGGGTGAATGTAGCTGGGGCGTAAAGCTACTTAAAAAGTTATAACCTGAGGCTGAGATCTTAAACTAGCCTACTGACCCGACTGGCGCTATATGGCCAGCAAAAAAATTTTTTTTTAAAGTCTAAAACGCATATCAAAACCAACATCACTGATGTCTCATCCGACTCTGTCATTAGCCTATACATTTAAATTTTATTGACATCAAAACTTGACTACGGGTAGAAAAGACCATTTACCTTTAGGCTACAATTAAACCATAAGCAAAGTTACCCAAGTGAGCGATTTATACCAAGTAAGTTGAGCAAACTTGAATGAGCAAACGAATGAACATTCGTCAACATTAACGAAGAGATGAAGAGAATGCTGACATTGTATTTATAATTAAATAATGTAGACCTAACTCTAGAGTTAGTGATAATTATTCAACAGTAAATTAAAACAGCGTTGGCTATGCTTGCTCTGCACATTTGTCAGCTAGACCTAGACAGTTTGTTAGACTTAGCACATCGACCTGTGTCCTGACAAGCAGCCGATAACAATTCTGAAATATTCACCTCCAGTCTAGCTAACCTGGCAGCTACATATTTCGTCATATTACAATAAAAAACAAATGGAACATCTGGCTACTCGGTAGTAGCCTAAGTTATTGACAGCTAAAGTTAACCATAGCTAACATTACGTCCATTTAGTCATAGTCCAGAGCGCCATGCATAGTTTATAGGACAATATGCATTCACCTGATTAATACGATAAATAGAGCCAGTGCGTGTCCAAATCAGTTCCCCCAAGAAATCGCGTCCCCCCCTGGCGTTCCAGTGCAATGATTCCAGGTATAGCGTAGCCTAAACGTGCGTATATATAGCGTGCGTTTTGCAAATTATGTGCCACCGTTTATACGGATAGCGATTAATATCAGTGTTCGTACGTTTTCAGCGATTTGCCCATTTCCGATAAGGCTACGTAAAAAAGTAGACATTACTGGGATTAATTGCTATCCGTATCAACCTGCTGATAGACTAGGTTGCTGAGGTTTGCTTTTGCCAGAAAAACGTTCCAATAAAATTATAATAATTGTCCTGGCTGACATTAAGGCAGTTGAAAAAAGTTGTGTAGGTAAAATGCTAACGTTAAATCGGAAATTATTGTCAATTCGACAGTGTCACATTATTGCATATATAAGTTTCTCAACGAAAAAGCACGTTATATTAGGTTACGTTAAATCATGCGACTGGGTGGTTGGGGGATTGGATTCTGAGTTATTTCAGAAATGGGGGATAATATTTAGTTGTGCATTGACTAAAGACAAAAAGAAAACCTTAAGATCATTAAATATTGGCATATTTTTTGCTAAATGCTTCTTCATTTGAAGCATATGGCTGTAGCTCCAAACTTTACCAATAATGCAAATAATAATAATAACAACAATCACTTTATATAACACTTTTTGAAACACTGGGTTATAAAGTGCTGTACAAAATGTAGTGCTGATTATAATGTTAGATATTTATCACTGGTTTGGTGTGTTTGTCATTTAGCAAAGTATAAGGAATCCTCTTCATGGGGCTAATGGATCCGTTTTATAATTAACCTTAAAACATTAAACCAGTTGTAAACCTGCTGATCGACTATGCTGAGGTTTGCTTTTGCCAGGAAAACGTTCCAATAAAATGAATATGCTCACAAGTTGTGGAAATAAAACATTTTATTATCTTGGCTATATCATAAGATAAGCTACACGTACAATAGGCTACCCAAGAACATTCAGCTAGCTAACTATAACTGTTCGGGAACTGATAACGTTACGTTAATTTATAACAGGTTAACCTTGTTTCTAGTGTGTTCATGATATAACTAAGCTAGTAGCTAATTTACCAATGCAAGAAGCAATGGTTAGCTAACGTTACTGTACAAACAAGCTGTATAATCTCAGTTAGTGATGAAACCAGCCAGAATAATGTACATCTCCTCTAGACTAGCAGCGCTCACTGATCTCACAACTCTCCTGTCTCCTTAGCGGATGGTGACGGACATAATATTCTGCCTCAAAGTTATTTTTTTTGGTAGAAATTGTTACGGCATCGTCACACCGAACACATCTCCGTCTTTCGTAAGGCCATGGCTCAGAAAAATGGTGTGGGTGTGTATTTTTTTTTTTTTACAAAAAGCGCTGTGGAAAAAGCTATTTACTAGCAATGCGAATGAATGGGAGAGAACCTAAACCGAAAGTTCTTAACAAAATTCACGTGATCACGTAGCGCCCATGTAACGTTCCAAAATAAAGTGAATAGAGTGCTACAGTTGTAGCAAAGGGGGTAGGCGGAGCAAGAGGTCCAACTTCAGGGCTGGAACGTCCGCACTTGGAACTTATTTAGACAACAGGCGCTCATTGAATGACTGGCGGTCAATGGAGTTTTACAAAACAGTTCGCTAAACGGGTCATTATCAGACAGATGAAATCAAAAACCTCCCTTTTCTTTTAAGATTATATATGCCTAGGTTGTTAGGACCCAGTACAACTACTTACAACCCGTTATGATTTTGACTATCCAAATAAAACCAACTTAAAATCGGCGAGCGCCGGTCAGATGCGCGGCAGCTGAGAATCTTCCTGAATTTGGATCTTTTGATCCATCTGTATATATTCTTAAAAATCCATAAAACCGATTGCTAATATGTTCATTCACTATACCTTCATACTTATTCCTCTTCCGTTCACCTCTTTTTTTTGTTATGTAGCTCTAAATTTACCATTGGTTGTGTCAATAACCAAGGAGGTATAGTTGGAAGAACTACTGTTGGGCTGTATTTCTTATTTAAAATCCCCATCTCGCTTGCCTTCTCCTTCACATTCCACCAAAAACTTTTGGTGTTCCCTTTTTCGTGCTCCCAACATGGTTCTATAACATTTTTTGTTGGGTGATCTTTTTTGTGACCTTGCAGATTCGCCCAATATGTAATCATTAGCTGTTTCCTTCTCAGTGTTAATGACATTTCCCCCATCTCCACTTGCAAAGCTGACACTGAAGTACTTTAAAATGCTTCACAACATATCCTAAGTGCTTGTGCTTGAATCACTTATAATTTTTTGAGTAAGGTTTTTGAGGCTGACCCATATGCCACACTAATCCATAATCGAGCACTGATCTTATTAGTCCCATATATATTGTTTTCAGAGATGTCCTATCTGCTCCCCAGTCCTTACCAACCAAACATCTCATTCACAACTTTTTTACACTTTGTTATTACCTTATCAATATGAGTACTCCGTGTGAGCCTCGTATCAAACCACATACCTAAAAATCTAACCGCATTCACCCTCTCCAAATCTCTTCCGTACAATTTCACTTTAATTTCTTCCCAAATGTTTTTGCATGTAAAAAAGGCCATGTTTGTTTTTTCCACAGAGAACTTAAATCCCCACTCCAAGGACCATTGCTCCAATATTTTAATAGCCTCTTGTAGTTTTCACTATATGATTTACATTCCTTCCTCTCTTCCATAAAGCCCCATCATCCACAAATAATGATCTCCCTGTCCCTTGTTCCACCTTCAAGTACACATCATCAATCATTATTGAAAATAAAAGGGGACTAATAACACTTCCCTGTGGGGTTCCATTATCCACCAGAAAGCAAGACTAATACTTTCTTCCCACTCTCACTTGAATTGACCGACCTAGAATAAAGTCTTTAATCCAGTTAAACATCCTTCCTACAATTCCTAATCTATTAATTTTAATTAGCAACCCATCCTTCCACATTAAATCATAAGCTTTTTCTACGTCGAAAAACACCGCTACTACCACCTCCTTATTTATTTGTGCTTTTCTAATTTCTGATTCTAGACATAAAACTGTATCCATGGTACCCACTTTGACAATTTGACCTGAGATTTCTAGTATGTTAGTCTCTCGGTAAGCATACGTTCCATTATTTTACATAAATGAGATGTAAGAGCTATTGGTCTGTAATTTGTAGGTTTTGTGGGATCCTTTCCTGGTTTCCTGGTTGGGACTACCACTGCCTGTTTCCAACTTCCAGGAAATCTACCCTCCTGCCATACTTTATTAAAAAGTTCTAATAAAACTTCTAAAGCTATATCTGTTAGATGCTCTAACATTATATAACACACTTGATCTTTTCCGGGAGATGTTAATCCAGATTTGCCAATTGCCTTTTTCATCTCTTCTAATGAGAAAATTACATTTATGCTTGTGTCATTGTTTCCATTTCTCCAATCCAACATTTCTAAATTATCTTCCTTTGTTTTTTTTTTGTTCCTTTGTTTTTCCCTTCTTTGCCTTGCCTCTTCTGACATGTTATCAGAACTATGTACTTGAACTAAAGCTTTAACTAACATGTCTGCCTTTTCTTCATGTTCTACTGCTAATATTCCATCACTTTCTAACACAGGATACCCCCATTCTTTCCTCACTCCACTCATCTTTTTTATCATTCCCCACACCTCTTCTATTGGTGTGCTTCTCCCAAGTGTATTGCAATAATTTCTCCAATATTTCAATTTTCTTTTTTAATGATTTTCCGGACCATTGCTTGGCACCTTTTATAATTTATTAGTTTCTGGAAGTTGTGAGTCCTTTTTAATTCCCTAAAAGCCTTATTTTGATTCTTCACAGCCACAGAACACTCCTGTGTCCACCAGGGCACCAATTTTCTTCTTCCCTTACCAGACTTATTTTTAATGCCCTGATTCGCAGCTCCTATTATAGCTGCTGTAATGTTTTCATTAAAATTCTTTGTCTATCACCACTAATCTTTCTTCACACATTCCTTGAAATTTTCCCCACTCAGCCTTTCCAAAAACCCACCTTTCCATCTTATCATCTGGTACCACATTGTTCTCTATACCGACTTGACATACAATTGGATAGTGATCACTTCCAACTGTTGAGTGATTCCACACCTCCCATGCACATAATCCTGCCAGTGACTGTGATGCTAAAGTTAAGTCTAATACAGATTCTTTCACCGTGCTATGATTAATTATTGTGCTGCTTCCATCATTTAAACACACAAGGCCTTTAGCTTCCATTAACTCCTCAACTATTAACCCATTGTGATCTGTCTTTTCCCCACCCCACACAGTATTATGAGCATTAAAATCCCCACACCAAATAACCCTTCTTTTGTAATTATTATTTGGCTTGTTATAAGGCCTAAACACGACCTAAATTTCTGCAAAACACAGGTTACTTTATCAGTCCACCCACATGCACACTGCAGCAATTCGTGCAACGGGGCTGCGTTTCCCGATAACGATCAATTTTAGGGTTAAGTGCCATTTCAACGAGCGATTCTACGATGGCTCTTTAATTTGTAACACGTGTTTCCCAAAACAGTTATTAAGTTATAAGTGCTACTTCACCAGAAGTGTAGCCTGGCCTACACTTTGTATTTTCAAAAGCAAAATAAGATGACGAGTTCAATGCATTGTTTTTGTCAGAATAGCCTAATAGCCTAGCATTAAAAAAATTTTTTTTTTGTAAATCTTTATTTGCATACATTAATTAGCTATAGGTACTATTACATTACATTACAGTTATTTAGCAGACGCTTTTATCCAAAGCAACGTACAATAAGTGCATATTGAAGGTCATTGACACAACTACAAAGCAAATCCAACAAAGCACAACTTTCTCACAACGTAGGAGCTATCGCTAGTAATCAACATAGAATACAGTCGGCTATACATTCTAAGCTATAAAATAGCAAAAAACCAAATAGAAAATAGAATAAACAGAAAGTACATACTATATAATTGGCTCTATATATGTAGTTATTCAAGGTGGAGTCTGAAAAAGTGTGTTTTCAGACCACAACGGAAAACAGACAGTGTTTCAGCTGAGCGCAATGGGGTGGGGAGTTCATTCCACTGGGGAGCTAGAGTAGAGAAGCTCCGCAGTCGGGACGAGCGAGAGCCGTTAACACGGAGGGAGGGAAGTGCAAGTCTCCCTGCACCAGCACAGCGAAGTGGTCGAGCAGGAGCGTAGTGCTGGAGTGTATTGCTACTGAGTGTATTACTTGCCTGAAGTGATTATGTTAGGCTAGCTATTGCTGCCTTCAAGTGTTCCATTTCCCAGATGCCAAATCGTTATTACGAGGTTGACGCATTCACATGCTCCGAAATCGGAATTACCAGCAAACGCATGGATGTCTAAAAAGTAAATGTTTCTTTTTATCCTTTACGAATAAAAAAAATACACGCGAGAGCTGCTATCACTTTCTGCATGAGAAAGAAGAGGAAAGGGAGAGCCATTATGATATATTACATTACATTATAGGCATTTAGCAGACGCTCTTATCCAGAGCGACTTACACAGCATTTCTTTTGCATTTATACATAGTATCCATTGATACAGCTGGATATATACTGAAGCAATGCAGGTGAAGTACCTTGCTCAAGGGTACAACGGCAGTGTCCGACCTGGGAATCGAACCTGCAACCTTTCGGTTACAAACCCAGTTCCTTAACCATTATCCCACACTGTCGCCCTCGATATTAAAGTATATTTTACTGGTTGTGTGCTGTGTGTGCGTGACCATCAATATGATCATCTCGTGCGTTGCGCTGCCTGGTTACATTGTCATATGTGATGAATAGCTATATGGTATATTCTGCCATTTCGATTTGGCAACTGGATAATATGAGCTCCGAGAAGCACTTGGAGGACAGAGAGGTAATAGGTCAGTGGTGAAACGTCACAACTTGGGAACTCGGGTAGCAAAATTATCTCAGACTTTCCCACTTGTAATTAGGCTACGGCTTGGAGGTTCGTTCAAGTGCAACTTCCATGTCGGAAACTGATTTGTATTTCCGATAATTCCGACAGCACTTGAATATGTCTCTGGCTTGCCGACATAGGGTCATAGCCTATAACTTTTTTTTGCAACATATATTAGCCCCCCCCCCCCAGCTGATCATGTAGTTATGCTGGGCTTTATTTCCACAGAATGCGATGCCGCACCCGGAATAATAAAACTATGAGTTTGCATTCATCATTACTCTTTGTCAGTTACACTTACCCTATCCACGGTTGCCCCCTAGTGGTAGTAGTTGACGTCCCAATTATAGTAGTAGGTCCTATATTTCCCTCAAATTATAAATTAATTATCGTTTTGAAATAAATACGCCTTGAAATAAACACGACTTGAAATACGCCTTGAAATAAATATGCCCCATGCCTTGAAATAAATACGAATGGAAATAAACACGCGATTAAATAAATAAAAGAGACGTAAAATATGAATTAATAGGTATTAACTAAATGGCTTATTTAATTATGTATTTATTTAATTGTTTCAATTTTGTCACATTTGGTTTCCCATACCAATCAACTCACTATAATATCTCGAAATCCATTTATAATGCGTTGAGTGAAACAGCAGGTGGGATACTGTGCAAAAATAACGTTCAAATGCAAACTCAAATTTCAACTGTAGGCCTATTTAACATGTTAGTGATGTCGACTAGACAATAAACAAATACTTCACAAAACAATTAATAAATACGCCTAATACAAGACTTATAACCCGACCCTAAAATCACGGTAAAAGCAGTAACTCCATCACCTGAGTAATGGAGCTGAACTCCTGTTTAGCTCGCAAATCCAGATTCACCTCCACATCACAGAACTTTACCATGGAATAGCAGATAATATTTAACAAAAGCAAATGTTGGCTTTATAGACCCCTATTACGTATTCCGATATGAATCCAATCATACACGCTATGCTACAGTTTAAAGCCGGCATCACATATAAACATTAAACATACAAATATTGCATGGCCGCAGATATTCCGACAATGTCGCGCCCAGAGTTAGGCCTAATAGAAATAGATATTGTGCCCCCCTAATAGAAATAGATCTCTGCCCACCCCCGGAATGGTGCAGAATGTTCTGACATTATGACAGTTGCCTAATAGTAGGCATATGGTTTTTTTTGTAGTTTGCAAGCTTTTGGAAAAATTACCTTGTCATAAATATCTGCGTGATGTAGTGATGTAACTTTAGGTGCCTCTTCAGATTCGTGGTGTTTTTCCCACCTGGTTTATGACCGCATGTTTTTCTCCCGCTACAACAACAGTAGGCTACATTCGGTTTTCCGTTCCCCCTCATCGTATATGTCCATATATCCATCCTTTTCTTTCTTCCAACTTTTGACATACTAGTGTATGGCTATGCTAGTATTATCTGCCACCCCTCACGTTAGTTGCTTTGTGAATAACAGGATGTTGCCCAGTTAGGCAGAAAGAGTTTAAATGAATCCAATCAATGACGAGAATGCATATTCGTCATTTGGCGTCACCTCTCTCTTTTGAGGTCTAATAAATATTAGATTTTGTTAGTTTTTATTTTAAAATATACATTTTCATCTAGCCTATTTTTACTTCAACGATAACAAACAAATTTAGTCATGTTTTTATTTTGTTCTTTTCCGTCAACGATGATAAAAAAAGATGGTCACAGTTTTTATATTCTAATATCCTTTTTTGTCATATTTTTTTTTGTCAACAATATTAGAAAGGGATTTAGTCAGTTTTTATTCTCTAAAATCAATTTTCTCATGTAGAACTTTCTCGTATTCATGAAAAAAAATTCCATTGACGAAAATGCTTTTATTTTTTTCGGGTTGACAAAATGAACACTGGTCCTTACGTTCTACTATATATTTCCTACAGTTAACAAGTACATGTTGTACTGTTTCTGGTGTCTGACAATGATCACATAATCAATTTTGATGCTTTCCTATAATGTGGAGAGTCCCGTTCAGGTTACTGTGTCCTATTCTTAGTCTGGTCATCACTGCTTCCGCTCTTTTATTTCCTCCCCTGCTTCTCCCAGTGCCCAATCTACTCTGTATTGCATGTAGATGTCTTCCTCTTAACTCCTGATCCCAGTGCCCAATCGACTCTGTATTGAGACGAAGTGCATGGAGGGTTGGACCCGAGAAGCACGACTCAGAACAATGGATGTAATAAATACCCGCAAGGGCTTTATTAAGGAAAGTCCAGTAATCGTTGTCTTAGCACAAGCAAAGGTCATACACAAAAAATCCAGCCAATAAACAAAAGTACCGAGGGAGAAGGCAGTCTCGTCGTCGGTAAGCCAGGCAGTAGTTCGGAACCAGGAAGGCAATCAGCATGGCAGAGGTACAAAAGGGAGAAGGCAAAAGAATAGTCGAAAAAACAAGCAGGGTCAGACCGGAGTCCTCGCCGCGTGGCAAAAGTACAAAATCAGCAAGCAGGAATCGTGGTCAGGACAGGCAGTGAAAACAAAAGGCTGGCAGAAAACAGTGGTCAAAAAACAGGCTTGGATCAAAACAGGAAATCAGAATACGTAAACTTGACAAATGCTTAAGAGTGCTAGTGAGGCAACAATTTCGCAAGGACATGACATGAACACTGATCTTATATGCAGGTGTAGACAGGTGCAGACACTTAGCTTGAGAGCAGCAGGAAATTCACAACAGCTTGAGAAAATGACACGTAACGAGGCAATTAGTAAATCGTTAGTAGTTAACCTATCCTGACCTAGCGTTAGTAAATTAGTAATTAACATGTACGAGAAACATAAGGTAAACATGAACACATGGTTAGATAGTTAGTATTACCCAATCCTGATCTAATGTTAGTATATTAGTAATTAGACAAGGGAGAATGAAACAATTAGGGAAGCGTGAGTGACAGCAAGAGAAGAAACAGCATGAACGCAAGGCTGCGGAAAAACATGGAAATATGTATGCAAACTAATAAACTATGACAGAACGTGAATACAAATAAGGGCGTGACATAACAATAAACATAAAACATGGCGTGGAACGGTTAGAACCGTAACATGTATTGCATGTAGATGTCTTCCTCTTAACTCCTGATCCCAGTGCCCACTCTACTCTGTATTGCATGTAGATGTCTTCCTCTTAACTCCTGATCCCAGTGCCCACTCTACTCTGTATTGCATGTAGATGTCTTCCTCTTAACTCCTGATCCCAGTGCTGCTGCCACTCTTCATTGATTTTCTTCCATGCAATACCCTTTCCTTCTGATTTTGAAAGTTTGATTATAGTGTCTGTTTTCTTTTTTTAACAGTTTGTTTGGCTAGGTTGTCCACTCTCTCATTACCCATAATGCCCATGTGCGCAGGAACCCAAATAAATGTGACCACAATGCCTTGTCTTATTACTCTCGAGTGCATTTCCGTTACTTCAAATAGTAGGTATTGGTGATTATTGGATGTGCCTAGCTTTAGGCTGTACAGAACAGATGCTGAGTCACTACAGATCAGAATTCTATGAGGTTTTACTTGCTCAACCCACTCTAAAGCCATCCAGATGGCATACAACTCAACAGTATATAGGCGACACTTAAGAAGTTTGATGTCCTTTTGCATACTGCAACTCTGTGGCTAGGAACTGCAACTGCACAGCCAGTGCTGTCTGTTATTGGATCTATTGATCCGTCCATAAACACCTGAACATACCCTGTGTATCTACTTTCTGTATAACTATAAAACGCATGTACAAAATCCATTTTCATGCCTTACCTTTGAAGCAGCTCTAAATCTACCACAATTGATTCCATTACCCACACATTCTGTCAGGCAGAACTCCATCCCATACACTCCCAGTTCTCTTGCTGCTGCATTCCCTGTCCAGCCAAAACTTGATTTTACTGTTCCCTCCCTTTCCCAGCAGGCCTGTAGCACTTTTTTGGTTTGGTGGTTATCTCCATGCCCCCTCAAATTCATCCAGTAATTGACTGTAAACGCAGCGGCATTTCTCCTGTATAGCACACACAGGTGATGTTCTGAGAGCCCGGGCCTGGATCACATCTAATCCTGCAAGTAGTAGATCCATATACTACGCTCCCATAATCCAGCCTTTATCTAATTAGTGCTACATACAGTGCTGCTCGAAAGTTTGTGAACCCTTTAGTATTTTCTGTATATCTGCATAAATTCAATCTAAAATGTGATCACATCTTCATCTAAGTCCTAAAACCTGATGAAGTGAACCCAGCTCAACAAAAAACCCAAAAAACATTATTCTTTTATAATTTATTTATTGAGCAAAATTATCCAACATTAAATGCTTTGTTGGCAAAAGTATGTGAACCCTTGGATCATACGTATTTTTAAAGTATCATATTTAATATTTGGTCGTATATCCGTTGCATGCTGTTACTTTCTGAAGTCTGTGACCCATCAATATCAAAAGACTCTCGATAACATATTTTAAGGTGCTGTTACAAGCGATACTATAACTTCTTTGCATTTGAATGGATCTCTATGGAAATTGGGGGGTGAGACTAGATTCAGTTGTAAATTACACTGGTACAGTATGGAATACATGACTGGATAAATGGCTGTAAGTCATCCAGGGTCTAAGGTATCAAACAAGCACCAACCCATCACTCTGCGGCCAGATATGGAGTAGATGTGGGTGGATCACTTTAAGGGTTTATTCTCTTGACTTTTCCCCCCATAGAGTTCTATAGAAAAATGAGTCTTACCCTTGCAGTGATCCATAATAATACTTGGTTACATATCCTTTGCGTACAAAGACTGCCTGAAGTCTGCGAGCTGTAGAAATCATCAGATGCTGGGTATCTTCGCTGGTGATGCTATGCCAGGCCTGTACTGCAGCCTTCTTCAGTTACAATATAGATGAAAATGCCCTCAAATTAAAGCTTGCAGTCTGTACTTTAGCCTCACAGTCATTGTATCATCAGTTGGTCCCTTTGGACCCTGAAAATGAACTTATTGAATTGAATTCCATCCAATGTCTTTAACAATTGAGTTTGTATGAATGAATAACTAATAGAGTACATATAGGGACATTGGGATACTGGGAGTCGTTATGAGTTGTGACGGAACAATGTCAAGAAAGATGACATTTTCCTTGCCAGTTACGTTAATATGTGGATAAATAGAATTGTACTTGCATAAGCTGTATTCCAATATCAACATGTCATCTTCCTTTTACCTGTCATTAATAATTGTTCATATATTTCTGATTTGACAATAAACATACAAATGACGAAAAGAACCCGGTGTCATTGTGGCTTGAATGGTGGTGGAGGGGAATAGTCCTACAGTTTATTTACCTTTTGTGAATGTCACCATATTATGTGAAATAAATATTCTGAAAATGTTCTCTTTGCTTAATTGCTGGTATAATTTATCTGTTTTGTTCTGGAGACCAGACAACCCACATCTAATCAACCCATGGCCATAATAACCGTGTTAGATCTTTAATCTCAATCATTAATCTTACAACAATTTGCAAGATGGATGTACAGCATTGCACCCAGGTTGTGTTGCTTAATATTGTTTAATTGTTAATACCCTTCATGTTATTATGGAATTGGGTTGTTTGTATGTGGTCCCCTCTGCTGGAATGTGACATGCAGAGGCCTGGCTATACACTGTCCAATCTGGAGATAGGGAAAACTCCACTTCTCAAGCAGGTTCCACTTGTCCTTCTCAGACAGCAGGTCATATCTTCAGATCTTGATAAGGTGTCTTACTGATAACAAGAATGGTGAAGAGAAATATTGATTAGGTAACAGTTTTTTCCTATCAAAAGACATCCAAATACTTTGAAATAAATGAATGAGTTATCATTTGGTGGTCCTATCTTAATGTTCTATATGCTCACACCAAATGTTCTGGAGAGGACACTTTTTTTGGACAACAGTCCAATTAGGATTTTACACTTAAGCTGTTGCAAAAACAAACCACTCCTTATAACAAAGTTGAATCTACTCTTCTATAGAATATGGTATAATTACAAATGTAGTTGAATAAGGTATTGAATAAAACATTAAGTTACCTATATTTGGACAGGCCTTTTTTTGTTATAATTCTTCATACACTTTTTTGGTTCAGTCAATAGATTTTATGTAGGCCTACTGTTGTTAGAGGTAAATTTTTTCATAATTTATCTCAAGGCAGATGGATTACAGAAACAGTCAAGAATGAGAATTGGCAACTTTTTGCTACACATTTCTTTGTGTTGCATTACCAATATTGTACTTTTCGTATTCATATAGGCTTAACGTTACTTCAAGAAAGTACATGTACGGTACAGTATATAATAACCAGAGTAGCGACCTTATGTTACTCAATCTCACACTCTCAAAACACATTTATTATTTGCACGAAAATAACGAATGCAAGTACACAACGTAATTTGCAGAAATATGCTAGAGAGGTTGGAAACCCTACAGGGCTTATACTAGAAGCTCACTTTACGAAACATTGACAAAGGAGAATTAGAAAGGAGAAGAGATAAGGGAAAGAGGAAAATACTATTATTACATTGTAGGATTTAATAAATAACCCTTTGTAAGAAAAAGGATGTGGGTCTCCGATGTTCTTTGAAAAGGTGCAACTTCCCGTGGTCTAACCAGGAACTAGTCTATTGTATTGCTAATCTAATTTCCTTGGTTGGAATAGGCCTTGATCACTCACTCCCAGCTGCTATTCTATAATTGAATACTATGCCTATCAGTGGCGAAGAGTCACTGCTTACACTTACATTTTAACCTTTCATTGTATTTATGATAAGTTGGTTGATTCGGCTGGCAGTGTTGTTGATTTGTCAGTGTTTGAGTGGGTCACATAGATTTAGAATCTTACAGTCCCCCCTTTGATGCTTATCTGCCAGAAAGCATAACTTCACCCAAGTCTGACAAACAACATGAACACCTCATTCCCAAGAAGTGTGCCAGTGGCGGTGCTGTCCTGTCTTAGGTTGCCCTCTTTTGGCTTGGAGAGTCTTACCCGTCATGGGATTCAGCACCACACCCAGCTGGACTTGTTGCCATATTCTGCCATGCTTTTTCCTGGTGGAACTTATCATAATTATAATTTTATTGAGAATTTAGACTATTGATAATAAAAGTCAGCTGCCAGGAGGAGGTTGATCTAAGGACTACTTCATCCAATTTGTCTGATGATGTCGCTAGAAAACTCAAAATCCTGTCACTTCACAAATGAACACATACAATACAACATAAAACTTTTGAAACACTATAAGAAGGAGACAAACACATACAGCTGCTATTGAATGTTACTTCCCACAGATGACCGGAGTATGCAATTTCAAAGTCACCATCATGCATCTGGTTTAACAGGGCCTCATCCTTTCTCTTCAGCCTTAGTTCATTTTTCCATAGTTGTTGTGCATCTACCCTGTTGGAGAGACCCAGTCCTGTTCCAGTAGCTCTGAGGAAACCGTCAATAAAGCCCATGAGCTTTCATCCAGTTGGTGTAGATTTGTGTTCTGAAACTGGGTTGGATGCAACCCAGTACTTCAGAAATTTGGTTTGTCAGTAGGTCTTTGTACATCCCAGTCACGCTTTCCCGCCTGCAGTGCTCGTCCATGTCAGGTGACCAAGCTGTCAGGTTGACGAGGACTGGAACATGGACCCACTGGATGTTGTTGACCAGAACTCCTGGGTAGGGCTGTGTCATCACTCCTGATTGGGGGGGCCATCCGTTGCTCTGGACATCCTCCTATCACCACGGCTGCTGGCAGTATCATTATAATGTATATGGTCCACATTTTAAACTGCTGCCTGAAATGTCAAATGAACAATTACTCTCCCCCCCCCCCCCCCCCCCCCCATAACAGGTGCCTGAAGCACACAAACCAATTCATTTCAAACAATAATACAAACAATTAATGAATACAAACAATTGATGACAAACAATAATACAAACAATTAATTTTCCCTCCCCCCCCCCCCACATACATATGCAATAGATTACAAAATGGATAACCCCCATTGATTGTAGACATAATATGAAGTGTCTGTCTGCAATCATTAATCCTCCTTCTGCTCTATGCTGTTGCTTCCTGTTCTCCTTTCAAAAGTCTAACCTCTGCTTGTAATTCATGCAAAGTTTTAAGAAGGGCACAATGACTACGCCTCTTCCTATGAGAAGATCTGCACTGTCTTGCTATGTGCCCATTGATCCCGCATGCAAAGCAAACAACCCAATTTGTCTCCTTGTTATGAAAATGTCTGCATTGTCTTGCGATATGTCCTCTATCCCCACATGCATAACAGACCATCGCCCCACCTGAATCACCTTTTGTACATTGTCTTGCTATATGTCCACTCTCCCCACATGCATAGCATACAACAACTCTGCTTGGATAGAATTTCAGGGGCCTTTCAGATGTAGCATGTCTACCATCATTAGGCACATGTCCCTCATTTCCTGAATAAACTGATTTATAGAAGGCGGTATTGTGTGATGATCCCCGTCCAATTGCTGCTATTGGCTGTTTTCTTTTAAGTGTAGAAGTGGAGTTATATAACCGGGTAATCTTTGCCACTATATCTGAATATGGTGTGTTCGAATCTATGTGTAGTGCAAGGGTAGTTTGTGTGTGTGTGTCACTTTGTGAAATTAAAGCGGATTTGAACATGGGATCCTGCTGCGTCAGATTCGCTACACCGCTGTACGAACTGAATGCTTCCCACAATCTCGTGGCATATGCTGCTGGATGTTCCCCTGGTGACATCACTACCTCTTTTATCTTATCCCAATCGACCGAGCGTGTCCCTAGCACCCCCAACAATGCAGTTTTCCTGTCATCTTTCTTCGCATTCCTGTCGTGAATAATCTGAGGGAGCGCACTAGCTAACGCATGGGGCAAACAAGCAGTCACTATTATGCACGCATCAGCATCTGTCAAACGATGTAGGTCAACCATCCTCTCTAAATTGGCTAAAAACTCCACGGGGTCTCGCCTTGCAGGCTCATACGTACCAATATTTTTAACCAAAGATTCTATTTCACTGGGTGACAATGGTTTTATAGTTGTAATGGTCGTTACACGGTCTCCCCCCTCCCCAGGTACAATCGTCATTGTCTCATGCACTGGTGCTACAGGGAATTTCACCGTACAGTCAGAACGGTTGTCCCACGCGTTATTTGTGTTACCACTCTCACTGTAATCTGTCCGGTCTACGTGACGCTCCGTATATTTATTGCATTTTTCGAATAGATAGTCATATGCGTTTTGTAACTTGTTTACCTCTGTGTGGGTATTATCCAATTCGCGCTGTAACTCTAAATTAAATTGTTTTAATTCGGCAACCTCTTTACGCAGATCTAATTGTATCTCTGCATTCAAATTAGCGTGTACGTGATTACTTTTAAGAGCTGCTTGGTTCTCCTCGATCTGTTGTTTAAAACTGCCATTCTCCACTTCAAGAGCCTCTAATCTCCTTTTGCACAATTTATATGAAGCAAGAACACCAGTCATAGCTACCGCAATCTTCCCTTTTTTATTTAATTTGCCAACCTTTGGGTGGCTCTCAAATTGGGACACAGCCCATGTATACGGCTTCTCCTGACTTTCAATGCCTGCTAGAATGTCAGATTTGCCGTGCTTGGCAATGTAACGAACCATAAAGCTCTCCATAGCTACAATCTAGGTTCTAAGTCGACCGACAACCAAATATAATAGTCTAGCCTTGTTACGGTATCCAACCAAACAATCTGCTAAATTATATACGGTAAGGCTATCAGGACAACACCAAATTACCTAGTTACTTTAGGATAAAACCACAGTTGCTGTTCCAGTGCTTCGGACACAGCCAACTCAACTATTCCAGTTACTTTAGGAATTATTTTTAGACTAAATGTCCCAGTACTTCGGGCACCATTTATTCTACCGACCAGTTACTTTAGGCCTACAACAACTGTGCAACACTTCGTCGGGCACGATCCAGTTACTTTAGGATCCAACTTAAATTCCAGTGCTTCGGAATTAAAACTACAAACAATTCCAATTACTTTAGAAATCACTTGTTGTTATGCTTTTTACTTAGCACTATTAAAAAGTATGGCACTTGGGAACTGTTGCACTTTGCTGCTGATAGCGTTTATTACAACCTCAGCGATTCAGTACAATTAACACACTGCTCCATATAACGCCTATCAGCTTAACCATGACAGCAGGTAACTCTACATCGGTCATACCAATGTACTGCACCAACAGGTGAGTAAGGACTGTACCATTAATGATATTATTACACAGCTCCTTATACTACATCCCCCCTCTTAGCTTAAAGTCACCACTTTAACATGTCACAAATCACTTTAGCTTTTGTTATTATTTTGTAACAAGAACAGTCATTCATTTATGATGTTACACAACTAAAAGTACATCAAACAGATACCACATTTGCATAAAAGGATATAGACTTTACTCTAGCACATAGTCCTTGAATCTTGCTGGTATTTTGGTGGAACGACCTGACCTGGTTTGAGTGCTAGCCTGGCCGGGTTCTTGGTCACAGTCATTTGTGGGTTTTTTTCCATTTTGACTTGTGCTTTCCGTGTCAGGCTCTCTGCCGTCTTGTTCTGTTTCAGAATCAGGACAAGTGATGTCCTCCTGCTTCTGGCAATGCTTGGCAGTCCTGTCAGGCCTCAGGTGTCTTCGGTTTCTCCGGTAACAGCCTCCATCTGGTGTGATTACTTCATAGGAACGTGGTTCCTCTCGGATCTTCACCACAGTGGCTGGTTGCCATCCTTTGGCTGTTTCCATGCATACTCTCTCCCCCTCCCGGAATGGAGGAAGTGCAGATGCCGTCTTGTCATACATTCTCTTCTGCTGGACTTGTCTGTGTTGCAGGTCATCCTGAACATTGCCGGGGACGAACGGCTGCAGTGCTGCTTTACTCACAGGTAAGTTGGACCGTAGGACTCGACCCATGAGAAGCTGGGCAGGCGAGTATGAGAGACCAGTGACCGGTGTGTTTCTCAGGTTGAGCAAAGCAATATGTGGATCAACTCCTGTCTTTGCTGCTGACTTGAGCATTTGTTTCACTGTCTGTATCGCTCTCTCAGCCATGCCATTTGACTGAGGGTAATGTGGACTCGAGTGAGTGATTCGGAAACCCCACTCCTTCGCAAATTGAGCCATTTCGGCACTGGCAAAGGGTACATGATCTGCAATGAGTTGCTCTGCTATTCCATGCCTTGCAAAAACACCTTTAAGTTTGGCTATCACAGTCTTTGACGTCTTGTCTGACATGTGCAACACCTCTGGATACTTTGAAAAATAGTCCACAACCAGAAGAAAAGATTTACCTTGTATTTCAAAAATATCCGCTGCTATTTTCTGCCATGGCACATCTGGCACTGCGTGAGGCAGAAGTGGTTCTCTGTGGTTGCTGGGGAGCTTTTCCTGGCAGGTTGTGCATGAGTTGACCATCATGTGTACGTCATTGGAGAGACCTGGCCAGTACATGAGTGCTCTGGCATGTGCTAATGTGCGCTGAATGCCTTGATGTGCTGTGTGGAGCCTCCTGAGTACATCTGCCCTCAAGTCTCTGGGAATAACTATCCGTTTGTCAATCATGCAAAGTCCATCCTCTATGTAGAGTGAGTGTCTGATCGGCCAATACGGCTGAGCACTGAGTGGTACTCGTTTCCTTTTGTCTGGCCATCCATTTGTATGCAGAGTCCTTATGACCCGCATTTCACTGTCAGTCCCTGTGGCAGCTTTCACTCGCTGCATTATGTCTCCCTCTAGTGGTGCATGTGCTGTAACTGCATAGATCACCTTTTCTGCACTAAGGTCACACTCTTCAAGTGGGGCATTCAGAGGCACTGCTCTGGACAACATGTCTGCAATAAACATCTCCTTGCCCGGTGTGTAGACAATATTAATGTCATATTTCTGGATCTGTAATAACATCCTTTGGAGACGCGCGGGCGCCTTCCCAATAGGCTTGTTGATTATAGCCTCTAACGGCTTGTGATCGCTTTGGACTTTCACTGTAGCACCTTAGACGTACTGGTGAAACTTTTTTAGCGCGAAGACTATGGACAGAAGTTCTTTTTCTATCTGGGCATAATTCTGTTCTGCACCAGATAGTGCTCTTGAGGCATAGGCAATGGGATGCTTACCTTGCATGAGACAAGCCCCTAGTCCATCTTTGGAAGCGTCCGCTTGTATTTCCACTTCCTCTTTTGGATTGAAGTAGCGCAGCACTGGTGCCTGGGAGATGGTTGCTTTCAGTCTCTCCAGCGCAGCCTGGTGCTCTGGGTGCCACTGCCATGCTGCATCCTTTCTGAGGAGTTCCCTGAGTGGTGCAGTGAGAGCTGACTCATTTGGGATATACTGTGCTAGGTAACGTGTCATGCCCAGCAGCCGCATGAGTGATTTTTTGTCTGTTGGTGGGGGCAGCTGTGTGATTGCTGTTATCTTGGAGTCGTCCGGCCGCACTCCAGCTGCACTGATTATGTGCCCCATGTATTTTACTTCACTCACCATATATTGTATCTTGTCTGGGTTTAATTTAATGTTCAGCCTCTTGGCTCTATCCATTACCTGTTGCAGTATCTGGTCATGCTCTGTTTTGCTGGTGGCAGCAATGATCATGTCATCAGCGATTATCGAGACTCCTTCAATGTCCTCAAAACACTCTGAATTCACCTGTTGAAACACTTCACTAGCAGACTTGATTCCAAATGGGAGACGGTTAAATTTGTACCTTCCCCATGGCGTGTTAAATGTGCAGAGGTCAGCTGACTCCTCATCTAACTTAATCTGCCAATAACTGTCCTTTTCATCTAAAATGGTAAAAATGTTCTTCCCAGAGAGTTTGCTCTGTACATCCTCTGGAGTGGGTATGTTGTAGTGCTGGCGCAGTATGGCTTTATTGAGGTGACTCGGATTGAGACACACCCTCAGTGTGTGATTCCTCTTTTCTGTTACCACTAGACTGTTGACCCATTTAGTCGGCTTTGAGACTTTACTAACTACACCCCTTTTTTCCAGATCATCAATTGTCTCTTTCAGACGGTCCTGTATCGCAAAAGGAAGTTTCCTACACCCGTGAATGACAGGTGGGATTGTTGGATCAACGTAGATGTGGTGTGTGCCTGGAAATTCACCAAGGCCTGTGAACACTGATTTGTAGGTCCTTAGTAGCTCCTCTTTGGTGGTAGGAGCAGGAGTCAGTGTTTCCACCCTTCTAATGAGATCCAGCTGCACACAAGCCTTTCTGCCTAGCAGAGCTGTGTCGGAAGCGTCAGTGATGAAGAACTCAAGAAGTGCTTTTTTGCGTTGAGTTTGCACAGATATTTTTACTATGCCTTTGGGTATAATGCGTTGACCCCCATATGCTAAAAGTACAGTCTTTGTTGGTTTAACTGTCAATTTTAATGGCAGGTGCTTTGCTACAGTTAGTGGCAATACATTTGCTGTGGCCCCTGTGTCAAGCTTGAAGTTGACATTTTTACCCTCTATGCACAAGTTTGTGTGCCAGCCATCATCTGCTTTGTTTATGTGTGTTGTGAAGACTGCGCCTATGAATAACATGTCCATTTCCTGAACTTCAGATTCTATAGGGGCAACAGCCTTTGCTGATTTGCACATAGCTGCAAAATGGTTTTTTCTTCCACACTTTTTACATACCGCATTGAACGCCGGACAGTTCCTTGGTTTGTGGGTTTTGCCACATCTGCCACATGAATTGAATAATGACTCGCTGTGACTGGTCGGGCGCATGCCCTGCTTTTGTTCCGTGTGGGCTCTATAAGGCCTGTTTTGGTGGGCCTTATCCCTTACAAAATGCACAAACTGCTCTCCTGTAATGTTCGCTGACATAGCTTTAGCTTGAGACGATGCTACCTCTTTAGCGCGGCACACATCTATTGCTTTGGGCAGGGTGAGATCGGTAATGGAGAGTAGCTTCTCTCTTAGACCATTGTCTGTAATACTGAACACTATTTTGTCCCATAGCATTAGATCCTCGGTTACTCCAAACTCACAATTACGTGCTCGCTGTCTCAATTCAGTAATAAACTTGTCAATGCCACCCTGGACATCATAACTGTTCATCCAGAACTGATGCCTCTCAAAAACAGTGTTCTTCCTGGGAGCAAAATACATTTCAAAAGCTTTCATGACTTCAGCCACTTTTGGGTCAGCAGGGTCTGCATAGTGAATTGCAAGCGTGTTTTAAATCTCCAGGGCCTCCTCTCCTATGCAATGGAGTAGAACCGCTATTTTCCTAGCCTCTGATTTATCATTTAGCCCTGCAGCTACAAAGTACAAGTTCAGTCTCTGTTCCCATTTTCGCCAATTTTCTGCGAGGTTACCGGTCATTAACAATGAAGAAGGAGGTGTAAACGTTTGCATTTTCTATCCCAATCACGATAGCATACAACATAGCTAATTTATTGCCCTCGGACCGAGCCCACTGATTTTAGCTGGATAGCTACTTAGCTTTTCTCGACACGTGTTCGCAGCGCTGTCCGCGTTTTCTTCCTTCTGTTCTGCCGGGTTGTTCTTTAATTGCATTCCTCTTCGTAAAAGGATTACAACCACTCTGACACCATGTTATGCTTTTTACTTAGCACTATTAAAAAGTATGGCACTTGGGAACTGTTGCACTTTGCTGCTGATAGCGTTTATTACAACCTCAGCGATTCAGTACAATTAACACACTGCTCCATATAACGCCTATCAGCTTAACCATGACAGCAGGTAACTCTACATCGGTCATACCAATGTACTGCACCAACAGGTGAGTAAGGACTGTACCATTAATGATATTATTACACAGCTCCTTATACTACACTTGTAAGCAATCAATGTCCCAGTACTTCGGGCACCATTAATTCTACAGACCAGTTACTTTAGGCCTACCAAAATTAATTCCAGTACTTCGCAATTAAAATTGGGTTACAACTCCTACTGTCAGTTACCAAATAAACAACGTTTCAACAAAGTTTATCGCGTCTAGGTCATTTTAAACCAGGGGGGATTTTCCTATACCTTAAAAAACCAGCATAAACACAAGGAACCAAATATCTTACCAAGTTGTTTTAGTGGTCCCAGTTACTTGAAGAAATCGCCGTCGGTGGGTTCCTGATGTTCGTTGAAAATGACAAAGTTTATTCTTCGTAACAGCAGTTGACAGAGATACAGCAATGCACTCTGGATTCAGCGGAGTTAAACTGAATCCTGTTCTGTGAAATGTATCACTTTAAATACCCTTTTCGGGCTTTGTTTTCTACAGGCGGGAAACAGAAATGTATATTCAAAAATGATGTGATTGATTTAAGGAAGCCATTGTCTGGCTCCCTTAAATCAATCAGTCTGTTCCTCAATAGGGGGTCTGAAGGTGCAACTTCCCGTGGTCTAACCAGGAACCAGTCTATTGTATTGCTAATCTAATTTCCTTGGTTGGAATAGGCCTTGATCACTCACTCCCAGCTGCTATTCTATAATTGAATACTATGCCTATCAGTGGCGAAGAGTCACTGCTTACACTTACATTTTAACCTTTCATTGTATTTATGATAAGTTGGTTGATTCGGCTGGCAGTGTTGTTGATTTGTCAGTGTTTGAGTGGGTCACATAGATTTAGAATCTTACACCTTATACCTGTGTTTGAACACTTATGGAGGGGTACATTTCATTTTGATTTTTTTTTTGAGAGTACATAACATTATAGTCATTTAGCAAACGCTCTTATCCAGAGCATAGTGCATTTCCGAACTAGGAACAAGTGCGTTTAAAACAACCCTTTTGCGAACTATGAACAAGTGCGTTTAAAACAACCCATTTATTTTTATTTATTTATTTTTTGGGGGGAGGGGGGGGGGGTAACCACGCAACTACATTACATTACATTATATCAATACGCCGAGTCAATACAGTACAGTAGAATCAATACGCCGAGGTGGCGATATTGTGAAATTATCCGAGTTTGTCGTGAGGAAACACCACTCTTTCCTCGCTCTCTCACCGATTCTGTCGTTGGTTTGTTTGAAGGCGCGGCGACGTTGTTGAAGGCGCCCGAGAGCAGCTGCACCGCTGCTGCTTAACCTTCTGTTGTCATTTCCGCCTTAGTTCACGCAACACCGATTTTTCGGCCATCTCGGACAGTTTCCGATGCAGACCGACGCAATGATGACGTAAATCGGCTCTAGCCAAACACGCCCAGTGTCACGTCACTCACGTGACAATTAGCAGCTGCTGCCCCTTTCT
This sequence comes from Ilyophis sp. 1 JC-2022, assembly GCA_022702515.1. Lineage (NCBI taxonomy): Eukaryota > Metazoa > Chordata > Actinopteri > Anguilliformes > Synaphobranchidae > Ilyophis > Ilyophis sp. 1 JC-2022. The sequence continues at coordinate 43,416,349 of CM040402.1, forward strand.
CCTGTTGTCATTGTCCTGACATTTTTATAATTACAACGGCGATTTAATTTTGGTCTAATAACAGTAATCATAATTATAACACTAACAGCGGAAACAACAACAAATAATAATAATAATAATTTGTTTTATTATTTGGTCCAGAGCCAATGAGGGCAAAGGGGCAGTGGTTCGAGCAACTATAGCCACACCCTCTGCACGTCCCTGTTCGGCACGAAAAAAAACCCATGGTACTCAAGTGAGTGTCGAGCATTACTTGAACATCTCCACCACCTCATGTTAAAGCCTAAAATGTGTTCACTTGTGATGGTACTGTCATCGAAACTACCATCTCATATCTTGGCCTCTCATTGGATGACAGATTGCCTTAGTCATATAAACTGTCTTGCTAAGAAATTGATAGTAAGACTGGGGTTGTCTTTTTGTCTGTGAATGAATACACAGCCATTTCATTTTCCACATCAACTAAATTAACCAATTCATGTCATATTTTTGCAAAATTCCACAGACTCGACTAGACTGTCACGGTGCACACAGGACATACACTTGTATGCACCATATGCAGTATGGCCTGTATGCACCCAATGGCATTTCCATTATTCCATTCCATATTTGTCCCCTTTCTGTGTGAAAAAAATAAATGCATGACATATGGCTGACAGATTTTAGCAGAGACAGCGCTGACTCAGCCAAATTATATTATATATTAAAATGCAAATGTGTCTGACCAATAACAGTACTTTCACAGACCCTCAAAATGTCTGCAGTCAATATAACCACAATGTTGCTTTTGCATGTAATACTTTGAAGTTTCATTCTCTTATTTCATGATATTTTTTTAGTAAACTTTAATTTCCTACTGATGTGAAAGTGCAAACATTCTTAGATTGATTAAGGGCCTGTTTAAATTAATTTACTGTACACCAGGGTGAATGATATACTGTAGGCCCTAATCTCTCCATTAAGGGCAGTGTGTTGTACATGTGTGTACCTCACATAGGTTCCAAAGATTCCCAGCTCACTTAGACATGTGCTGAGTTTCAGGGGACAGTCTCTCCTCAGCAGGTAGTTGTAGACAGGCTGGGGCTGGACCTTGTCCATCAGAATGTAGGCTGTCCTTTCTGAGCTGCCCTTCACTTCTGACAGCACCTGGCAGATTTCTGCACCGTAGATATTGTTACCTGCCAGAACAGAACTGATCATCAGCAGGTGAGTCATAAACAGCCTAGGGTATGTTGAGGGCGGCAACCAAAATAAAGGAATGTTTGAATAAAAAAGCAAAACTGCCTCACCCCCTCCCTCTCTCTGGGGTTTCAGGACAAGCTGGTCTGGGTTTGGCAACAAAAACCCGAAACATGCGGAAGAAAACAAGCAACTACTGTTAAAACGAATCGAAGAATTGTCAGAATGGCAAAGATTCAGTCAATCATCACCTCCAGAAAGATCAAAGATGATCTAAAATTACCTGTAAGTGCTGTTACAGTCAGAAGACGTTTGATCGAAGCTAAGCTATCAGCAAGAAGGCCCCGTAAAGCACCATTGTTGAAAAAACGGCATGTGCAGAATCGGTTTAAATTTGTCAAGGAACACATCGATTGGCCCAAAAAGAAATGGCGTAAAATTCTGTGGACTGATGCGAGTAAAATTGTTCTTTTCGGGTCTAGTGGTCGTCGACAGTACGTCAGACAACCCCCGGGTACTGAATTCAAGTCACAGTACACTGTGAAGACAGTGAAACATGGTGGCACAAAAATCATGGTATGGGGACACTACGGTGTTGGGCCTATTTATCGTATACCAGGGACCATGGATCAGTTTGAATACATCAAAATACTTGAAGAGATTATGTTGCCATATGCCGAAGAGGAAATGCCCCTGAAATGGGTGTTTCAATAAGACAACGACCCCAAACACACAAGTAAGCGAGCAACATCTTGGTTCCAGACAAAAAGGATTGAGATAATGGAGTGGCCAGCTCAATCCCCCGACCTCAACCCCATTGAAAACTTGTGGGGTGACATTAAAAATGCAGTTTCTGAAGCAAAACCCAAAAATTCACAGGAACTGTGGAATGTAGGTCGTTCATCCTGGACTGAAATACCTGTTTCTAGGTGCCAGAAGTTGGTTGACTCGATGCAACGCAGATGCGCAGCAGTTATCAAAAACAATGGTTATGCAACTAAATATTAGTTCAGTAATTTAAAGTAAAGTTAAATCTTGAAAAATGTCTTCAGTTTATAAAGTAAGTGTTTGAGTTTGAAGAGAAAAATGTCAACACTGCTATGTTTTTGAACAGAATAATATTCCTTTTCTTTGCTTCCTGTAAAAGAGTAATGCAGACTTGATAAAATGTGTTAATGCTTTGATTTGGAATTGAATGTGTAATGTTTCCACTACATTTGAAATATGGAACTAAAAGCTATTAAAAAATATTTGCACTTTATTCACTTTTTTTAACGCACTGCTATTTATTTTAACACCACTGTAGTTCTGTGGGTGGTACCCACCACAGAACTATATATAAGAACCCATCCATTCAGTATGGCGTGACTTGATGTCATCAGCAACACTTGATGGTGCATCAACAAACAAACAAAATAACTGAATAATTAAATCATGACTTCTTGTTTTTCAAGTTTAGATTTAGAGAATGTCGGAAGGGAGAGCAGAATCATAGACAGAAATAATGCATAGCTATTAATTTTAATTATACATGTGCTGAAGATAAAGAAAAGGCTGTCCGCAAACTGTTTCCTAACAAAGACGAAAGTCAAAAATGTTGCTTTAACAAACATTTTTTTATTTGCAGAAATCACATGGGAAAGTGAAAAAGTGCTCAGTGCACCACCCTTTCCAAACAGACAAACTTTAAATCACACAGAGAATGTTGAGCCTCTTTAAAGTGATGGAAAATTGGAGAGTTTGTATCTTCCCTGCGGATAGAACTCTTATGTCCTGTGATTCTCACTCGAGAGTGCTTAGTTTTTCTTGCATATAAACGAGAACGCGGCCAAAAGATCACATGAACAACATAATCTGAATGACATGTAAGCAGCTGTTTGATAAGGTACGACTTGGATGTGTTAGGGTTGACAAAAGTTTAACATTTTTTGTTATAAGGGCACACAGCACAGTGCAGACATTTTACGTTTTACATTTTACGTTTAGCTTCCTCTTTACGTTGTCGATTTTTCCAGTTATCTTTAATGATTTATGGGGTCATGAGCACCGCAAACATTTAGCACACCTAGCAGACCAAAACCTTTTCCCTTTTAAATAATCATTATTACATAATTATTTTTGTATCACCACAGTGATGTTCCACTTGAGCTTCTGAAGCCAGGCATTTTTCCCTCACCATGTCCAGGGTGTAAAGCCCAGTAAAGGTTGCTCGGATCTGAGCCACAGCTTCAGGGTCATCTGGAAAGAACTTCTCAAGGACGCCAGGTCGTGCTACCTCCTGCTGTACTTTTTTGGTTCCGGCCAAATGGGTGCCAATGTCAGGACACTTCACAGCCAGAGACCGCTCCATCATAAGCCTTGCCTCCCAACTCTGTACAAACACGTCACTCATGATCAGTGTTATCGTTTTGTTTATCAGATGTCCTTATTTCAGAGCAACTTACTTTTAAAAAATCTTTTAAAATTTTACTCAAGAAAATCAGGTAGGGTTGGGCCGGTGGAAGACAGGCTACTATACTCTGCTTTTATTTCTCCTCGAAGTGTTATAAGCTACCTTTCTTTACATTCAGTATCTGTTTCAATGTAATGCAGAAATGGTAGACTTGCTGGCTACAGTAATGGGAATTATGAAGACTGCTTTATATTTCTGGGCTAAAAAGACGAAACTGTTTACATTTCCTGTGGATAAGGCATGTAGTACAAGAGTCACAACATCTCACAGCCATCACACAGTAGTGTTGAGGCACTGATATGTGTGACTTTTAAAAGCAGGCCCTCAAATTAAAAAGTTACAGTACATTGTCAAGGTAATGATGTAATCCCAGGCTGTGCTTTGTCTCTAGTGGCTGTGACCAAGCTTGCTTGGTGACCTGTAATCTGACACTCAAGTCAAAGCCAATAAAAAATGAACATTCCAAGCTTTACTCTCTTCCATCTTCAAATCAAAAGAGAAACAGACTGTAGAATTTCAACTGTGCTTTTTAATGACAAATTAAATGTATTGTATTGATTAACAGCAATGGGTAAAGTGGGTTCCTTAGTACTGGTCAAAGGACCTTAAAATCATAGATTTGGTGAAAAATAGACGAGACCTCAAGAATAAATGACTCTGTACAGACCTAATCCAATGAGATTCATTATGTCTCTAATGTTTATAATTGAAATTTGATTTCTTCTATATCAGACAAGAAATATATAGTAATGTTTTCTTTACCTTGACATGTTTCGACGGAGAAACTTCCGTCTTCCTCAGAAGTGTCACCTGATGGTAGTGTGACGTGTCATTATCAGCTGATGTTACTGAGGCGTGTGACAGTGCGGGTGGTTAATGCTTTGCATTGCTGAACTCTTCTTAAGAGAGTACAAGCTGCTTCATTTGCATCCATGGTTTAAAAGGAATTCCTGACACTAAGTTACTCTGGTTAATGTGTAGGCCATTATGGTAATGTAAGTTTTATGAATATTTCCACACTAACTTCTAAATGCCGTTTTTATGTCTACAGAAACATGTTTTCTTTTTTTAAGTAATGTTTTCTTTACCTTGACATGTTTCGACGGAGAAACTTCCGTCTTCCTCAGAAGTGTCACCTGATGGTAGTGTGACGTGTCATTATCAGCTGATGTTACTGAGGCGTGACCGCACTGTCACACGCCTCAGTAACATCAGCTGATAATGACACGTCACACTACCAATCTGTACAGACCTGTTCCGTGTAGTTCTGAGGCATGTACCAATTGATTATCTCTGCAAAGACAAAATGAAACAAAGTCCATTTCACCTGCCATTTCCAAAGAAAGTAATGATAAAAAAAAACGTATTTTTTTAAATATAAATTTTAAATACAAATGGTGGTAGTGTATTTTGAGCCATTTGCACATGGCCCAGCAAGGGTAAAGGTTTAAAAACTTTATCTTTAAAGAGTAAAGAGTTAAGTAATCTAAACCATTTTTCTTCATTATCTGATCATACTCAAATTTTTTTGCATAAACCTACACAAACCTCTTGTGCTGGTCCAGCAATCCAGTCTTACATACATCTTCAAACCGCCTTCGTATGACTGGAATGTTTCTGTAGACATAAAAACGGCATTTAGAAGTTAGTGTGGAAATATTCATAAAACTTACATTACCATAATGTCCTACACATTAACCAGAGTAACTTAGTGTCAGGAATTCCTTTTAAACCATGGATGCAAATGAAGCAGCTTGTACTACTCTCTTAAGAAGAGTTCAGCAATGCAAAGCATTAACCACTCCCTGCTGGACTTTATCACCTTACCTGTTCCAAAGTTCATTCTCCACATATCGATGGTCATAGATATTCATCTGGGCATCTTCCTGTTAGGGTTGTCTATGCCAGAGACACGGAGGAAGTGTTGGAGATCCAGATGCGACAGATAAGGAGTCTTAAAGTGTTCTAATGAACACCACAGAAACGGACAATAATCCGTAGTGGAAAGGGGAAAAATAGGGAGAACACAATTAACCTCGTGATAAAAACGAGGAACTCGATATCCGAGCAAAACAAAATAAATAAGCTGTAACGCTTGTCTAACTCCCGTTTGTGGAGCAAATAACCAGAAAGAAAAGAGAAAACTCAAGACCCCTAAGACTTGGGTTAGAGCACTCCTAGGTATGAGTGTAAAAACAAAGAAACGAAAACCTTAAGCTCTGTGATAAGAGCGAAAAAGATAACTTTGCTTTTCCTAAATTGTACTGCTAACAAGTCCCGCGTTGAGAAGCAAAGCGGTCGATAGCAGTACAACTTCCTATACCTTTTTACCGGCTTGAATGTTACGTGAAATAACATGGAAGCAATGAGAAAAGGAGGAAGCGGAGTATAAGTAGTGAGTGGATATGCAGGACAGGTGAACTCACTAATTACCAAGACGAAAGCAAAAACCGTAGCGGAACACAGAAAAATCAGATGGATTACCGGTAAAAGCAAAAAAGGAATAAAAAACGCGGAGATAAGGAAAGAAGGGCATGATCCATGACAGGACCCCCCCTCTAAGGAACGGCACCAGACGTTTCCACGACCTTATTTCTGCGGAAGTCGGTGATTAACTGAGGGTCCAGGATGTTTCTCCTAGGAACCCAGCAACGTTCCTCTGGGCCGTAGCCCTCCCAGTCCACAAGGTACTGCCACCCTCTGCCCACACGTCTCTCGGCCACAATGCGGCGAACGGTATAAGCCGGACCCCCCTCTATGAATCGGGGAGGCGGAGGTGGTCTTTCAACCAGGGCGAGAGGGCTGACGAGTACCGGTTTAAGACGGGAGACATGAAACGTGGAGTGGATGCGCATCGAGCGTGGCAGTTGCAGTCGAAATGTGACTGGGTTGATCTTTTTAATAATTTTAAATGGTCCCACAAAACGAGAAGCAAGTTTACGGGACTCGACACGCAATGGAAGATCACGAGTAGTGAGCCAAACCCGCTGTCCAACTCTATAGGATGGTGCAGCCCGACGATGCCTATCAGCCGTGGCTTTTTGTTTAGCCGACGCATGTATAAGAGACGAACGCACCTGTCTCCAAACCGAACGACACCTCCAAACGAAAGACCCTGCAGAGGGCACCTCCACCTCCCTCTCGAGCTCAGGAAAGAGAGGTGGTTGATAACCCAGCTGAGCTTCGAAGGGGGAGAGACCGGTGGATGCGTTACGCAGTGTGTTATGAGCGTACTCCGCCCAGGCAAGGTGATGGCTCCAGGAGGTAGGTTTAGATGCGGCCAGGCAGCGAAGAGTACTCTCTAGTGTCTGATTAGTGCGCTCTGTCTGGCCGCTAGTCTCCGGGTGAAAGCCGGAAGAAAGACTGACAGAGGCACCTAGCAGAGAGCAAAACGCACGCCAAAACATGGCAGCAAACTGAGGGCCACGATCGGATACCACATCCATGGGAAGACCGTGCGGCTGAAATACGTGGTCAATCATCAGTTGCGCTGTCTCAGGTGCTGAAGGTAGCTTGGGCAGTGCAATGAAATGGGCCGCTTTAGAGAAGCAGTCGACCACCACTAAAATAGTAGTATTGCCTGCAGATAGAGGCAAACCCGTGACAAAGTCAAGGGAAATATGACTCCAGGGGCGGGTGGGAATAGGTAGAGTCCCTTGATAGAGAGAGTAGCGACATAGAGGGTCCGGAAAAATCTAGTCACGTGATTGCGTGGAGCCATTTTGAGTCCATCGCGGACAGGATCGTGATCGGACGCATATCGATTTTACGACAAAATGACAGGTTGTAGCGCTTGTGGGTGCACAAATAGAACGGAGAAGGGATTCAAGGTATATAGATTTCCATCAGATGCAAAAAGACGGGAAATCTGGGAGAACAGAGTCAGTCGTGTTGGATGGAAAGCAACTTCTTCCTCAGTTCTCTGCCAGGTCAGTGGTAATGGTCCCATATGCGTATTGAATTAACATGCACATATTTGTACTTTTGTGATGTCATTATTATGGAGTATGGTTTAAGACAAGAGAAAACACCCTCTACCTTTCCATGCGTAATTAAGAAAATTATGGACATATTTGTAATGCCTTGACGGCTTGAGTGTTTGTTAAATTTAAATTTGGTTTTTATTTTTAATTGCATGTAGTACAGTACGTATGTAGTATTTAAATGAATGCAGGGCCCCAATGGAAACCAGTTTTTAACTGTTTGGGCATACCCTGGGTAAAGAAATGCAATAAATAAATAAATAAATAAACCCTAGCTTTTAAGAGTAGGTTATACCTAGGGATGTGCGCGTTTAGTCAACTAGTCGATTAAACGTTGCTACCCTCACTAGTCGGCACCAGAAATACTAGTCGGTTAAACATTATTACACATTTAAATTACATATTGACATAATTTGCACTGAAATGTCATGTTTTCCTGGTCAAATGTTGCTTTATAAAAAAAAACGAGCATCCGTTACTAATGTTAACAACGCCCGATTAAACGAAATTTTAAAAAATTTTAAACGAAGGAAAAAAACAAAACGCATTAGCCTGTTCGCCCTGCAAGTTAAACAAGCGAGATGGAAAGAGTAAGTAGGCCTATCGCGTTGTTGAATAGGCCAATAAAACTAATCTAATGTCAAGTCGATCAGTAGGCCTAATTGTTATTTTTTTGTGGGCCTATTATTGGTAGTTTTTCTGATGACCGATTATTATTTTTTACTGTATTTGCTATGCGATCGCGTTCACCCAATGAAAATGCCGTTGTAATAATCAGGCACGTTTCCTAAAAATGTTTTGTTACGTTGAATATTGTTTTCAATAAATGTTATTTGTTAACTTATATTTAGTGAGTTGTTGTCATGTTTTGTAGGATAATGTGCAATGTTCATAATGCAAGGCGCAAAGTGTCACATTTAAAATACGATTTGGTTATTGAAGTATGTGATTAACGGTTTCAAATGGCTCTTATAATATACGCAATATTTTTTCGTCGACTAGTCTAAGTTTAAATTTCCGTTTAACCGTCAAGGAAATTAGTCGTTAGGAACATCCCTAGTTATACCAAAGATTTATTTCCCCCCTTTGGCATGCACGGCATCTAGTTTAGCATGAAAAAAATATCACATTGCACCACTATCCAACGTGTTCCTATTTGTAATTCGCAGGTTCATTTCGAGTACCTGTCCAGTTAATTCCTTCTTTGTCATGGTTCTAAATGTCTGTGACTGTTAAATCACAACCAGCTCTGTGATTTTCTTCTTTATCATATGGCTCTTAGTTGTCATAAATCTTCTATTTTGTCATCTTCATATAATTTGTTCATTATCAACATGGAAAAGATCATTCCCATCTCTCATACATAGAAAACATAATGGAATACACGGTTCAATGCACTAGCGCCATACGGCGGCTCCGCACTGAATGGACTCAAAATGGCGTCAAATCGTGAGTTGTCGCTACTCTCTCTATCAAGGGACTCTAGGAATAGGTAGGGGACGAAGGAGACCCGAGGGAGGACGGTGAGAAGCCTTGTTGCGAGCGCAAACCGAACAAGCCGCGACAAACGAGCGTACGTCCTTCTCCAGACTGGGCCACCAGAACTGGCGAGTTAAAAAATCCCTAGTACGATGAACACCGGGGTGACCGGTGAGTTGGGAGGCGTGACCCCATTGGAGAACCCGAGACCTAAGACGAGAAGGCACGAAAAGACAGTTAGCCGGTGCCCCCCCTGGGCCTGGGTCCAAGCGCAAGGCTCTCTGTACCGCTGCCTCAACCTCCCATATAACTGGGGCAACAATGAGGTCAGTAGCGATAATAGGCTCGGGAACAGAGTCTGTTTCAGAGCGGTCATAAATCCGTGAAAGCGCCTCAGGTTTTACGTTCTTAGATCCAGGGCGATACGTGATAATAAAATTTTATCATAAAAAAACAGCGCCCACCGGGCTTGTCGTGAATTACGCCTCTTAGCCAGCTGAACATATTCCAGGTTTTTATAGTCTGTCCATACTGTAAATGGATGTTCCGCTCCTTCGAGCCAATGGCGCCACTCCTCCAAAGCCAACTTGACCGCAAGCAATTCTCGATCCCCTACATCGTAATTTCTCTCCGCCGATGTTAGGACACGAGAGAAATACGCGCAGGGGTGCATTTTGTGGTGAGTTCATAAGGGGAAGGGGATATCTGTTCTTAACTGTGATGTTGTTAAGGGACCTGTAATCGATACAGGGTCTGAGACCTCCGTCTTTCTTTTTCACAAAAAAAAACCCGCCACTGCAGGCGAGGTGGAAGGTCTAATAAACCCGTTAGCCAAAGCCTCCTCAATGTATTCCCGCATAGCTGCGCTCTCTGGAATGGACAGGGAATAAAGAGACCCTCTAGAGGGAATAGTGCCCGGGTATAGCTCTATGGCACAGTCATAGGGTCTGTGAGGCGGTAGTGAGTTGGAGCATTGCTTACTAAACACCTCTGCGAGGTCGGCGTACTGTTTGGGGACATTAACCGGCAGCTGGAATTCAAGCGCCCCTCCCACTTCAGCACCCTCAGTGTCCGAGACAGAGTGAATCTCCCAATCAATTTCTGAATTGGACGTCAGCTCCTGCCACGCAGGAGGTTTCTCAGCAGAGTGATCCCAGGCTAGACTCTCCTCTCCATTCTCGGAGGAAACACGAGAGGACTCCTGTTTAATGGAGTAATTCTCCTCATCACTCTCTGAATCGCATTCGACATAATCCTCAACCCCTCCTCCCGACAGAAAAGGACTGGAGGAAGAACAGTGATGTTTGCATTGGGAACCCCACTGGCGAATGATGGAACCGGACCCCCCCAAATTAATATGTGGGTTATGACGATTAAGCCAGGAATGGCCCAAGATCAGCGGATAAGCCGGGGACTCAACTAAAAAAAACTGAATTTCCTCTGTGTGATCTTGGTATGAAACGCGCATGCGTATGGCGGCGGTAACCTGGGAGACGGTGCCTGTCCCCAACGGGCGGCCGTCCAGCGCTGTAACAAGACGAGGAAGAGGCAAAGGGTGGGTGGGAATTTTGTGGGATTTAGCCCACTTGAAATCAATAAAACACTCAACTGCCCCTGAGTCAATAAAAGCGTTGCAGTGGAGCTGGCAATCGTTCCAGCGTAAATGAACTGGCAGGAGAGTCCGAGGGTAATTGAAATGCACTCCCGCTAGGCGTTTCGGTCTCCCTAGCGGGACCCCTCCCTTACCAGAAAGCTTAGGACACTGATCCTTTATGTGACGCCGCCTCTTACAGTACCTACACCACAATTCCCGAGACTTAGTTACGCGCATGGAGGACCCATCGACCTGCATGGGCCTCTCCTGCTCAATAGGAGACCGTGCTGAAGGAAGAAGGGTAATTAACTGGGCGATAACTACACCCTTTAGAAGCCCTCTCTTTCTCTAAAGCGGTTATCTAAACGAATAGCGGTGGACACCAGGGCACTGAACGTAGCGGGTGGTTCTAACCCCGTGAGCACGTCTTTTATTGGGTCTGACAGAGCGTTGAGAAATAGTGCACTAAGAGGCTCATCGGCCCATCCTGTTACCCCCGCAAGAGCACGAAACGTTATAGAAAAAATGGCCACGGTGTCGGAGCCCTGACGAAGACGGGTCAGACGCATGACGGCCTCCTTGCCAGAAACGTCCTGATCGAAAACTGACACCATCTCCGCCATAAGCCCATCTATGTGGTTCATGATGGGCGAATTAGCCCTGATAAGTGGGTCGGCCCATGCAAGAGCATTCCCGGTTAGGAGGGAGAACGAAGGCTACACGGGACTCTTGTGAATAAAAGCGTGAGGGCTGAATTAAAAAAAAAATTAGGCACCGAGTCAAAAACCCCTGACACTCTCCCGACTGCCCGCTATACCACAACGGGAGCTGAAGTTTCTGTTCCCTAGTGTCAGGTGGAAGTGGCGGGGGAGTGGATTGTGTAGGTGCTTGTGCAACTGGAGGTGGATCTGCCCTGAGAGAGAGAGTTCGGAGATTCTCCGACAGTTCCCGCAGAACAACTGATTGCACGAGCAGCTACGCCTTCAGAGTTTGCTGAGAAATCAAAAGGGTATAAACGCTCTCTCCCTGGGCAGACTGTGAATGTTAGGATCTATCGCTGGTATCTCCCCTATGGCTTCCATGTTCTGAATTACGCCTCTTAGCCAGCTGAACATATTCCAGGTTTTTATAGTCTGTCCATACTGTAAATGGATGTTCCGCTCCTTCGAGCCAATGGCGCCACTCCTCCAAAGCCAACTTGACCGCAAGCAATTCTCGATCCCCTACATCGTAATTTCTCTCCGCCGATGTTAGGACACGAGAGAAATACGCGCAGGGGTGCATTTTGTGGTGAAGTGGCGAGCGTTGGGACAGAATGGCTCCAGCACCTAGTTCGGAGGCATCCACCTCTACCACAAAGGGAAGGGAGGGGTTGGGTGTAACTAGAATAGGCTCTGACGTGAATCTCCCCCTCAATTCAGTGAACGCCGCCTCCGCCTTAGAACTCCATTGGAACTGGCCGACGAGGTTCTTTTTAGTAAGCGCAGTAATGGGCGCTGCTACCGCACTAAAATTGCAAATAAACCTGCGATAAAAATTTGCAAAGCCAAAGAAGCGTTGCACCTGTTTTATGGAAGATGGCGTGGGCCAATTCTTTACAGCGGAAACCTTCTCCGGATCCATCTGTACCTTACCCTCCACAATGATAAAACCCAAAAATGAAACCGAACCGGTGTGAAAAACGCACTTCTCTGCTTTAACAAATAATTGGGCCTTGATAAGAGCAGAAAGTACCTGACGAACGTGACCAACGTGTGTGGGAAGATCGGGCGAAAATATTAAAATATCGTCAAGATAAACAAAGACGAATCTCTCCAGCATCTCCCTCAGCACGTCGTTAATTAACGCCTGAAAGACAGAGGGGGCGCAAGTGAGCCCGAATGGCATGACGAGATATTCGTAGTTCCCGCTGTGTGTGTTAAAAGCTGTCTTCCACTCATCGCCCTCGCGAATGCGAACGAGGTTATAGGTGTTACGTAAGTCTAGTTTAGTAAAAACAGACGCCCCCTGAAGACGCTCGAAGGCGGAGTTCATAAGGGGAAGGGGATATCTGTTCTTAACTGTGATGTTGTTAAGGGACCTGTAATCGATACAGGGTCTGAGACCTCCGTCTTTCTTTTTCACAAAAAAAAACCCGCCACTGCAGGCGAGGTGGAAGGTCTAATAAACCCGTTAGCCAAAGCCTCCTCAATGTATTCCCGCATAGCTGCGCTCTCTGGAATGGACAGGGAATAAAGAGACCCTCTAGAGGGAATAGTGCCCGGGTATAGCTCTATGGCACAGTCATAGGGTCTGTGAGGCGGTAGTGAGTTGGAGCATTGCTTACTAAACACCTCTGCGAGGTCGGCGTACTGTTTGGGGACATTAACCGGCAGCTGGAATTCAAGCGCCCCTCCCACTTCAGCACCCTCAGTGTCCGAGACAGAGTGAATCTCCCAATCAATCTCTGAATTGGACGTCAGCTCCTGCCACGCAGGAGGTTTCTCAGCAGAGTGATCCCAGGCTAGACTCTCCTCTCCATTCTCGGAGGAAACACGAGAGGACTCCTGTTTAATGGAGTAATTCTCCTCATCACTCTCTGAATCGCATTCGACATAATCCTCAACCCCTCCTCCCGACAGAAAAGGACTGGAGGAAGAACAGTGATGTTTGCGTTGGGAACCCCACTGGCGAATGATGGAACCGGACCCCCCCCAAATTAATATGTGGGTTATGACGATTAAGCCAGGAATGGCCCAAGATCAGCGGATAAGCCGGGGACTCAACTAAAAAAAACTGAATTTCCTCTGTGTGATCTTGGTATGAAACGCGCATGCGTATGGCGGCGGTAACCTGGGAGACGGTGCCTGTCCCCAACGGGCGGCCGTCCAGCGCTGTAACAAGACGAGGAAGAGGCAAAGGGTGGGTGGGAATTTTGTGGGATTTAGCCCACTTGAAATCAATAAAACACTCAACTGCCCCTGAGTCAATAAAAGCGTTGCAGTGGAGCTGGCAATCGTTCCAGCGTAAATGAACTGGCAGGAGAGTCCGAGGGTAATTGAAATGCACTCCCGCTAGGCGATTCGGTCTCCCTAGCGGGACCCCTCCCTTACCAGAAAGCTTAGGACACTGATCCTTTATGTGACGCCGCCTCTTACAGTACCTACACCACAATTCCCGAGACTTAGTTACGCGCATCGAGGACCCATCGACCTGCATGGGCCTCTCCTGCTCAATAGGAGACCGTGCTGAAGGAAGAAGGGTAATTAACTGGGCGATAACTACACCCTTTAGAAGCCCTCTCTTTCTCTAAAGCGGTTATCTAAACGAATAGCGGTGGACACCAGGGCACTGAACGTAGCGGGTGGTTCTAACCCCGTGAGCGCGTCTTTTATTGGGTCTGACAGAGCGTTGAGAAATAGTGCACTAAGAGGCTCATCGGCCCATCCTGTTACCCCCGCAAGAGCACGAAACGTTATAGAAAAAATGGCCACGGTGTCGGAGCCCTGACGAAGACGGGTCAGACGCATGACGGCCTCCTTGCCAGAAACGTCCTGATCGAAAACTGACACCATCTCCGCCATAAGCCCATCTATGTGGTTCATGATGGGCGAATTAGCCCTGATAAGTGGGTCGGCCCATGCAAGAGCATTCCCGGTTAGGAGGGAGAACGAAGGCTACACGGGACTCTTGTGAATAAAAGCGTGAGGGCTGAATTAAAAAAAAAATTAGGCACCGAGTCAAAAACCCCTGACACTCTCCCGACTGCCCGCTATACCACAACGGGAGCTGAAGTTTCTGTTCCCTAGTGTCAGGTGGAAGTGGCGGGGGAGTGGATTGTGTAGGTGCTTGTGCAACTGGAGGTGGATCTGCCCTGAGAGAGAGAGTTCGGAGATTCTCCGACAGTTCCCGCAGAACAACTGATTGCACGAGCAGCTACGCCTTCAGAGTTTGCTGAGAAATCAAAAGGGTATAAACGCTCTCTCCCTGGGCAGACTGTGAATGTTAGGATCTATCGCTGGTATCTCCCCTATGGCTTCCATGTTCTGTAAGGGTTATCTATGCCCGAGACAAGTGTTGGAGATCCAGGTGCGACAGATAAGGAGTCTTAAAGTGTTCTAATGAACACCACAGAAATGGACAATAATCCGTAGTGGAAAGGGGAAAAATAGGGAGAACACAATTAACCTCGCGATAAAAAGGAGGAACTCGATATCCGAGCAAAACAAAATAAATAAGCGGAAACGCTTATCTAACTCCCGTTTGTGGAGCAAATAACCAGAAAGAAAAGAGAAACTCAAAACCCCTAAGACTTGGGTTAGAGCACTCGTAGGTATGAGTGTAAAAACAAAGAAACGAAAACCCTAAGCTCTGTGATAAGAGCGAAAAAGATCACTTTGCTTTTCCTAAATTGTACTGCTAACAAGTCCCGCGTTGAGAAGCAAAGCGGTCGATAGCAGTACAACTTCCTATACCTTTTTACCGGCTCGAATGTTACGTGAAATAACATGGAAGCAAAGAGAAACGGAGAAAGCGCGGTATAAATAGTGAGCGGAAATGCAGGACAGGTGAACTCCTGAAAGATCCGATAGATTATCGGTAAAAGACAAAAGGAATACAAAACGCGGAGATAAGGAAAGAAGGGCATGATCCATGACAAGCACTGGCAAAAAAAATTGAAAGTTTAGAAAAGTTTACCTTGGAAGAACAGTAGATGCGGTACAATGGAACAGTAGAGGTGATACAACAGGTGTAGTCTTCTGGGGTGCGTTCCAATACTGGAAAAATGCATCCTCCTTTCCTCCACTTCCACCTCCTCTCCTCTGCGCCCCGGAAACCGATCTTTGTCCTAATATAATGTTGCCGATTACATGCTAATTACATATTAATCGTTATATTAATAGTTAATTAATGTCTTGACACAAACCACAATGTCAGGTATATTGTATACTGTACATGCGTGGAAGATGTGGAGAGTGGTGGATAATTTATACACATCACACGTTCCGAGAAAAGGCTTCCGTAAAGGCTACACTTGTGTTTTCTCACTGAAGCACCCTCCGGGAGCCTCCTTGTTCCCCACTCCTCGCTCCTCCTCCGCAAATTGGCATGAAAACCAGAAACAGATACGGCCCTCCTTGTCCACCTCTGATTTAGATGGATTCGTCATGTCTGAAACATTTTCAGGGATGTTTTGATGCAAATAGAATATTCAGAACTATATTAAATCAGTATTATATGATTCCTACAGCATGAAAAGGTTATATCTGGATGTCATCAATTAGAAGTGATGTCACGTGGCGCTGACATGGCGACATGTAGTCCAGCTGTCTCTTGTGTTCGTGTTTGTTAATTTGAATGTATTTTGTTGTGTCAGGCTTTTGTCTTTTGTTTTTTTGTTTCATGTGCTGTGTGTCTGTTGTGAGACGGGGAAGCGGGCTGAAGATTTTTCAGGGCACTCCTGCTGCTCGTTTTGATAATATTGATGTATTGTCGTGTCGGGATAATTTTTTTTGTGGTCGTCACCATGGAGACGCATTCACAACATATGCTCAGGAATGTCAGTTGGATCTGCAGCCACAAAGTTTACCATCGCTCTTCACCAGAGTTGAAGATGTCGGGACTGATCCAGGACTGCAGGGAATCTTCTAAATGCCACCAGGGAAGGAGAGGATAACGCTGGGGTGGCGTGAGGCGAAGACTGGGAGGGCTGAGGCAGTTCGGTGCTCAGTCGTTTCGACAGTGGACAGAGACCACGACACTGCGTGTATGGAGAAAAGTTGTGAAGGCGGCGTTTGTGTGTTGGACTGCTTGATGGACATCTCGGGACAGCGGGGGCTATTTTTAATCATGATGTTTGGCTGTATTCCACTTTAATTCACTTAATTAGTTTGATTATGATTCTATTGAATGTCTTTATTTGATATGTTTGTTTTTGTGTTGAGGGTGTGCACCTCTGTCTGTATTTTTTGTTGTTGCTGGCTACAACGTAAGTTCCCTAATGGGAAAATAAAAGTCATTCTATTCTATTCTATTTCCCTTAAAACCAAATAATCTTTCAACAAAATAATGCTTCAGGGATGCTACCCTTATTCTTTTCTTACTCCTAAAGCACTACTCAGGATGATATGTGATAGCGGGTGTCATGCTTGCTTACCTTAGAGATGGAATTACCCATAATTAATATTCGTTTTCTCTGATTTATGCATCAGTGTAAAGGAGCTTGTCAAATCTGCTTCAGGTTTCTGACTGCTGCTTTTGCCTTTGCAGGCCACATAACTAAATCCAGGTCACCCCAAGTACCCAGCTCTCTACCGGGAGCTGCATCAGCACCAAAATCACCAGTCCTTGCGTGCTTCATTTTGACATGGGGGGACGAGGGGCTGTATATTATTTTTATATTTGTAACACTTAAAATCTAGGCTAATGTTACTGAAAACACATGTGTTAACTCTAGCTACATTGTGTATTGAACAAATGATGCATCTATCAGGTTTAGAGATAATTAGCTGCCAACCGGTGGTGTTTATTAGGCTATGTTTTATTAGAGATTAAATGCATAAACTGATATTTTACAGTGCAATTGTATCGATAATAGAAGAGATGTTTTCATTCTCGTCAGGAGAGGGCAGTATTGTCACACGAATCATTGATTCGTTTCTTTCTGGGTGCGGGGATTACTATCTCGAAATAACGACTTACTATCTCGAAATAACGACTTACTATCTCGTTTTAACGACTTACTATCCCGTTTAAACGAGATAGCTCTTAAAAAAAAAAAATTCACCTTGCGCTTCAGGACTTCCATAGAATTGTAACCTTATACTTCGTCCTTCATATTTTTTAAATTAGTGACCAGGTTTCCATACTCTCATTTTATTAAAACCCCGCTGATTTCACCTGTTATACCATAACTGAACAAAACCATTTTAAAGAGTTTAAAACTAAGAGTCTAATTAGAAACTAAAACAAATTTGCAGCACATGACACAATTAATTCACAATTAATTTTAATGCCATTCTCTGCATGTGCGCTTTAACTTCATGCAGGAGCAGGTCTGTTTCACCTGCTGGGTCATTCCATGTCAAATCAGATAAGGTTGTTGCAGCAGTCTCGTATTTTGTTCAACCCTTGTTTATATCATGAATGTGTCCCAAAACCAAAGCCTGTAAAATATTTCTGTTCAAATCTTAATATGTTTTCATATTTTTTCAGCCCTTGATATCATTTCATTTTTATAGCCTCAAAAACGCCTTATCTGGGAAGTCATGTTTGGGCATTAATATCTTGACAAGTATTGTTCCTAGCCTCACCAAACTTTGTAGGACGGAAGACAAACGTGCCAAAACATTAAAAGCCTGTACTGCCTGCCATTTTATTTTAATAAGGCCCTAGATTTGAAAAAAAAGTGCTAAATTCCTAAACGACAGTGATATTGAGGGTACTGCAGTGCAAACTCATTATTGCACCAATATGATATCAATCATTATTTTTTCTGCAAATACAATCTTTTATAAAATGTTTGCCAATGGACATACAGGTGCAGCTCAAAAAAATTGAATATCGTGAAAAAGTCATATATTATATATTATATATATTAAAAAGTCATATATTATATAGATTCATTACACATAGAGTGAAATATTTCAAGCCTTTATTTCTTGTAATTTTGATGATTATGGCTTACAGCTAATGAAACCCAAAATTCAGTGTCTCAGAAAATTTGAATATTTTGCTTTAACATATTTTTTAAGTATCATATTTAATATTTGGTCGCATATCCTTTGCATGCTGTTACTTCCTGAAGTCTGTGACCAATCAACATCAAAAGACTCTCGATATCTTATTTTCAGGTACTGTTACAAGCGATACTATAACCTCTCTGCATTTGAACTGATCTCTATGGGAATTGGGGGGTGAGGCTAGATTCAGCTGTAAATTACACTGGTACAGTATGGAACACATGGCTGGCTAAATGGTTGTAAGTCATCAAGGGTCTGAGCTATCGAACGAGCCCCAAACCATCACTCTGTTGCCAGATATGGAGTAGATCTGGATGGATCACTGCAAGGGTTATTTCTCCTGACTCATTTTCCTATAGAACTCTGGGGAAAAAAGTCAGGAGAAACAACCCTTAAAGGGATCCATCCACATCTAGCCAGATATGGAGTAGATTGTTGTTCAAGTTATATGGTTAAAGGATAATAGTTTTCAACACATGTCATTTCTAGTACATAATTTGCTACATTGCACATCATTTTCAATAAAGTTATTTAAATTTTTTTATTGAGCATCTTATTTTTTAAAATATGGAATATAAAATTTAACCACTTCACCACTGATAATGGGAGTAACATCGTCAAAGCTGTGAGCCTCAATAAGTGGAAAAGACTGCAATGTTTTGGCCATCAGCTGCACCTCGTGATTGGTGAGTTTTTGTCTCCTCCTTTTTAAAATTTTTACATTTTTTTATTATCAGCAATGTTATAACAGCCTGCTGGTAAACATAACACCAAGAGTATACTTCATAATGTTTCATGCAATTAAAAAGTATGTGCATCATGTGTATTAAATATATATATTTAATACACATGATGCACACACACTTTTACAGTGTTATGTTTACCAGTAGGATGTTATAACATTGCTGATAATAAAATGTATTATTATTTTCTATATATATATATATACAGTGGGAGCAATAATTATTTGATCCCTTACTGATTTTGGAGGTTTGCCAACCTGACAGCTTTATTGTATTTAGTGTCATCATTGAGGCAAAATAACAGTATTTATGTTATTAATCAATATTAGAATGCAGGTAATGAACTTCGTATGAAGCTTGAACTTCAAGAACTCAATGAGAACAGCCTCATGGAATTGATGTTTGACAATGCTTCATTGCATAATCAAACAAAATTTGTTAAATAAGATGAGACGGAAGACATTGGTAGCTTATTCTCAGCTGTTGCAGGTGCTTTTAATAAAATTTAACCGCATATATTTAGTAAAATAACAGCACTGTTGGGAATTGCTGGGAACCCAGACCGGTGTTAAACCCTAATGTTAAAGATTATTATTGTGTATATCAAAACGCATCATAATGGTTAGCCGCACCAATTCCTGCATATACTGCAGCAAACCCGATCACCACCTAGCCAATTGTCCGATTTGCCCAAAAAGGCGTTGCTCACCAGTAAGACTGGACATACTGGCGAGCTCTATCTCCACCGACCACTCAGCCCAGAACCAAGTTCAACTCAAGGCAACCCTCCCTCACCCTTGGAAAAGTCAAGCCGCCTCGTCATTCGCTCTGGTGGATTCCGGAGCCGACGCCAATTTCATCAACGCCTCCTTTGTCAAAAAGTTCCGAATTCCTATGGGACCGCGGTGGTACAACGGCAGTTGTACTCCGAGGATCGGGGTTCGCGCCCCGGTCCTCAGCTTCATGAGAAGTTAACAACTGTTGGAGCAATTATTATAAAATGGAAGAAACACAAAGTCACTGCCAATCTCCCTCGGTCTGGGGCTCCACGCAAGATCTCGCCTCGTGGGATATCAATGATCATGAGAAAGGTCAGGGATCAGCCCAGTACTACACAGGAGGAGCTTGTTAATGACCTGAAGGCAGTTGGGACCACAGTCACGAAGAGAACCATCAGTAACACACTACACCGTGAAGGATTAAAATCCTGCTGCGCGCGCAAGGTTCCTCTGCTGAAGAAGGCACATGTACAGGCCCGTCTGAAGTTTGCCAAAGAACACCTGGATGATCCAGAGGAGGCTTGGGAGAAGGTGATGTGGTCAGATGAGACCAAAATAGAGCTATTTGGCATCAACTCGACTCGCCGTGTTTGGAGGAAGAGAAATGCTGAGTACAACCCAAAGAACACCATCCCCACTGTGAAGCATGGAGGTGGAAGCCTTATGCTTTGGGGGTGTTTCTCAGCTAAGGGGACAGGACGACTTCACCGTATCGAGGGGAGGATGAATGGGGCCATGTACCGGGAAATTTTGGGCGACAACCTCCTTCCCTCAGTGAGAGCACTGAAAATGGGTCGTGGATGGGTCTTCCAACATGACAATGACCCAAAACATACAGCCAAGGCAACAAAGCAGTGGCTCAAAAAGAAGCATATTAAGGTCCTGAAGTGGCCTAGCCAGTCTCCAGACCTAAATCCCATCGAAAATCTGTGGAGGGAGCTGAAGTTTCGAGTTGCCAAGCGACAGCCTCGGAACCTTAAGGATTTGGAGAGGATCTGCAAAGAGGAGTGGATCAAAATCCCTCCCAAGATCTGTGCAAACCTGGTGAAAAACTACAACAAACGTCTGACCTCTGTGCTTGCCAACAAAGGTTTCTCCACCAAGTATTAAGTCCTATTGTTCTATGGATCAAATACTTATTTCATGCGAAAATACGATCATAAATTTATAAAATTTATATGATTTTGTTATTGTGGATTATTTTGTGATATTCTGTCTCTCAATGTTAAAATGTACCAATGATTAAAATTTACACAGTTCCATTCTTTGTAAGTGGGCAAACCTCCAACATCAGTAAGGGATCAAATTATTATTGCTCCCACTGTAGCTATGTTAAGTATCATAACTTACATGCATGTTTTCATAGACCTTTGAGCGGTGGTTCTAAAGCATATTTTATTGCAGAATATCTGTACCAATATAAATGAGAAATGTCTCTTTCATGGGACTTTTTTTTTTTTGAGAGTTGTACAGTTAAGATATTCCTTGTGACATGAAGGGAAAGTGTATTAATCCTAATCATTAATTATGTTGCTATGAAATGGTGGTTGCATGTCCTTTGCATGCAAGGACTGCCTGAAGTCTGCGAGCTGTATCATCAGATGCTGGGTATCTTCACTGGTGATGCTATGCCAGGCCTGTACTCCAGCCTTCTTCAGTTACAATATGGATGAAAATGCCTTCAAATTAAAGCTTACCGTCTGTACTTTAGCCTCACAGTTGTTGTATCATTTCACATCTAAAGTGCTGGAGTTCAGAGCCAAAACATAAGAAAAGAATATTCACTGTTCACTGTATATATCGTTTACTTGATCAGTCTGTTGAGATTTCTTTTCACACTAAAACATTACATAGCATACATGATTCAGCTACTCATAATGTCAGTGTTCATCATTTATTCAAATTATATGACAGCACGTGGTCCGTTTGGACCCTGACAATGAACGTATTGAATTGAATGCCATTCAATGTCTTTAACAAGGTAAACTGAGTTTGTATGAATGAATAACTAATATAGTACATATAGGGACATTGGGATACTGGGAGTCGTGTTTTGAGGGAACAATGTCAAGAAAGATGACATTTTCCTTGCCAGTTATGGTAATGTATGGATAAATAGAATTGTATTTGCATAAGATGTATTCCAATATCAACATGTTGTCTTCCTTTTACCTGTCACCAATCATTGTTCATATATTTCTGATTTGACAATAAACATACAAAATGACAGAAATAACCCAGTGCCATTGTGGCTTGAATGGTGGTGGAGGGGAATAGTCCTACAGTTAATTTACCTTTTGTGAATGTCACCATATTGTGTGAAATAAATATTCTGAAAATGTTCTCTTTGCTTAATTGCTGGTATACTTTATCTGTTTTGTTCTGGAGACCAGACCACCCACATCTAATAACCCATAGCCATAATAACAGTGTTAGATCTTTAATCTCAATCATTAATCTTACAACAATTTGCACGATGGATGTACAGCATTGTACCCAGGTTGTGTTGCTTAATGTTGTTTAATTGTTAATACCCTTCATGTTATTATGGCATTGGGTTGTTTGTATGTGGTCCCCTCTGCTGGAATGTGACATGCAGAGGCCTGGCTATACACTGTCCCATCTGGATATAGGGAAAACTCCACTTCTCAACACAATGACAGACAGCAGGTCAAATCAAATCAAATCAATATTTATTTATATAGCGCATTTCACAACAAGTTGTCACAATGCGCTTCACAGAAAAAACCCAGCCTAAACCCCCACAAGAGCAAGCCAGAGGCAACAGTGGCAAGGAAAAACTCCCTGGTGTAATTAGGAAGAAACCTTGGGAGGAACCAGACTCAAGGGGGAAACCCATTCTCCTCAGGTCGGCTCAGGGTCTAGATCTTAATGACCAGCATGGTCAAAACTGACTGACAATATCCATGATAGTGGAAATTGCAGCAGCTAGATGGCAGTCCAGATGTGGCGGCAATGATGATGGGAAAACGGGTGCCGATGGCGGCAGGATCAGCTGGCAGCGGTGGTGGGGAGGGAGGGAGGGGCAAGCGGCGATGGACAGGAAGCTGGACAGGAAGCTGGACAGCAACTCTCGAGATGCGGGGCATGAGCCCCGCCGGCGGAATGTGGAAGAAGAGAGAGAGAGAGAACAGTTAGGGGGGGTTGGACAAGTACCCCCGCCAGGAGTAACTTATGGCTGCATAGCTATGAAGACAGGGTTTGAGAACCCATCCAGTCACGAGAGAGTAAATAATCCTATCCACCCCTCAAGAGCCAGCCCAGGAAGATGGGGTCACAGCTGTTGACAGGTGACAGTAAGGAAAGGATGTCACTCCGCATTACTCTATGACAAAAAGGCTTCTCTGGTCCTGTCTCCAGACTACAACTCATTATAAACCTGATCATAAAGGTACGTTTTTAATCTAGACTTAAATATTGAGACTGTGTCTGATTCCCTTATAGATTTTGGAAGGGTGTTCCACAGTAGTGGTGCTCTGTAGGAGAAAGCTCTACCACCCGTCAAGTTTTTAGATATTCTAGGGACTACTAAGTAGCCTGCGTCTTGGGAACGAAGGGATCTTTTCGGTTTATATGGTAAAAGCAGATTACATATATACACTGGTGCAAGTCCATGTAAAGCTTTAAAAGTCAGAAGCAAGACCTTAAAGTCTATCCTATGCTTAATTGGTAGCCAATGAAGTGATGCTAGTACTGGGGTAATATGCTCATATTTCTTTGTTCTCGTTAAAATGCGAGCGGCTGCATTCTGCACAAGCTGGAGATTATTTAGCAACAGCTTAGGACAGCCAGATAGCAGAGCATTACAGTAATCTAGCCTAGACGTAACAAAAGCATGAATCAATTTCTCTGCATCCCCTTCTGATAGGAAATGCCTAATTTTAGCTATGTTCCTTAACTGAAAGAAAGCAACTCTAGATATGTTTTTTATGTGCGCGCCAAAGGTTAAATCTGGGTCTATAGTAACACCTAGGTCTTTCACAGCTGAATTTGGAACAACTAAGCAACCATCAATACTTAAAGTATATGTACACAATTTCTCCCTTAGTTTTTTAGGACCTAAAACCAGCATTTCGGTTTCCCCTGAGTTTAAGAGCAGGAAATTGGAGAGCATCCAAGCTTTAATATCTGTAATGCAAGCCTCTAATCGAGTAAGTGGTAGTGCTTCGCCGGGTTTCATGGAAATGTATATCTGAGTATCGTCTGCGTAGCAGTGAAAATCTACCCCATGTGCCCGAATAATATCACCAAGGGGTAGCATATATAACGAAAAGAGTACTGGACCTAGCACTGATCCTTGTGGAAGGTCATACCTTCAGATCTTGATAAGGTGTCTTACTGATAACAAGGATGGTGAAGAGAAATATTGATTAGGTAACAGTTTTTTCCTATCAAAAGACATCCAAATACTTTGAAATAAATGAATGAGTTATCAGTTTGTGGTCCTACCTTAATGTTCTATATGCTATATGTTCTGGAGAGAACATTTGTTTTGGACAACAGCCCAATTAGGATTTTACACTTAAGCTGTTGCAAAAAATAACCACTCCTTATAACAAAGTTGAATCTTCTTTTTATTTATATAATAATTAATAATAAGGTGTGGTGGTTGGCACTAGCAGTAGTTAGCACTGAAGCCGAGTTACCGTCCCGTCCCCCGGCCGAGGGCCTTTCTGTGTTGAGTTTGTGTTGTTCTCCCTCCCCTCCCGTGCGTGGTGGGTTTTCCTCCGGGTACTCCTCTCCTCCAAAAACAAAAAAAATGCAGGGTTAGGCTAATTGGAGACTCTGCCCATAGGTATGTATGAATGAGTGAGTCTGTGATGGATTGGCGCGGCCTGTCCAGGGTGTAATTCCTGCCTCCTCTCCCCAAATGCATGCTGGGATAGGCTCCAGCACCCCCGTGACCCTGAATAGGAATAAGCGGGTTGATGAATGATGATGATGATGATGGTATAATTACAAATATAGTTGAATAAGGTATTGAATAAAACATTAAGTTACCTATATTTGGACAGGCCTTTTTTTGTTATAATTTCTTCATACACTTTTTTGGTTCAGTCAACAGATTTTATGTAGGCCTGCTGTTAGAGGTAAATTCTTTCCTAATTTATCTCAAGGCAGATGGATTACAGAAGCAGTCAAGAATGAGAATTGGCAACTTTTTGCTCCACATTTGTTTGTGTAGCATTACCAATATTGTACTTTTTGTATTCATATAGGTTTAACGTTATTTCAAAAAAGTACATGTACGGTACAGTTTATAATAACCAGAGTAGCGACCTTATGTTACTCAATCCCACACATGTATTTATTATTTGCACGAAAATAACAAATGCAAGTTCACAACGTAATTTGCAGAAATATGCTAGAGAGGTTGGAAACCCTACAGGGCTTATTCTAGAAGCTCACTTTATGAAACAAAATCACATTAATTTAAGAACAATAAAAGATTGTATTATATTTAAAAATATTTTTAAATATAGCAAGAAACTAAGAAAAAACTGAATAAATATTCATTGTGAAATTAGAAAGGAGAACAGACAAGGGAAAGAGGAAAATACTGCTATTACATTGTAGGATTTAATAAATAACCCTTATGCCTGTGTTTGAACACTTAGGGAGGGGTACATTTCATTTAGATTTTTTTTTGAGAGTAGAATCAATACGCCAAGATAGGTGGTGATATTGTGAAATTATCCACGTTTGTCGCGAGGATACACCACTCTCTCCTCGTTCTTTACCCAATTCTGTTGTTGGTTTGTTTGAAGGCACGGCAATGTTGTTGAAGGCGCCTGAGAGCAGCTGCACCGCTGCTAGGCGCCTTACCTTAACCTTCTGTTGTCATTTCCGCCTTAGTTCATGCAGCACCGATTTTTCGGCCATCTCGGATAGTTTCCAATGCAGGCCGACGCAGTCCAACGCAGATATGACGTAAATCGGCTCTAGCCGAACACACCCTATGAAATGCACTGTATATATTTTATTTAATTGTGGAAATGTTATTAATTTAATTAATAAAACACATGGGTCTTACAACCTTCCCTTGTTGTCTTTGTCGGTTTTCCTTGAAGAATGCACCATATAGCCTCATGGAAAGAAGATGGAATGTGCCAATGGCCTCCTTATAAAACAACTGAACAAATTCAGAGAGCTGTACAAAACAGGAAGATCCCCAGGATACCTGGATATCATTTTACGTCAGGGTCTGTAGAATAATAAATGGAACAATCCTGACCCCTGTCGGGAGGGGTCAGGACTATTCTACTACACGTAATTCAAACTTTCTTCCAAATAGACACTACATTCCAGAGTCTGATATAACTTAATTTATTGCAAAAAGATTTGCATGAATATACATACCCAGGCTGATTGGCTAAGCATACATATGTTAAAACACTTAAAAACACTTAACACTTAAAAACATAACAGCAGCAGCAGCAGCTCAGATATCCCTCCGTTTTATGCTTTTCTCAACCCCACCCAGTGTGGGCCGAAAAGTTTGACTTCGTCCCCCTGGGAGATATTTTTTTCATGGTCTGCAGCGGTCTCTACTGGTTTTAATTAAGCATTACATATGACCCTTATTTATATGGTAGTTTTGATGAAATGCCATGATTTAATTATATCAGAAACAGCCTAGCCACGGTTTGACAATAGTAGTTCAATACATAATAATACAATGCTCTGATGGGTTAAATAATACTAGCTATAATCTTTTTAATTGCTATTCACCACAGGTATGTGTTTTTATAAACCAAGGACAACATCTTTCTTTGTGATTTGAGAAATTATTTTATACTAAATGTTTATGAAGGAAGAAAGATAACTTATTTGTAGTAATATAGTCTTTTATACTAAATGTTTGTTGAAGAATAAAGGAAATGTTTTTATTTTATTTACTAAACTCTATTAGTTCTCAAACTGCACACACACACACATATAGAGTGCCAGACGGTTTTAACGATCGGGCCCCAAGGAATGTTAGGGAGTTACTCATACTATCTCTTCAGACGGGCTAGGAACATTCATCTAGTTGCCCGTGTGTGTGTGTGTGTGTGTGTGTGTGTGTGTGTGTGTGTGTGTGTGTGTGAATGGGTCCATTGCCTCCTTTTCGAGATAAGTATACATATGCTTCATCAATCTGATGTGTGAATATACAAATGTAACTGAAACAGTCTCTGGGAAATTAGGGAGTGTTTTACAATATGGCTTTCTGCTGAGAGCGAGTTTTTCTCTTCAATTTTCCTGCGTGTGGGTGTGTGTATATGTCCTTGATTTACAGGTGTCGAAGATGAGATCATACTGTGTGCCTAGCTTGGGAAAATCGTCCATTGACCACACTTTGATACAAATAATGAGCTTGTTTTCCCGGCGTGAGTGTCTGCCCTTGAATGTGAGGCCTTGACTGTGTGCTGTGTTTTTTTTGCAATTCATCCTACCACAGAAAAACATATTCATATTAACACTACATTTTCATATAGTTGGTCCTACAGTATGATATATAATTATATATAAATAATGAATAATCTATATTTTTTCACAACAGGTCCTTTACAAATGAGGTATTGTAGAAGGGCTGAGGTTGATTCTGATGATTTCTCTGACTAACTTTGAGCAAAGAAATGGCCAGTGAGTGGGGTGTCTCAGTAGCGTAGCCAGTAAGAGCAGCGTCTAAAGAGCAAATTTAGTGCCAATATATTTGCATGCATTTCACAACTCACGCATGTTTTGTGCATCACAAAACACAATTCACACGTTTTACACATCACAAAACTACAAATCCTGTTTTACAATTATCAAACTACAAATTGTAAACAACAAGTCTCAAGCTGTGGACACACAAAAATACGAATCATTTCAAAAATGTCTGACAACTTCGTTATTTGCGACATTGGCAGTTCGAATACGGCCACATTAACTTTATCGCATGTCTCTTTCTCTCTGTAGCTCCCATTCTTCCTGTCTGTCTACAATGTGCTGTCCAATAAAGCTGAAAAGTTTTTAAATGTCGGGTGAATGACAACCAGTTTGTTAATTGTCCCATTTGCTGTCATATTTCACCAAATTGTAATACACTGACATGGTGCTTACATTGCCAGTGTAGATTCGGCAATGTAAGCACCCGAATTTACTGAATAAGAACCAGAATGTTTACTTATTTATTTTTTATACATGACTCACGTGAGCACCCAGTAATTATTTTCACTTCTGTCTTTCAAACTAATTTTTCACCATTTTTGTAACAAAAGTGTCTTTCCAATAATTTGACATGGTGTTTCTTAGACACATTCAAAATGGTAAATGGACTGCACTTATATAGCGCCTTTATCCAAAGCGCTGTACAATGGCCTCTCACTTACCCGTTCACACACCAATGGCAGCAGCACCATGCAAGGTGCTAGCCTGCTCATTGGGAGCAATTTGGGGTTCAGTGTCTTGCCCAAGGACACTTCGACATGTGGACAGGAGGAGCCAGGGATCGAACCGCCAACCCTGCGATCAGTGGACGACCCGCTCTACCTCCTGAGCCACAGCCGCCCACGGCTTAGACACATTCAATGAAGCCAGGTTGAAACTAAGATGGGCAGAAATTCAATCCGATATACAGACAGAGGCAGAAGAGAACATACCAGCTTATAAAAGAAGAAAAAACAGGTAACAATCATCAAATTTTGTCAAATTTGTCACACTGCATTAAGTATCAGTTTTTTACCATGCAATGAAGGAGGTCAGAGATGGGCTTGGCGCTGAAGTTTTGGTTCTCTTCAGCAGTGGTGGTAAGCAAGTGAGTAGCCCGGATGTTGTAGTCGTTTTAATAGGTTTTTTAAAAACGTGTTTGTTGTTTATTTGTTGCACGTAATTTAAAATTACCAATTTTATTAATTATTTTAAAATGTGACAACCCATCTCTTGGGTGTTTTGAACGAGTAGCGGCCTAAATATAGAAAAAGAACATCCCGTCTATTGACTACCATTGTATTTTTTCCGAAAAGTGGCACCAGACGTTGGTCACCAAAGTAGGTGGGACTACGGAGCTCTATATAGAAAAGCAATGGTTTCCCTTTAAAAATGGAGAAAACATACCTGCTCTGCTTTATCCATCATTTAAATTCAGCCTTAAGTTTACCATTTCATCCTTATGTAGAGGGAATAGAAAATTCAGCTCCAGTGAAAGTGAGGATGAAATTGCACCCACTTCAAGGAGTCTATTCCTGACGCTCCATCCATTGCACCACCATTGACTGAGAGGTCCCCCTTTGCACCACCACCGGCTGAGAGGACACCTTCTGCCAGACCCATTTCAAGCCAGATGAGACCATCCCAGGGATCTCAGGACAGAGTCAGCCCAGCTATGACTGAGAACCTGAGCCAACACACAATTTCTTCTTGTAAGTGAAAAAACGAACTTGAAAAATCTTTTCAGCCATGATACGCAGTATGTAAAATATACTACAGGTGCAGCTCAAAAAATTTTAATATCGTGAAAAAGTTATATCTTTTTTGTCACTCATGTCAGAAAGTGAAACTCATATATTATATAGATTCATTACACATAGAGTGAAATATTTCAAGCCTTTATTTCTTTTTAATTTTGATGATTATGGCTTACAGCTAATGAAAGTGTCTCAGAAAATTCGAATATTACATAAGATCAATAAAAAATGATATTTTAAACAGAAATGTCAGCCTTCTGAAAAGTATGTTCATTTCTATGCACTCAATACTTGGTTGGGGCTCCTTTTGCATGAATTACTGCGGCTTGTCATGGAGGCGATCATTTCTGAAATGAGTGACAAAAAATATTGAACTTTTTCACGATATTCAAATTTTTTGAGCTGCACCTGTATATACAATATTTATACACAAACCCTTAAAACTGAAATTATTGGTTCTGCATAGACTAGCTATGACTGAGCAGCTGAGCCAAGAAAACCTGGGTATTTTAATGGTAATACCCAGTAGCCTATGTTAAATACAATAGTACAATTCCAAAACATGAAAAGTGCGTAATTGGTTATTTTTACCTAATTATTACTGCCATCCCAACATTAGACTAATGTGAATTTACTTTGCAGCAGTCCTGCGTGAAATCCTAATTTCACTCTAGACCATTAAGCAACAGCAACATTAAATTTTGTTGCAACTACAAAAAAAAAATCAGCTTAGAGATCCTGATTTTAGATTCTGCTTTGCGCTAAATGGAAGCTATTTGCCATCATTCACTCTCAGCTGAATAGCCTATATGAAGTTATCAATCTTAATAAGAGTAATTAAAGTTCCATTTGTGGAAGGGGGTAGTACAAACCCTAATAACAAAAAAGTTGGGACAGAATGTGAAATGCACTTATTTTCTGGTACTCTTACAAGCGATACTATAAAGTCTCTGCATTTGAGACTGAATGGATCTCTATGGGAATTGGGGGGTGGTACTAGATTTAGCTGTAAATTACACTAGAACAGTATAGAGCACATGGTTGGCTAAATGGCTCCAAGTCATCAAGGATCTGACGTATCAAACAAGCCTTAAACCATCACTTTGCTGCCAGAAATACAGTAGTTATGGATGGATAACTTGAAGGGTTTCTTCTCCTGACTTATTCTTCCATAGAGTTCAATTGGAAAATGTGTCAGGAGAAACAACCCTTAAAGTGATACATCCATATCTACTGCATATCTGGCAGCAGAGTGATGGTTTGAGACTTGTTTGATACATCAGAGCCTTGATGACTTACCAACATTTTACCAACCATGTATTCCATACTGTTCCAGCATAATCTACAGCTAAATCTAGTCCCACCGCCCAATTCCCGTAGAGATCGATTCAAATGCAGAGATGTTATAGTATCACTTGTAAGAGTACCATAAAATAATATATCAAGAGCCTTTTGATGTTGTTGGGTCACAGCCATCAGGAAGTCATGGCATGTATGTGCAACCAAATATTAAAAATTATTACTTTATTCTATATATAAATGCAAGGGTGCCACATGGTTTTATTAAAAATAATTTGAAAAAAAATTTCCATAATAAATTCACTTCAATTAAAGGTTGGATTTTTCTCATTTTCCCATTGTGAGATTAAGCTAAATTTTTTATAACCCTTTTTACTCATCTTTACCAAGGGTGCCAATAATAGTGGAGGGCACTATATATATATATATATATATATATATATATATATATATATATATAAGAGAATTCACAATTAACTGCTTTCTATTTTTATGTGCATTTTACATACTGTCCAAACTCTTTTGGAATTGGGGTTTGTAATTGGGTCTAGAGAAGAGATAGCGAGAGGTGGTGGGAGCGAAAGATTCTTTTGACAATTTACATGGGTGAACATGGAGGGTTAATTGATGCTGGAAAAAAAAAATTCCAAAAGTATTCAAACATTACTATTGGTCACGTCTGAAAGAAAAAAATAAGCTTTGTTTACTCATCCCCATTGACATGACTACGCAGACAAAATAAGTGTGGCCTATAGCCTATTTTAAACGAGGAAATCAGAACTCCATCCAGGTATGTTCTTTTGAACCAATTGTAGGCGACCGCACTTCTTACAACTGTCACTCACGTAGCCTATAAGCTATACTTCACAATTTGTAACATCGGACGACGTTTGCGTGTGTTTAAATTGTATACGAACAGTTTGTGATCACTTAAAAGTTAATGTGACCTTTTGTAGCAGACAAGTGTAGGATACGCTCTTCGTAGTGAAGTTTCACAGCTTTTGTTCGCATTACCTTTGAGTAATTGAGAAGTGAAAATTGTTACAATGGTGCCGTTTCTCCCCCTACAATTAAAATGGCAACATATACAAATTGTGAAAAAACTTTTTAACTGGACAAATTAAAGACTGAGGTGAATCAACTGGCTCATAATTGGGGACACCTGCGGCCTCATTTATGAAACGTTTGTACGCAAAGATTTGATGCTAAATTCAATAGATTTCGCACACGCGTAAGATTTATTTTTGTGATAAGCCCTGTGAGGCACAATATTTAATCCCTCTAAACTTGAAAAGCATCTAATTAAGAAAAAAATTAACAGCTTAAACAGCAATTGCGGTTGGAAGGAAACCCAGCATACGCAACCTTACCCCAGGAACGAGGTCGAGAACCACTGCGCTCTACAATCTACATGCAGATCTCATTTGCATATCTCCCACCACCATGAGTAAAAAGTAAAAAACCAACTGGCAATACTTTAGCTTGCTAACAAGCCGACAGTTTCTAAATAGTTGGCAGAGTAAAACCGTTAGACGTCGTCGAATGTTATTTAAGCACCATAAATTGGATAAAAAATTACAATACCTACCTTCCTGTAGTGTAATTATACATATATTATATATCATACTGTAGGGCCTACCATATGAAACAATTGTGTTAATAAGAAGATGTTTTTCTGTGGTAGGATGAATTGCAAAAAAACTGTTCTAAAGGCCCAAATGTGCACACAGCGCACATTCAAGGGCAGACACTCACGCCGGGAAAACAAGCTATCTGCAGTGGTCAATGGACGATTGTCCCAAGCTAGGCACACAATATGATCTCATCTTAGACACCTGTAAATCAAAGACATGTGCACGCACCCACACGCTGGAAAGTTGATGGGAAAAGCTCGCTCTCAGCAGAAAGCCATATGGTAAAACACTCCCTAATTTCCCAGAGACTGTTTCAGTTACATTTGTATACTCACACATCAGATTGATGAAGCATATGTATACTTATCTCGAAAAAGAGGTAATGGACCCATTCACGCTTGCATACACACACACACACGGGACACATTTATGGTCCTAGATCGCCTAAAGAGATAGTATGAGTAACTCCCTAACAGTCCTTGGGGCACGATCGTTAAAAACGTCTGGCACCCTAGCCTTGGAAATGTGTGTGTAGTTTGAGAACTAATAGAGTTTAGTAAATCCAAAGAAAACATTTTCTTTATTCTCCAACAAACATTTAGTATAAAAGACTATATTATTACAGATAATTTCTCAAATTACAGAGAAAGATGTTGTCTTTGGTTTATAAAACACCTACCTGTGGTGAATAGCATTTAAAAAGATTATAGCTAGTATTATTTAACGCATCAGAGCATTGTATTATTATGTATTGAACTACTATTGTAAAACCGTGGCTAGGCTGTTTCTGATATAATTAAATCATGGCATTCCATAAAACTACCATATACATAAGGGTCATATGTAATGCTTAATTAAAACCAGCAGAGGCTGATGTTGACCATGAAAAATATCTCCCAGGAGGACGGAGTCAAACTTTAGACCCACACTGGGTGGGGTTGAGAAAAGCATAAAATGGGGGGTTATCTGAGCTGCTGCTGCTGCTGTTATGTTTTGTTTCTGTCATTAACTGACCTGTTTTTACGTCTCGTGGGTGAGCATAAAATTGACGGACTTAGACTGGACCGTGTGATTGAGAGTGTTTTTAACATATGTATGCTTAGCCAATCAGCCTGGGTATGTATATTCATGCAAATCTTTTTACAATAAATTAAGTTATATCAGACTCTGGAATGTAGTGTCTATTTGGAAGAAAGTTTGAATTACATGTAGTAGAATAGTCCCGACCCCTCCCGACAGGGCGGTGAAAGGATTGTTCGAATTATTATACTACATTCCTCTCCCTCCACTTGACAAAATGTTGCCCTGGTAATGGGTTTTTCTTGAGACTGCAGCCTCTGAAATCGACAAAACTACTAGGCTCTCTGTACTTTTAGGGGTGTTTTGTAAAACTATTACCAAATTCTTAATGACACCCATTTAGCCTTCCAAATTGAACATGGTTGTGTCCTATATTCTGCTGTCACACGAGCTGTAGCACGCTCTCACATTTAGGGCCGAAACATGCCTTACGCGAATACGCGAACTCGAACGAAAACACTGGTTGAATTAGTGGGTGGACTCGTTTTGCAAGCGGGAGGCCGAGAAGGGTTTTGCTGCAGGGTCGGAGAAGCCTCATGCACGAGCAAGGAAACGTGCATAATGTAGCCAAATCCCTCAAGGGCAAGCCACGCCAGAGCGAAGCCTGTTGGATGACCAGGAAGTGTGCATGTGCACGAATGCCTGTGGCGTGATTGAATTGCACCGATTACTCCCAATATTAAAAATATTAAAAATACACAACAAATAAAACTGAAGAGAAAAATCCCTCTATTTATGTATTTTTCATTAACAAATCAATGGTAAAATAATAATGTGATCCTTCCAAATAACGAATGGCTACATGGAACGTCCTTGTTCAATCAAGCGTCAGCATCACATTATGCTCACATTCTTAACTATAATGCTTTTTAGTTTATTTTTTCATGAATAAATGGTGCTTTTGTTAGTTATAAACGTAGCCCAACATGGTCAAAACGAGTCCAACCATTATCAATGTGGGTTTTTATGTCCCTCTGGAGGTAATCAATTGGGCGATCAGGGACAAATCAGAGCGCCGATAAACCGACTGCGCGTGCTTTTGTTTCGTTACAATTTCCAACCAGATTTTTCAAAAAAGAAAATTTTTTAACAGCAGTGTGTGAAAACTCCCCAAAAGAATTTTCAGCATGAAATTCAATGAGTTCTCTAAAGCTGGGGCCACATTATACGACTTCTCCAATCGTAAGTGACAATGAAAAGAATAAGTAGCACACACTAACTGTCATATATTTTTGAGGAACATAAATATAAATGACAAATAATAGATGCCGGGAGTTTTTCCTTTCCACTGTTGCCTTTGGCTTGCTCTTGTGGGGGTTTAGGCTGGGTTTTTCTGTGAAGCGCATTGTGACAACTAGTTGTGAAATGCGCTATATAAATAACTAGGCTATTGATTTGATTTGATTTAATGCAGACGGATGCAGTTCTCTCCCTTGAAATGAGAAAGAGAGCATGTGTGTGCTTAGACTG
Source organism: Ilyophis sp. 1 JC-2022 (assembly GCA_022702515.1). Classification (NCBI taxonomy): domain Eukaryota; kingdom Metazoa; phylum Chordata; class Actinopteri; order Anguilliformes; family Synaphobranchidae; genus Ilyophis; species Ilyophis sp. 1 JC-2022. Next base: position 43,451,217 of record CM040402.1, read on the forward strand.
GATGGAATGATTATTGAGAATGTATTTGCTCATGCGTAATTGTCGGGCTGTGCGTAATTATTCTTTAGCCCGACAACCACGCAAGGTTCCCGATATCAATGCTTGATCAGCTATCAGCAATTGTCTAGTTTTTATACTGTCATAGACCAAACCACAGTTTTAGGATGGTTGGCTAACACGTTTTGCGCAGGTATCGAATATGAATTCTACTCCACTGAAAATGTTGATCAAATTTTATTAGCACGTGCATGTACAGTAATGCTAGCTTTCTAAATATATCCGAGTTAAATGTTAAATGTATCCCATTCTCATAAATGATGTAGGCCTATATATTGTTAATTTAATGTATAACTTAATCTAGCTCATGGTGATACGTTAGCTGCTAGGCAATATGGCTTTTCAAAGTTTGCAAACATGTCGGGCGCTGGAGCATATTGTTATGTTCTGAGATCTGAGTTCTGTCTGTGTTTTGTATTTTTTCCTTGTTTAATTATTCTGAGTATGTATTTATGTTTCTGATTATTTGTGGTTTCACTGTCCTGTGTTTTATATTTCTGTCACTCCCTTCGTCCCACTATTTGGGAGTCTGTAGGGTTTTCGGTTTCCCCTGTATTTCATCTCTCATTTCTTCCTTCATACTAACTACTTAATTGTAAATAATACTAATTAACTAACAACCACTAACATCTTAGAATTAGGGTCTACTAATCTACTAATGACTAACTTGTATGTAATACTAATCTACTAACGCCATAGAATCAGGGTTTTCTGCTAATCTACTAATGTCTCTTTCCTCACTGCAGCTGTCTCTTGTTCTGCCTGTTGTATCACTAATTATCTTTCTTTGGTTTCTCTATTATCTACAGCTGACTCTTGTTTTCTCTTTCCGGTTCCTCACACCTGATCCTCATTGTTTCTGGTTTCCCTCAGTGTATTTATACCTTGTACATTCAGTCTTTTGTTGCGAGTTCCTCGACCTTTATAGCGTCGTTGTCGGTTTCATGTTGAGGTCGAGTTTTCTGAGTATCTGTTTTATTTCCTGAGTTTTTGTTTAGAGTTTTAATTGGTGTTTGTTCCTCGTCTGATATTTTAGTTTATTTTTCGTGCCTGATTGATTTCCCGTTTTGAAATTTTATTTCTGCCCGTGTTCTCGGGACCCTGATGGCTGGACTGTGTTTTTGTACCTCTGCCGTGCCTTCCCGGTTTCGACCTCTGCCTGTTTTGTTACTATTCTGTGGATTCTGACTTTTGTACTGCTACCTGACATTAAACTTTGTTTTGTTTTTTTGTACTCCTGCCTGCTACTGGGTCCCTATTTCCACCGGTCATAACACATATAGCTGTAGCCTACATTGTATTGACAAGACAGTGGCTCACAATCAAATGTGTTATGAATACAATTCATGCAGATGTAGCCTTTATGGTAGCCTACATTCTGACATTGCAGAACTTTAGCTGAAAACTTTAACGTTTGTATTTCAGATAACATTTTTGGAGTTAGCAGGAGGAATGACCACAAAGCAGACTGTGTGGAGGATCCTATCTAAATTAATAACCAATACAGTAGCAAAGAAAATTAACTGGAGAGGTGCGAATGGAAAACAGTCATTCGATAGACTGGCAGTAAAGGGAATTGTCTTCGGTAAATTATTATTTTTTTTTTTAATGAATTATAAAAATGACATATCTTTAAAGTTAAATGTAAAAACATCTTGCTAACTAAATACATAATTAGTGTTCTATCATGAAATCAGTAGGCTACCTTGCACATTTGCATGTTCAAAAATATGAACTTTTATTAGGCTAATGTTGAACCATCATATGTGCACAAATATTTTTGTGCACATAAGCTATAACCGCTTTCTATTTTCCACAAAGTTCTGTATTGCATTCAGTGTTTGAGGTGCAAACTGTTGATATTAGGCTACCTTTAGGCATAGAAAGTAGGGGTGGGACGATTAAATCCCATAACGATTCGATTCGATTACGATTCTTTAGGCAAAGGTTCGATGCATCATAACATCTTACGTTTGACCACGATTCGATAAGATTCGGTTCGATTCATTTAGATACTTTAAAAAAATTTAATAGGTATGCTAATGTGATTTGATACCGATACATTCAGCAGTAATTAAATATTCAATTAGAACCTTACGCCAAGTTCACAGCATTATGTTTATTGTTAAGGCATGCAATACATTTTGCAGCTGTCTACAGCAAATAATGCAGCAATAAACATGACTAACAGTGTATTTTCTAAAGTTTCCCTATTTAGGTTATTGTTTTTCAAACAGTGTCAGACATGGTACCCTAATACATTTCCTTTATTTACAAAAGGAAAATGGCAGAATGTATAACAATTACTAAACTGGGCCAAGAAAATGAAATAGCCTATAGGTTAGTGTCATGCATAGTACTTTCCTAAATGTTAGTACGATCGAAAACTTCGGTGGAGCAAGATGCCCATCCATCCGTAGTTAAAGCTACTCTCGTAGCGTTTTGCAAGGACAGTCGACCAGTTTTCTTCACCTCTTCATACAGAGCAGGTATACATTTTTCACTCAAATGTTTTCTGCATGGTATAGTGTATCTAGGTTCCACGACATTCATTAAGTGAATCGGACAGTTAACGTAGTAATAATTAATTGAACGTAAGACATTGGAAATAGTCTTACTATTTTTGTTTTTTGTCTGTAACGTCTACTTGATTTTGAATAGAAAATGGTTTAAATTTAAATATCAGAAAGCACTTTACAATTAACTGTCTGTACACGGTATGTGTATAAAAACTAATAAAAACAATTATACAAAAAAATAGAACTGTTTGGCCATTTCTCCAGGAAACTCAGGGGAAGTGTCAATGACTCGCGAGTTTAGCTTGCTAACCAGCTTGCTAACGCGCTTGCTGTCCTTCACGTCAATTGTGTATCGTCGGCTCAAATGGTTTATCGTGTTTGTGGTGTTGCCTGTGTATCTGATTTCTACTTGGCAGATCTTGCATATTGCAGCGGTTTTGTCAAGTACACCCTCCTTTTTTCTAAACTTGAAATGCTTCCATACCACTGATTTTCTGTTCGGAACATCGCAAATTCTGTAAGTTTCTGTCTCTTTTGTCGCACTCAGCGAGTACGCAGCTAGCCATTTCACTCAGATCTGTCCGTCTCATTGTCGCTTGATTCACGCCTGTCCCTGCTTTCAACTCACGCTTACGAGGGGGTTGGAGCAGAAACATGGATTGAAGCTGGTCAAAACCGTTTTAAAAGTAGTCATGTCTCAGAAATATATATAAAAAATTTTTTTTTGAATAAATGAATACATGTGCACATTCATTTAAAATGCGATAATAATCGATGCTTATCGATTCGAATCTTACAGATCGATGCAGTTGTATTGACACATTCGGATCGATGCATCGGTGCATTGTCCCACCCCTAATATAAAGTGAAATAAAATGTAGTGGATGGATGGATGGATCATGGACCCTGACCTTATTTGTTGGGCTGGTTTGTGATCACCATTGCATGGTTTGGTTACTTCTTGTGCGTCAATTAAATTAGGCTATTTTGGGAGCTTCAATGTGCTATTTATTTTTGTACTTTTAGTTGTTAATTTTGTCCTGCACCTGAGCCCAAATTGGGTACTGCCTTGCTCTTGCTGTTTATTTTTGTCTGACCCTGGAATCAAACATGTAGGCTAATCTCGCTCTAATAGCTGCAGTGAGAAAGAACCACCTTTCCGCGGCGACAACGGATGGAGAAATTGAGAGCTTTGTGAAAAGGTGGCTCCAATTGGCGGCGGACAGAGAGGGTGGGAGACGGGTGAGAAGGGAGATGGTTCAATGCTGTGTGTGTGTGTGTGTGTGTGTGTGTGTGTTTAGACCATTTTAGCCTACGGATGTTTTTTTTTTTTTTCATATGCTAGCCTATATATTTTTGGCTGTTATTCTGTAGGTTGGCTATTTAACGATGTTTCGTTATTTGTTATATTCTGTAATCGTTATGTTCCATATCTCTGTTAATTTCTAAATAATTTATAGAAAATTGAATTTGTATTAATATCAAATGTGTAATTGTGTATAATTTCTGTCTATTTAAAATGTAAAGTATAGCTAAAAAGTTGGTAAATATAATTTAGCATCACAAATGGCTACAAAAATATGGTGGCAGAGCATAAATGAAAACAGTACCTCCACCTGGATGTGTGTTGGGGCGGGGGGCGGTGGCATGTGATGGAAACATCACACAACTGCACCAGACCCTGACATTCTAGCTGTGTTCCGGCTGCAGGATCCTATTGCATTCGGGCTGATTCTCTATGTGAAGCAACTGCCACTATACCGAATATACAGATTTTATTACCGATCAAATGTGGTATACCGATCACTGATATATTTAACATTTTGCTAGTCCTTACTGAAACATATTTAGCTATTGGCTTCGCTCACAAACTCAACAAAGAACAGTAATCCAAAATACAATACTTGCATTTTAGCATTTAAAAGCTTTTAGGTTTTGCCCCTGAAATGTAGGCTAAATAAATGTATTGTACATCATAAATATTGCCATAGAGTTGCAACAACACAGAGATCCTAAGAGTTGGACACCTGAAGGTACATTCAAATAGTCTTCAAAAGATCCTCAAATTGTAGGAATACCTTTATCTAAGTAAAAAATTGTTTATTTCAAAGAGAAACATTCTGGTGCACTTAATTAAAATGACTCAAGTCAATCATAAACTTCATGAAAAATATTTAAAGGTGGAAGTGTCAAACGGTTGATCTTGAGATTACTTGCAAGACTTTTTTTTTTTTTTTACCAATGTGCTTATCTTGACTAATCTGACAGAAGGGCAGCAGAGCCAACATTTCGTCGGGATGCCTCTCGTCTTGTGTTGTTATTAAAATCATCATCATCTCTGGTGTTTTTTTTCAAAAAAAAAACACCACAAAAAAAATACACATTGCACAAGAACTCTAATCTATACCACACACTAAATAATACAAATTGCACAATAATAATCTATATCACACACTAAATAATAGACATTGCACAAGACTAATCTACAACAGAAGTTTTGGAATCACTTAAAAGGGAAATCTGTGAGGCATAGGAGAATGATGGAAAACTCCTGAGGCAGCAGTACAGGGATGAACTGAAGGGTGAAGGCTGATAGTGCCCTCTAGTGGAAACTAAAATCTTCACATTTTACACAGAAGTGCTGATGTCTAAATAAGGACAGCATCTAGCCTATAGCATTTGGCTATAGGGACGCCTCCTTCCCTATAGCCAAAATGCATTTCTTCATAAGCCCCCCCGCCTACATCCATTCTAGGTTGAAATATTATATAATTGTGTAACAAATGTGTTCTGTTGTATTTCAACATTTACTACAAAAAATGAAGCCAACTCTATTCTATCCTACCCCCAAAAAAAGCTGCTCCCCATTGTACCTCCTGTCTGAGACCTGTTCCTGCCCCATCCCACCCAGACTACCGTCACATCTAGACACACCCTAAGTGTTTTGTCAATACCAGTCAGGGCTCATGAGCTTGAAATAGAGCAGGCTGAAATCTTACTGTTAAACACATCTGCGCTCTCAACACTGTACTTTTTATTTTCACCCAACAAAAACAAATATGCTCGGGACTGAGAACAACAGGAGTTTCTTGAACACAGACTGACTGATGAAAAAAGGCTGCTTTTTGAAGAGGTGAAGAAACAGCTGACATGCCAATACTGATTTCAGTTGTGCTGTTCATTCAAATGTGCATTTCAGTTTTTTTTGTGTTGTACCAAAACATGGCAAATAACTAACGAACTAACTTGATCTGAAAAAGCTGAACTGCTAAAAATAAAAACAAGGTTTAAGAGTAATGCTGAAATATAATACAATTGAGCATAATCCAACAGTGCTCCTCTGTGGCCATTCAATGAAAGTGCAACAAAAAAAAGACACCCCAGACGAAACAAAATAAAATGAAGTGGAATTTTATTTTCCAGCTGCAGCCAGTTACATCAGTGTCAAAATCGCAATACAGATCGAGACAAAAATGAAAGTACTTGATAATGACCGTCTCCCAACAAGGTTATAATTCTCAATGTCCTGAAAATAAAATTCTGAAGGAGCTTCAAGTACAAGAATCGCATTCTAACCGCAGTTTCTTGTAGTTCTCAATCTGGATGGAGGTCAGTATCGACCACTTTATTTCACCTCTGTACAGAGGTGATACATGCCCATCTCTGAACAACATTGAGCAGGTCACATGAGTGAGCACCATAAGAGAATGAACAAGACCTCAAAGCAAAAAGACAAGAAAAAAGTCACACAAACACACACACAGAAATAAATACCACCAAATTATGGTCACCGCAAACACACAAAATATAAACCAAACCTTACCCCAAACCAATTAAGTTTTCTTCTCTCAAGATGCAAACACTTGATGTGCACAGCTGCTCAAAGGATTGGTTACTTACTCATTAGCCCAAGAGTTTAAAGTCAAATCTATAAAAGAACCTTCACGGTAGCCTAGACCCTGGCGTCACCATTCTGCCAGCAAGGATGCCCAAAGCTTGCTATACAGGTGACAGTTAAATGCAAGTTACAAAAATAGCAATACTTTTTTTTTTTTTTTAAACAATAACTTTTTAAATATAGATACACACATACGCCCCTATAATGTAAACTTAAGTATTCGCTTAAAACCAAGACAAGAAAAAATAAATATACATTCAAGAAATAAAATGTGAACATGATATATAATCTATGAAATAATTAAAATAAAAGCCATGTAACATTGTCGTTCCAGAGGTACTAAGTGGATCTACAGAATCTCTCCAAGTGTTCTACTCTAGGCAGTATAGCAGACAGTAACAGCATTTTCGCATTTGAGTGTTTTTGGAAGCGGAAATTCTCTCTCTGTATTGCTTTGATGAGGGCAATTACAGATTGAGCACCTGAGATATTGATCCTGATCCACAAGATGTTGATTAGCCCTGCAGTTCTCAATCCAAGACAACATGAATCATATTGACATGTTATACACTGAAAAGAGCGCAGGCTACTGTCAAACCAAAATTCAATAAAATAATTCAGGTTAAAGATATAAAAATAAAACAATTTTTTTCCAAGAAAGCTCCAATAATCTACATAGAAAAGTCCAGAAAAAAACGGAAAGATTATATTTTTTCTTTACAATCTTCCCTTTTGTTGATTAACACCCTTCACCCTTCTCCCATCTGAACACCATCCTCTCCTATCTAGAAGAGTTTTACTCTTGCAGTCGATATACTGTTCCTGCAACCCCGCCTCGTACTACCACCTTCATCATCTTCATCATTATCTTCAGCAACCCAGCTGGCCTTCAGTGGGGTAAGCTCAGGGGCAATCACATCTCCATCCTAAAATGAGTGAAAAATATCAGTGCAAATCATAAATAACTGTTATGATTCACATTCCTAATCATCAACATTTTCTCCATGATTACCTGGTCAAGCATCTACCAATAAGTGTATGTTGCCCAATTAAGGCTGCTTCATAAATTAATTGATCTTCAAAAGGTTCACATAGATGCATTCATGGGTTTGAACCTGAGTATCTGTGTCCAAAGGCAGGTGATAAGTCAAACAACTGTTTGCACACTGCAAGGCTCTCATTCGATAATGTAATGCACTAACGTGAGTGACGTTTCAGGCTCACACACAGGCCATTCATCACAGTTGTCAAGTCTCATGAATGGCCAGTGTGCTTGAAACTTCACTCAATTTGGTGCTTTAAATTATTGAATGGGAGCCTTGCAGTGTGCAGACCGTTTGATTTATAGTAGCTTTCCATACAGCACCCGCCCTAATTAAGGACAACGGATGTGCGTGCCACTACCATTTTGGACACAGACACTCAAATACATATTCACCTATAAATGTTGCTCGCCAACCATCAATTAATGAATACATTATAACCAGCTAGTGTCATTTGGGGTGCATAATAACCAATATTTGTCTGGTCATGTTGGCTGATGGTGATGCAGATGCCTCACTATTTTACATTACAGCACAAATGCAAACCGTTTCCACAACCAAGGAAGAACTAGACGAAAAATATTTTTCCAAGTTACTTTATTATTATACAGAGATGAGCACCAAGTATCTGTATAGCTTTGCCTAAAGTGTAAAAATAAATAAGAGGTTCAGGTTACTAGGATTATGCTAATTGTTTTGCATGATAATTTAATTGCCGTACCAACGGTGCAGCAAACACGTCACCTCTTGGCTGCATACATGTAGCATCATCATATTGGCCCATCATATTGTGCATAATCTTAGTTTATCGGCTGATACGGTTTGTTTAAAGATAATATCAATACAATCCCTATATTATTGTGCATCCATAACTACAGGTGTAGCTCAAAAAATTGGAATATCGTGAAAAGGTTCAATATTTTTTGTCACTCATTTCAGAAAGTGAAACTCATATATTATATAGATTCATTACACATTACACGCTAATGAAACCCAAAATTCAGTGTCTCAGAAAATTTGAATATTTTGCTTTAACATATTTTTAAAGTATCATATTTAATATTTGGTCGCATATCCTTTGCATGCTGTTACTTCCTGAAGTCTGTGACCAATCAACATAAAAAGACTCAATATCTTATTTTCAGGTACTGTTACAAGCGATACTATAACCTCTCTGCATTTGAACTGATCTCTGCATTTGAACTGATCTCTATGAGAATTGGGGGGTAAGACTAGATTCAGCTGTAAATTACGCTGGTACAGTATGGAACACATGACTGGTGAAATTGCTATACGTCATCAAGGGTCTAAGGTATCAAATGAGCCCCAAACCATCACTCTGCGGCCAGATATGGAGTAGATGCGGATGGATCCCTTTAAGGGTCGTTTCTCCTGACTTTTTTTCCCCATAGAGGTCTATAGGAAAATGAGTCAGGAGAAATAACCCTTGCAGTGATCCATCCACATCTACTCTATATCTGGCAACAGAGTGATGGTTTGGGGCTCATTTGATAGCTCAGACCCTTGATGACTTACAGCCATTTAGCCAGCCATGTGTTCCATACTGTACCAGTGTAATTTACAGCTGAATCTAGTCTCACCCCCCAATTCCCATAGAGATCAGTTCAAATGCAGAGAGGTTATAGCAGGGGTAGGCAACCCTGGTCCTGGAGAGCCGCAGGGTCTGCTGGTTTTTGTATTCACCTTAAATGCAGCAACTACTTAGACCAAAAAAAAAACAGGTGAGGTGAGTTAACTGTGTAATTGACTGCTTTAATTGATCACTTAAGTGGTGAGTAACAACAAAAACCAGCAGACCCTGCGGCTCTCCAGGACCAGGGTTGCCTACCCCTGGGTTATAGTATCGCTTGTAACAGTACCTGAAAATAAGATATCGAGAGTCTTTTGATGTTGATTGGTCACAGACTTCAGGAAGCAACAGCATGCAAAGGATATGCGACCAAATATTAAATATGATACTTTAAAAATATGTTAAAGCAAAATATTCTAATTTTCTGAGACACTGAATTTTGAGTTTCATTAGCTGTAAGCCATAATCATCAAAATTACAAGAAATAAAGGCTTGAAATATTTTACTCTATGTGTAATGAATCTATATAATATATGAGTTTCACTTTCTGAAATGAGTGACAAAAAATATTGAACTTTTTCATGATATTCTAATTTTTTGAGCGGCACCTGTACATTTCCATATGTGGACCTACCAGTATGTTGTTCAGTTAACTGTGGGAAGGCCCAGATGTAAGCACATTTTCAGTTGTCGTGAGCATATCAGAGAAATACACAAGCTAGCAAGAAGATTTCCTGCAACTTCTTTCTCATGGACATATCATATCTTCAATAAAATGAAGAAGTCCAGCCTACCATTTCATTGGTCACGCTGTACAGTTGACAAATCTGAAACTAGCACACCAACTATTCAACCTTGTATAAGAAATGAAAAACAACCCCTCCCCCAAAGGAATACATACTCTTGTACTCAGGCCTGTTATTTTACAATGAGAGTCTATGGGCAAGGCACCATATTGGTGGGGAAAAGGGGTGAGCCAAAAAAAGGGGATGTTTACCTGTGGCTTGCTAAAATTTGTATTGATACACCACTGCACAAAGTACTTCTTCGCTGCCTCCAAGCTCTTTTCATCAGTCTTCTTGCAGTAGACCCGGATCAGTTGTTCAGCAAACTTCTCTGGCAGGAACTGGGACACCTGTGAGGAAGGCAGTCCACTGCCAGGCATTAGGAAATGCACAAATGATGGATGACCAGTGGTTCAAGAAAAATGTGTTTTATCCTCGAATTACTTTAATCAGCTTACAAAGTGAAGTGAACAAAACAAAATGGCTTCAATTCGTATCTAAGCTAAAGCAATTTGTTTCAAGTCTACACTGCCCAAGGAGGGGCATACATGTACTTTTGATTTTTTCAAAGAAGGAATTATACAGAGGCCCAAGAAACAGCCTACCTGGTTTTTGCGAATCTTGATGGCTTTTGTGGGGTCATTCTTGCAGTAGAAATGCACTTTATTGATTGGGTTCTTCTCTTTCATCCCATAGTCCATGTTAATAACCTACATGAGTAAAAATATCAGAACAATAGAGCACAAGCATATGCCAAAGTTACTATGAATTTGGTCTGTGAGTTTCACACAACCCATTTTGCAGACACATATTCCTTTGTTACACCACCAGAGGCCCTATCTTATACCTGGCGCTAAGCGGCGCTAACCGAAACGGAAGTGTCTTTGCTATCTTACACCCAGCGCAGGGTTCATTATAGCCCCTAGCGCTTACGTCAGTTAAATACCAAGTGATGGCGCGCCCATAGCAAGTGAACTGGGCGTGATGATCTGAAGATGAGGTGTGGCCAGGATTATTTTTGTTTTGTTTTGCTCTCTTGAGCCAGCAGAAAGCACTTGCGCTAAAACTACCAAAAACCTGGTCTAAAGTCATGTCGCAGCTGTTTACATGTTATTTTAACAGCGCATATAGTACGTCTACATAGGCGTGTGCACATCGCGCGTACACCCTCCTGTCTGTTACACACAGGGGCACGCACAAGGATGACTAAAAATACCAAGGTTACAATGTGAAATATTATTATTGTGTAGGCTATATCAAAAAATGCATAATAATAAAAGGGTCCATAGGTCAATGACCACATACCTGTCCCTCGAAGAGGAATGCTGAATTAAATTGCTTTCAGCCCACTCCATCAACATCCAGGCGATGTGCGATGGTACATGTAAGGTTACATGTATAGACTACTTGCAATTATCCTGGATCGAGCTATGACTTTATTTCAAGCTATAGCCTATATTTGCCAATAACCTAATAAAGGTTTTTTCGATAGCCTATATGGTAAAAAAATAAATAAAGATAAATGTTACCATGTTAACTGAATTTGAACCTTATTCTTCGTCCTTCTTCTTCATATTTTTAAAATTACAGTGACATGGTTTCCATACTCTCAACTTATTAAAACCCTGCTGATTTAACCTGTTATTCCATAACTGAAAAAAACATTTTAAAGAGAACTGTCTAATTAGAAACGAAAACAAATTTGCAGCACGTTACACAATTAATTCACAATACATTTTTAATAAATCACACTTTTCACGGTCTTACTGGGAAAGCGGATTGTTTTAAAGCATTAAAAACAGTAAAACATGTCGGTCTCATTTCCATAAGCAGGACATATGCGTGAACCTATTAGTTGCCAACCTGAAGGGTTTATTGTATTTAGTATCATCATTAAGGCAAAATTACGGTATTTATGTGATTAATCAATATTAGAATGCAGGTAATGAACTTCGGATGAAGCTTGAACTTCAAGAACTCCATGAAAACATCCTCATGGAATTGATGTTTGACAATACTTCATTGGATAATTAAACGAAATTTGTTAAACAAGCAAACTAAATAGGCGTTTTCTAAGGTGAGACAGATTAAATTTAACCGCATATATTTTGTAAAATAACAGCACTGTCGGGAATTACCGGGAACTCATAATGGTTAATCTGAATAATATTGATCATACTATTGATCCATATAGCCTATTACTTGATCGCACTAAACACGCACGAGCACGTCTGTTCCACGATCATATAAGCAATCCACCAAAGTGAAAAAGCAGGCTTTTAAAGGGAATGGGATATGACATTTTGATTGGTTTATTGCATGTCACGCCCAAGACACGCCTACAATTAATGAAGAGACTAGGTTCAGCCCATTTGCACATTGCGCCGTGCTTAGTGCTCAAAAAGCATGCCGTCAAACTAGCAAAAGTGGACTTGGACACGCCCTAAATGCACTTTACGCGACACGTTTAGACAAAGCGCTAAGATAGAGCCCCAGGTGTCTATGGCCTCCGTAGTGAAAATAGACTGTGATTACCATGAAAAAGTGAATATTATACCAAGGCTGGCTCTAGCTGCAATATGAATAGATGATATTCAACAACAAAAATGGATAAACAAAAATCAACAAGCTCTGTATAAGACTTAAAATAACACTGCCAAGAACAGAAACCAACAATATACCAAAAACCTGGAGGAAAAATGAAGGATTAAAATCTATCATTATATGAATTTGTTGATCTAGGTTTTAAAAGCTTTAAGTATTGCAGCATTTCTGTTCTGACATTTGGAAAGAATTATAAATTCCTTCCACGTCAAACTATATACAAAGCACTCTGTCAAACGTGCCTCCTATTCATGTTGACGTGGTAGAATACTTTATCACTAGATTCCTTAATGTTGTGGTTGTTTTCAGTTACATTGGTATTGGTGAATACCCACTCATCCAAAGAGCACCTGGGTCAGCAATAATTACAATATTTAATGCCTGGACATAGATTTTTGAGCACTCATGTGTTTAGCTATTTCTTCACCATTTCATATTACCATTTTAAGCACCTTTAGATTTTTTCCACAGTTATTTTCATCTTAGATTGCAAGCACTGAGTTTTCATGATTATTCAAAATGGAACACTTGCACCAGGTCCTAGACCTTTTCGAAAAACAATGTAATGCAGATTAGGATGAAAGTGGGGAGTCAAACTTCTCACACAAATTGAACAAAGCAATATGGCTGGCAGGTGCTTTTTTCTGTAAAATAGGACAACGTTAAAACGAGGGAGAATGCTACAGCACAAGATAAACAAAATTGGCGAAATGTGACAGACACACGCTGAACAGAAAAGCTGCCCTCTCATTTGGCAGTTTAATGAGGAAGTGATAATAACACGTTTCCAGTCCAGTTTTACAAGGTGGTATGGGTGTGAAATTGGGCTCCCTTTCACAGCACCAGAGCACTTGAATGTTGGAAGAGGTGTGCCATGAAACCAATGAACAATGTTCACGTTAAGTTTCTCTCCTTGCCATATGACTTCAGGCATACACAAAGCTTCATTTTAATTCCCATTGTAATCCAATAGAGTTTAAATGTGTGCTTCACAAAACCCCCATGTGTATTGATAAACATATGTTGGAATTTAACCGCAGTCAACCTTGCCAAGGCTGACAAACTGAACATTTCAAAACATGGTTAAACACAGGCCAAGCAGGAAGGTATTTACATGTACATAGATTCAGAGGCTGTCCTATGTGTTAGTCGCTCACAGACTTAAGTTAAATATAGCTGTGCCAATATGTTGTTACCTCATACAAGGCAGGGGATGATGGTTTTGCTATATGAACATTTGCAAGTTGTATATTTTGCTCATTAAATGTCTATGGGGTCATGGATAGTTGTATTCCACTGTCACACAATTAGGATCCAAGTTGATGTCACTGATATGACAAAATACTTGGAAATGGAACTCTTATAATAATTAGGATTATCATTGAGCCAATTGGTGTGCATAATGTTTCAATCAGAGAAAAGTTGCAAAGTTCTCTTAATTAAACATTGGACTCACAGTGACGATAAAATCTTTGGCCTGAAATGTTACGTCCGTTTCACAGTTAGGCGTGGCTTGGGCAACGTCGGCTGCAAAGTCAAGCAGATCATCCTGAAGAAAAATGTACAAAACGTTGTCCTAGTCAGATGAAAAATCTACTACAGTACATTGACATGAAGTAGAGGGTGGTGTAAAGACACTGATTTAGCTAGAAATGCTGCATGCATCTGCTGTCAAAAGTCCCTTTGACCCGCCCCCTTTCCCCTCCTGTTACAGAAATCACACAGTGGTTCATCCAGTCTCACCTGTGTGACCTTCATGGGTTTCTCGGGCTGGGTTTGACCCAGACATTTGTAGAGCTTACGACGATTGATGTCTTGCAGGATGGCCCGAGCCTCACCCAGCTCTGGAGATGAGGAGTACAGGATCTGCTCGAAGATGTGGTCTGAAAAGGGAAGGGGGGGGTCAAAAGGAGGATTAAATGTTTAAACGTAAGCCTCTGAGGCAGACTGAGCCAATTGTCCAAGCTCCACAACTACGAAATGACAGCTCTACCCATTTTGGTAGACCCTTCCATCACTAGGTTACAGGTATGTAAAGTGGCTGACCGGTGAGTTTGGTGTAGGCCTCCATATCATCTATAGCACTGGAGATTGTGAAAGTCTGGTCATTGGAGCCTATGATCTGGATGTGCTTGTCAGCCTTCACAAAAGCCTCTGTTATCCTGAAGACAACAAGAGAAGCGTTCAATGTTTGCAAATTTGACTGTCCTGCATGTTCAACAGAAGTCAGAAAGACATCCAAATTCACATCACTCATAATTTATGCTAAAAACTTTCAGTTCTTTACCAATTTGTTGATAAATATAGGTCACAGTTACTGCCACTCATTAATCGAAAAAGCATTTCTGCTTTACAGAACTTTACATTCATATCATTATGGCAGAGCAATCCAACACAAGAGTGGATGTGGTTTCCAGTGAGAGCTGGAGTCCATTGATAAAAGGGTGAAAGTACTCACATTGTTTCAATGATGTTTCCCACTTTGTGCTGGTAGGCCCGGCGATGAAGGCAGTTGCGTGTGTGAAACATGTCATACAAGTTCCCCACTTCCTGGAAACAACAGAAAAGGCAAGGTACTCATGAAACCATAGGAGTACACATCATAATGTTCATTTTAACACCATTTATCCACACTGACCTAAAGTCTTCATAAAAGAAGTGTGTAAACTGAATTCAGTAAAACAATTAACATCAGCAATGGGAATGTTTGGTGCAATTGTGATCCATGTGTAATGCATGGCAATGTAAAATCTCATTAGATTCTAAATTACAAATATACATAAACTAGGACTTTTGCTGCAAAGTTGGAGGTGGAGCAGAAGTTGTGAGCATGTGGCTTCAGTTTTGCATTTATTCCAATATCAATGTGTACTGCTCTGGTCTTTGCTGGGTGGCACCAGTACCTTGTCTCTAGTGCAGATGTGCTTCTTTCCGTCCACCTCACACACGCGTGCAAACTTCAGGAAGCGTCGGTAGTCAAAGTTATTTTGGATGCCCAGATGATAGCAGTCTCTAATGATGAAGAGATGTGGCCAAGCCAAATTAATTTATAAAGATCACTGGCTATCCCCAGATGACTCTACTAAACAAGTGGCACAGTACTAAAGTGGTCATCAACAGATTATTCTGGGGAGGGTAGAGCTAAAGCTTATACTTGGTGGGTGACTGTCACAGAAATAACACAAAAACCACGTGTTATATTTCAACAAAAGAAAATCCAAATTAGGGATGAACGATAATACCAGGGTCGTATCGGTATGAACTGATAACAGCTTAAAATCATTTAAATAATAGCTGATATGAAGGCCCGACGAGATGACACAATATACATGTGCCAAAGAGGTGATGCTTTTGATGCACTGTTGATGTTGTAAATTAAGTGAAAATGTGATGCTCAAAAAGTAGCCAAATCATTATAATCGAAACTGAAAAACAAAAGAAACTAAAAAACAACTCAAGATTCAGGCTCTCAGCTTAATAAAATTGCAAGTTAAAATTAATTTTAAAAAATTTTTTGTTACATTTTCCTTCATCAATTCACATCTGTGCCCATCTACATGTTTCAAAATATAAAAATTTGGTTGCAGATTGCATTTGTTGTTATAATGCGACACAGGCATCAGCTATCAGCATTACCTAATATGGCCAGTCAAATGCCAGTTAACCCCTTTGCGCAGATGCCAAATTTGGTCAATTCTCACCTATTTAGAGTGTTCGATTTAAGGCTTTGTAACTCCAGGTGTGAGCATCACAGAAACTTGGAAAATGGAAAATTGGAAACAAGACGGTACATATCGAGGGCATATTCTCAGATTGAATAAAAGGTATCTTACATCTCTATATGTAAAACCAATGATAAGATTGTATATTTCTTTCATATTTATTAGTAGATATTAACAGTAGAATGACATGGTAAAATTATACAAGAATTTCACTTGTTTGTTTTGCTGTTGAGTGAGCAAACGGCTGTTTTGACATACGACATTGTTGGCTTTATCTTGTGCCACTCTTGTGCTATGACGAAATACAAATTTTTGGTAGTGAAAAAATATTTTTATGAACTCAGATAGACACTATTGTCCACTGTGTCACACGGGGGTAGGTATAGTTGCAGATGAGACTAGGTGGGGGGGTTGCTTGTTAAAAGGACTAGCTACGCTACAACAGTGGCACTTAGAAACTCTGAATTCAGCAGAGTTGTCACAAATTGTATACAAATAAATGGACAGGTAAAACAGGTGGTTTGTTGTTTCCACTCAAAGTTTGGTTGCTGGAGCAATACATGTCTCAGTTGAGCAATCGCATATCTCTGACACCATGGCCACGAGGGGGTCTGTGCGAAGTCTGCGGTTAATCATATCGGTTCCAGAATTTCCATAATGTGCACCTCAACCTCAAATCACTCACCTGGCAAAATAATCCCACTTGTCCACATCAATTCCATTTCTTTTGTTTGCCACAATCTCATACAAGAAGGATTTTTCTTCTGGTCTTCCTTGATATGGCCACTGCAGAGATGAAAATGCAAGAAAAATATTTTGTACCTAAAGAAGAAGAGGAGAGAGATGTGGGAATTGAGATCTGGCTTGTGTGTTTAGGATGTCATGGTGACGCACCGGTCTCTGCTCCTGGCTGAACGGGACAGGCGTCTCCAAGGGGCCGCCTATCTGCTCCTTGATAAACAGCAGGTCCTCTGGCAGCACCAGCCCATGCTGCTTCATCACCGGCTCCAGCTTGTTTACCTCAATCAGGTGATAGAACATTTCCACAGACGCTTTCTCATGCTGGAGCACACAGACACATTCACGCACACAGTCAATAAGGCATAGACACCAGCATAAATCAACATGTAAAGTTTGGGCAGAGTAATGTTAAAGTAAACATACAGGCAACAAAAGAACAAGACACAAAATTAAGTACATGTGTCTTTAACACATCAAGTCAATCATAACACTATCTTGTTCTTCCCAGGAGTGAAGGGAGACATAGCAAAACTAATGATTGGCCCTAAATCAAATAGATGTTGAAAAATACCTTCCATTTGGAATTAGGGCGTATTTTTGGGATAAACATTCCATCAAACATGTGGGAGAAAGGGCCATGTCCTGAACACAGCAAGAGGGATGAAAAGAAGGGATAAAAAATGTCATTCAAAATAAAATAAAAAAAATAATAAAAGAAAACCATGTCACAGCAGACAATGCTCCTTACATCAATTATTTTTTTCACCAATAAGGTGACTACATTATCCTCCCCAACTTCAATAAGGAAAGAAATGTAAACCTTCTGCAGATGGTGCAGGCTTATATTAGTGTTGTTGTAGGACTTATGTTATTGTTTATATTGTTTGTTCCCCTGTACTGGTGAGAACAGACCCATACTATCTTCACTTAAGGCTAACACCAATGCCAAACATTTGTGGTATGAAGAAGATGTATTGAAGAAGGGACAGTGAAACTCACCAAGGTCATGGCACAGGCCTGCAATCTGGACACAGAGTATGTCCCTCTGACTAATGAGAAGCTCAGGCTGGCGCTTGTTTAGGGCCTGGACCAGCTGACCCGCCAGGTAGCCCACCCTGCCAGAGACAACATCCTATTACATTATTTAAAGGACATCCATTGCTTAACAGATGCTCTGACTCGCAAATTGGATCCACCAAATATTATCAATTTACACAACTGGCTAGTTACAGAAGCATTTATGATTAGGCTCATTTTCAGGGATATGGTGGTAGAGGCCCACCTGGTGATCAAATCTTTGAGTTACAAACCCATTTTATTGACTAGCACATAACCCTGCGCCCTAAACTCTGTTGATTCGAACTCAGAAATTTCTTTACTGTGACATTATTATGAGCGACCAAAACACCACCTGTATTTTTTTTTTTTAAACATAATTTTCAGCAGCCTATTTTTAGTGAATCAAGGATCAAAATGCTATAAATCGAACCATTTCAAAGTACAAAATTAGAAAATGGTTCAAGCAATGAAAAGCTCTGACTTGGGAGAATAACCTTGAAAGACAATGTTAGGAGCCAATGGCACCTGCGATTATTCGGGAAAGCCCCAGAAGAGGACGTACCCGATAGAGTGTTCAAAGCGGTTATGGCAGGCTCCAGGAAAGACAAAGTATGCGCCGCCCAACTGCTTAATGTGACGCAGACGTTGGAACTGAGGTGTGTCGATAATGATCACCAGCAAAGGGTGTATTTCAATGTGGCCGTGGATAGGGTCATTAAAAACCTGCAAGGGTGAGAAAGACTTTCATCAAAGCAATAGAAACTGCTGAAGGCCAATCCATATCGAGTTTAACTCAATATGCTTTATTGGCATGAACTACATAGACTACTAGATCATGAGAAAGGGAAACACAGCATTACTATTGTGTTACTCTATGTGCAATATCTCTCTCCCGTATCTATTAAATGTGACGTCTGATCATTTGCCAACAGCTTTACCTTCATGGTGTCAGCTGAGATCTGCCACAGCTTCCTCAAGCAATACATAATCTGTAGTCTCATCCCCAGGGGCCTAAGAGAAGAACAAAACCACAAGAAAAAGATATTTTAAAAATCTATGAAAACCACAGGCAAACACAAGAAAAGGGAACTGAAGTTTTGTTGTTTTTCAAGCCCGTGCTATTTTCAGTGTCACCGCAGCACTCATAAACCACCCCAGCCCCACCCTCCTGGCACGGTCCAGCAAGCAGGCAGGCACACGTCTTCAGTGTAAACTCTACTTACTTTATGCCCATCTTTTCCAGATGCGATTCCACAAGGTACGGCAATCCCACTCCTGTAATCTGTTCCGCTATGGAATGACAGAAAAACAGAGCAGTTTTAGATCTCTCTCATAAGGCAGACTATTAGCATAGTCAGTGTTTTGCTGGTTTTGCTTGACACTCAACTCATTGTGCAAACTGACACAGCCGCAAACCGTTCGGTTCACGCTCTCAGTCCTGCGATCGATGTGGATAATGTTACATATCGTTAATAGTCCAACTCAGGTTTAATTAGAGTTACCGACTAACTTACACTTCTCAAAATCTCCAAGAGGACAATACAATATTAAACTGACGACCTACCAACTATTGTTTTTAGATTTCGGAATCGAAAGAAACCAAACCGAAACTTTTACATGCATGCCGCAATCTTACCAGACCTTAAATGTGCTTATGTGTCGGCGAGCTGACTATGCATTTCCCTGATAAGGAAGAAAACAGTGTACCTCGGAACTTGTCCTCCCATTGATCGAATCCCTCTCTTCGAAGGTAACTGCAAGTGTCTTCAACATCCCATTCCCTGTAGTCAACGTGCCGCCGCAAAACCCGCTTCTCCGGTGTTATGAAGCTGGCAGTCTGCATTTCCTCTCTAGGACGTTTTCGATTTTCCATCTTGATTGTCAATGAATGGAAAAGGTAAGTAGCTAATTCACATACAGTACTATGACTTCGTCTGTGGGCACCTAACGGGCTCTTTCGAGAACCCGCCTTTCCACCAGACTGTAGAAAAATACTTTCCACTGGGTTTTCGGTTTTCAACCAACGCCAGATCATCTGTGTTCTCATTGGTCCACCGGTGGTACCACAGAACTATATATGAACTAGAAAAACGGAAACGTGGTCACGTGGTTCCATTCAACCCTTACG
Source organism: Ilyophis sp. 1 JC-2022 (assembly GCA_022702515.1). Classification (NCBI taxonomy): domain Eukaryota; kingdom Metazoa; phylum Chordata; class Actinopteri; order Anguilliformes; family Synaphobranchidae; genus Ilyophis; species Ilyophis sp. 1 JC-2022. The sequence continues at coordinate 43,471,364 of CM040402.1, forward strand.
CTGTGTCCCAAATCGCATACTTCCATGCTCCGAGCACACATAGCGAGCACGCGCATCCATAGCGAAGTACGGTAGTGCGGAGCACGGGAGTATGCGATTTGGGACACAGCCATTGTCATCTTAAACGCGGAAGCAACAGACATTCGATTTTGTTTAGCATTTCTGGTTACCAATATTGCCCCAATATTAACTGGCTTGAAAGCAGCGGCTACGACTTTGCTAAAAAGACACAAATTGATCAAAATGTCACAAAAATGGGAACACACCCCCTTTACACTATGACAGTATGATGGGTGAATGTAGCGGGGGCATAAAGCTACTTAAAAAGTGATAACCTGAGGCTGAGATCTTAAACTAGCCTACAGACCCAAATGGCGCTATATGGCCAGCAAAATAAGAGAGAAAAAAGGCTAAAACACAAATTAAAAGCAACATTACTGATGTCATTACATTTACAGTAATTTAGCAGAGTCGGATGTCTCATTTCAATTGTATTGACATCAAAACTGAAGTCAAACTGGACCACAGGTAGAAAAGACTATTTACATTTAGGCTACAATTTAACCATAGTTACCCAAGTGAGCGATTTATACCAAGTTGAGCGAAAATGGAATGAACATTCGTCAACATTAACGAAGAGATTAAGAGAATGCTGACATTTTATTTATAATTAAATAATGTAGACCTAACTCGAGTGTTAGTGATAATTATTGAACAGTGAATTTAAACAGCATTGGCTATGCTAGCTCTGCACATTTGTCAGCTAGACCTAGACAGTTTGTTGGACTTAGCACATCGACCTGTGTCCTGACAAGCAGCCGACATCAATTGTGAAATATTCATCTCCAGTCTTCTCTAGCTAACCTGGAAGCTACATATTTCGAATATATGGAACTTATTAGACAGACAACAGGCGGTCATTGAATGACTAAACAGTTCGATAAACGGGTCATTATCAGACAGATGAAATCAAAAATCAAATCCCTTTTATTTTCAGATGATATATGCCTAGGTTGTTAGGAACCAGTACAACTACTTACAACCCGTTATGATTTTGACTATCCAACGAAAACCAACTTTAAATCCGGCTAGCGCCGGTCAGATGCGCACCACTCTAAGCATCTGCTTAAGCTTTTTTTTCTTCTTCTTTTTTTGGAGTTTCTTCTTTTTTGGAGTTTATTCTTCTTCTTCTTTGTGTTTTTTAGCGGATTTAAATACCAACTTTAGGTGCATACCGCCACCTACCGTACCGGAGTATGTAAAACAGGATCTAAAACAAATATATACACATATATATTTTTTCCCTTTCTTTATTCTATAATATTAAATTTAGTTCATAAATACAATTATAAGTGTAAAGTAAAATTCTATATTCTATTAAACAATCCTGCGCCTATTAGGAACTCTATTATTCCTCTCTGTACTTCCAACATCATATCTCCATTTGTTCCTAATATCCCTTCCAAATCCCAACCTCGTCCAACCTCTCTTACCCTTTGTTGCAAACGCACCGTTCCCTTTTTATATTTGATACAATGCATTATTACGTGTTCAGTATTTTTAGTTATATTACAATGTGCACAAACTTGTGAATTTACTTTACCCAATAAAAATAGAGTTTTATTTAAACCAGTGTGGTCGTTCTTTGGGGTTTAACAGCAGCTTGCATCCTTAATGTGTTGGGAATTCCATTAAATCCATTGGTCACCTGTGACAATATGTATTGATTATATTTGAATATGTATCACCTGTAAACTATATTACCTGTGACAATATGTATTGATTATATTTGAATGTGTATCTATAAATGTATTAAGAGCACAGAGCACAGAAACACATTATCTGTCTCTCTGACTAGAAGGAGCTGAAAGCTACAGTTGTGGCTTCGCTAGTGTTTTCAGAGAGTCCAGAGAGTCTGATAAGATGTTCCTAAACAATGGTGATTTTAAAGCTGGTGTTTTCAGAGAGTCCAGAGAGTCTGATAAGATGTTCTTAAACAATGGTTATTTTGGGCGCCTTCCAAGGCGTTCCTTGGCAACAGTTACTAAGTTTATTGGATGAGAAGTTGGTGCTCCAGGCACCTGGTGTCCCGGTATCTGACCCTGGTTTCAGCACTGGATGAGCACAGAAACACATAGTGACATATTAATTAAAATGCACTTTCACAGAATCCCATAAAGTTAATAAATAGAATGGACATTTCTGTGAATATGAACGCTGAGTCTGACTATAAAAGTTGAAGCCACAGTTATTTTTTACACACAGTTAGCCGTCCAGAGAGTTTGAGAAGAACTTGGGTATTGTCCAAACACCTGGTGTCTGATCACCATGGTTACTCAGTTCTCAGTACAAAATGAGCACAGAAACACATAGTGATATATTAATTAAAATAGAGTTAATAAAAGTTCTTATTTTTTGTGCCTTTCAAAAGGTCTGATAAGAAGTTGGGTACTTTTTAAACAACCACAATTATATTGGGATGCCCTAGTTAGATATTGTCCGAAAAAACAGGTGTCTGATAAAAAACGATTACTCAGTTCTCTATGCAAAATGTTTGCATAGAGAACTGACTGGGAATCTGTGGGGGAGAGTTTGAGAACTCTCCTCACGGGGCGGAGCCGGGAGCGTGAGAAACCAGGTGTGGCCTAGATACAATCCAATAGGAGAGGCCCTACGGAGGAAAGTTTTGAAGGTTCTCGACACAGGATGACGCTAATAAAACAGGGCGGAGCCAGAGATTGATGTCTGGAAAAACCAATGAGGCCTGAGAAGACACCTGTTACGTGGAGAAGTGGGAGGGACTTTGTGATAAGAAAACTGTATAAAAGTGAAACTAAAACTGATCATTTAGGAGTGTCTCTGCGGAGGGGTTGGACTTTGATTGAGCGGTGTATGGAATAAAGTCTAGCATTTTTTGATAATCCCTGCAGGGGCACTACGCTAGACTTTTATTGTGCGTTGTATGGAATAAAAGTCTAGCATTCTCTGAGATTCTGCCTCATCCTTTTTATTTGAAAACTTATAAAGAGATTGGGTCCAAAAGTTGAAAACTTTGAAATTCTTGTTACTTGTAAACCACGACAAATTAGCGGGGTCGGCAGGATTGGATCAAGTAACCACGACAAATTAGCGGGGTCGGCAGGATTGGATACAGTAACCACGACAAATCGACGTAGTCGGCAGGATTGGATCCAGTAACCACAACAAATTGGCGTAGTCGGCAGGATTGGATCCAGTAGAGGAATTTGAGAGCTAAAGCTGAAAACTCTGAATTTTTGTGAGAACTCTGAAATATTTGTCACTTGGAAACCACGACAAATGTTGCACTACTGCCATCTTCTGCAGTTAGTTAACTCCTACATTGTCCAGTTTGTCATATTTTCCCTATCAGTTCAGTTCTCGTAAGAAAGCTTACCAGACATTTCTTGCCTTGTCCACTTCCACCACACTACATTATATCCTTTACGTCTGCTCCTGTTAGCCCTGCTCCCTTCATTCCCTCCACCATGTCCTTACCAGTGTTCATTTTGGCAGTGTTTTAAACTGACTTTTTTATTTTAGTCATGTGACGAAAGTGCAAGTGAGTTTTAATCACATTTAGTCAATTTTATCTTTCATAGTTTTCGTTTATTTTAGTTGACAAAAACCTGGACATTTTCATCTCCTTTTAGTCATCAATAGATATGGACATAAGGTCTAGTTTTAGTCCACATAAAGTCTGTGGACACTTTAGTCTAGTTTTAGTCAACAACAAATATGGACATGTTGTTCTAATTTTAGTCAACAAAAACTCTGGGCATTTTGGTCTCGTTTTTGACAATAAATTTGAACATTTTAGTCTAAAAAAACTAAACATTAGAACACTAGAAGGTTGTAGGTAGGTTGCATGATCAGGTACACTATTTTTCCATGAAGGGGGATACCACTCATTTTATAATTCAAATGTGTTACTTATATCACTACTTTCTCCATACAGCAAAAAGTTAGCCTTGCCCCCTGTGCCCACCAAATGATAAATATTATATTACATTATATAATATTTGTCCATACTTTTAAACCAAAATGTGCTTTATTTCTTACACTGCTTGCACATTGAACTAGTAAATGAAGGTAATATGAATGTAAAGGTTCAAAGGTTTAGCTCCCATTGAGAAAGTTCACACCATTACAGACTAAGGGATAGGGCTAACTATTTGGGCTGTGTCCGAATCAAAGCTCTATCTACTGTGCCCTGTCTCCTGCGTACAGTGCACTGGCCGAAGTGTGCTGTTTAATGTGCACTGTTTAGCAGTCCGCGGAAAAAAAACACCATACTATTTTTCAACCGCACTGTGGAAATGTCATAAGCAGGTCCTTAGACGTCCCACCAGTGTTGCCATAGCTGCGGTTTTACAGCTAAATTGGGATACTTTCAAAGTCCACTCACAGGTAAAAACGCAGACATACACAAACACAGAATTTTGTGCTATTTGTACCTGGATGAAAACTTCACTTGGGATAGTTAGCTGAAAACTGTGTCTCACACAACATGGATGAAGCAACATAGCCAGCTAAGTGACATTAGCCACACGTGGGTACCATCAACTACTAGCTTAAAGAAGCCATCTAGCAAGACCTACCAAGGAGCAAAGGCAAGCTAATGCTAACGTAACAGTAAGCTTGCTAATGTTAGCTTAGCTATATAATAATAAAATACAGTGCAGTTCATAAATTAATATGCAGCTAAATTGCTTAATTTAACATGATTCAGCAGTCAAACTATCTGAACCTCCGCCGAGAAGAACGAGAGAAAACGCACATTTAACTTAAGGCCGTAATATACTTCACGCTAAATACGTGTACGCATACACAGGATGGCTGCCGCACGTATCCTGCATACGTTTTGTGCGTCCTTTGTGCACATCTCCCTAGGCCTTGAATGTAGGCATACGCAAGGTGCAATACCAACAGAAATCATGGGGCAGTATACCAAAAACCATCTGACGTTCTGCGAGATGGAAACAGGAACCAGCGAATAGTTGTCAACGTATTTCCGGTCAGGTAGAAAATGTTTTGTCGCTCACCTGCCTCCTAGTGGACATAACTTTTAAACATCCATTTCGACATAAAAGTATGCAGTTGAGTATATGAACAATGCCGCTTGTGTAGCATTCGCGTACTCACGTGACAATTAGCAGCTGCTGCCCCTCTCTCCTGTTGTCATTGCCCTATCACCTGACATTTTTATAATGACAACAGCGATTTAGTTTTGGTCTAATAACAGTAATCATAATTATAACACTAACAGCAGAAACAACAACAAATAATAATAATAATAATTTTTTAAAATATTTTGGTCCAGAGCCAATGACGGCAAAGAGGCAGTGGTTCGAGCCACTATAGCCACACCCTCTGCACGTCCCTGTTCGGCACGAAAAAAACCCCATGGTAAGACCCCACAGAGTACTCAAGTGAGTATGTCAGTCGTGGGCGGAGTCTGGTTTCGGAAGTAAATTCCCTATGGAAGACAGAATTGGCTTCGGAGACTATCGACTATTTCTTGAAATCTGATTTATAGAATGAGCCGAAACGTTCCTGGATTAGCCTGTGTGGTACAAAGATATTCCATATATCGCATGTTCCAATTTTTTTTTTTTAAAGTAATGCATTAATGAATGTAGTTCGACTTGTAGTCCACATAAAGCAATTACAGCTTTTAGTCCTTCAAGCTAGCTAGCTAACGTTAGAAAAAAGTGTTTAAAAATGGAGCTGTGTGCTACTGCTGGCTAACGTTATATGACAACGTCTGGAGACAAGGCTGCACGTTCGGAGGGAATTACGGGATGAGTTTTTAAACAGTGGCAGCATTGCTATGTTCACAAAAAAAAAACTGAAACGTAAAATATACTCAAAGCTGGTCCAGAAAAACGACATAGTTTGCGAACGGGCGTTATATTGAACAATCTGGGAAATTGACATAATCAGTAGAAATGGTTTAAAAGTAAGCTTTATGAAATGAATGGGGAATTTACTTCCGAAATCAGCGTGATGTAGTTACTTGAGTACTCTGTTGGAAATCTGGCGAGGGAACCCATGCCCGGAAGAATCCTTCGAATTACCCTACAAAAATACGTCATGACTGTAGCACTCTATTTGGTTCTTCCGCAAGTGGCGCCCAGGTGGCACCACCGCAAGATGGCTGCCATGGCCCAGAAATAGCAATCTAGGTACCAAAAGTTCACAATATGGCAATCAATAGAAGCAGGCAATCACATTTTACATTTTTCCTGGGTCCAAATTTTTTTTAGGCTACACAGAACAGAGACTTAAAAAAACTCATCTGTGAGTGTTGAGTAGCCGCACTGAACTCTGATTGGTTAAGAACAAACCGATGAGGTTTGGAACATGGTCACGAGGTAATTCTAGTTACATCATAGTACAATCATGTGACAAGGCCTATTCGCATTTTTTTATTCAAATCCAAATCCCATCTCCACTGAACCAGAGACCCTCCCCTCTGACTGAACTACGGTTATGGTTAGCTCACAAGGAGCATACAACTGCTCCGTAGCTGCTGTAGCTATAGGTTAGCTAACAGCTATGAAGTTCAATAATTTATCGATGTATTTATTGTTTTGATTTTCACATAACATTGATTGTTCTCACGAAACCCACTCCGCGGTGGCTCTGGTCGTGGTTCTAGATTTACAGCTGCAGCCATTACTCTCTGCAAAAGAGACACAATGACCACCTTCACGTGACATGTCACGTTGGCCAATCAGAGAAAAAACTATAGGCCGTGGAAAAAGCGTAATTTTGAGAAGGCACCTGCCTTTCTAGTTCGTATATATAGTTGTGTTAAAAAAAATAGCAGTACAACATCAGTAACCTGATGAACCACTGTTATTAGTAGTAGTGATATTTCTACATGGCAAATAATTTACTTGTAGATGTAGTTATAGAAAAACGATGATGTTATAGAAAAACAACAGACCCAACTGTCATGACATGCACGCTGCTTGTTCTGAGTAATTGACTCATTCATTGAAAGAGGCGTGTTCAAAATAATAGTAGTGTGGAGTTTAATGGGTGGTACCCACCACAGAACTATATATAAGAACCCACCCACTCAGTACGGCGCGACTTGATGACATCAGAAGCCGTGGCAGGGTCGTTGATTAATTATACACACAATTCAAAAAAAGTACTCCCTATCCCAAACGGCACAACCCCCGCTATTGTATCCTAATTAATAACCACAAACAATCCAACACCCGCCTGAATGCAGAGGAAAATAAATCAAATGGTGCATCAACAAACAAAATAACTGAATAATGAAATCATGTCTTCTTGTTTTTCAAGTTTAGATTTAGAGAATTTCAGAAGGGAGAGCAGAATCATAGACAGAAATAATGCATAGCTATTCATTTTAATTATACATGTGCTGAAGATAAAGAAAGGGCTGTTTGCACTGTTTCCCAAAAAAGACGAAAGTCAAAAATGTTGCTTTAGCAGCAATTTATTTGCAAAAATCACATGGGAAAGTGAAAAAGTGCTCAGTGCCTTAAAAAGGAGAGGCAAACGTTCAGTATTCCTCAGTGCTCTCTGCACAAGTTACACATGATTTTTTAACAGGAACATGCAAGTTCACAAATTAGTTAACAAGTAGAGGCCAGTTGGTCCCCAATTAAGGCACAGGCTCATTAACGAGGCAATTAACACATTGCCTACTAACCCTGACAATTATAGAAAGCTGAAAAAGAACATGGGTGCGTCCCAATAGTTTTCACTCCCCGCCTCCCTTCCTCCACTACACCACTACCTCTCCTCTCCTAGGCGCAGCTGGCAAGAGAGAGCGTGAACGCGGGTGGTTTAGGGAACCAGCACAGCTGCCGGCAATCAGGCAATTGGTGACGATTGATTGTATGATTGTTTGTATCAATTAACCAATTGATTGATTGTTCAACAGTGAGCCTGAGATCCTTGAAAAGGAGCCCTCTGGGAGTTGAGAGGGAGGAAGAGACTGATGATGGGAGGTCGTGTCGTGTCGTGTCGTGTCGTGTGGTGTGGTGTGTGTGTCTGTCTTAAAAGAAAGGAAGAATAAAAATTGTTCTCTTTCAACACTGGACTGGTTTCCATAATTCCACGAGCACTATTAGCTCACTTCGCCACAGTGAGTGTCAAGCATTACTTGAACATCTCCACCACCTCATGTTAAAGCCTAAAACGTGTCCACTTGTGATGGTACTGTCATCGAAACTACCATCTCATATCTTGGCCTCTCATTGGATGACAGATTGCCATAGTCATAGCAACTGCCTTGCTAAGAAATTGATAGTGAAACTGGGGTTGTCTTTTGGTCTGGGAATGAATCCAAAGCCATTTTATTTTCCACATCAACTAAATTAACCAATTCATGTCATATTCTTGTAAAATTCCACACACTCGACTAGACTGTCACGGTGCACACAGGACATACACTTGTATGCACCATATGGCATTTCCATTTTTTGTTCACTTCCAGTACAGAATATCAGTAGGTTGCTTTGGGAAGATACCAAAATGTTTCAACTTCTACTTTCTTGGATTTATTTAAAAATGCATTCATTTAAACTAACTTAGTAACTATATAATATCAACATAAAATATCACCATCTATTCAGTGGATCAAATCCTATCCATGCCAATGCAGACCGTGGTGCTGGAAATACTGGTGATGCATAATTGGCCATACCTTGCACAGGCCATATAAGTTGACTTCCCTCTGATTTCTAGTCTTGGAGCAGAGGAGCTGTGCAGCTCATTTGGTTGTAATTGAGCACTGGAAATTGGGAATGGAAAACATAGGGAGAAAAGGACAAGATCCATAAACACATCCTACAGTACTTGCATTTACACTAAGCATTTACAAAACTTTTGTTAAAATGATTTGTAGCATAAAGCACCCTTGGGGGGAAAGAAAGGCAACTAGAGGTATTTCTGGTCCGTCACTGTTCTGGTCCTCCAGGAAGTAGGTCAAACGAGAAGTGGGTTATCCAGGACTGATACTCCTGTAGTCAAACCTCCATCAGAATGTTCTGCACTCTTGGTTCTCAGAAGATATCCTGCACACTCATTGAGCAGCATATCTGTCCCCTTTCTGTGTGGAAAAAATAAATGCATGACATATGGCTGACAGATTTTAGCAGAGACAGCGCTGACTCAGCCAAATTATATTACATATTAAAATGCAAATGTGTCTGACCAATCACAGTACTTTCACAGACCCTCAAAATGTCTGCAGTCAATATAACCACAATGTTGCTTTTGCATGTAATACTTTGAAGTTTAATTCTATTATTTCATGATATTTTTCAGTAAGCCTGAATTTCCTATTGATGTGAAAGTGCAAACATTCTTAGATTGATTAAGGGCCTGTTGAAATTAATTTACTGTACACCAGGGTGAATGATATAATGTAGGCCCTAATCTCTCCATTAAGGGCAGTGTGTAGTGTGTACCTCACATAGGCTCCAAAGATTCCCAGCTCACTTAGACATGTGCTGAGTTTTATGGGACAGTCTCTCCTCAGCAGGTAGTTGTAGACAGGCTGGGGCTGGAGCTTGTCCATCAGAATGTAGGCTGTCCTTTCTGAGCTGCCCTTCACTTCTGACAGCACCTGGCAGATTTCTGCACCGTAGATATTGTTACCTGCCAGAACAGAACTGATCATCAGCAGGCGAGTCGTAAACAGCCTAGGGTATGTTGAGGGTGGCAACCAAAATAAAGAAAGTTTGAATAAAAAAGCAGAACTGCCTCACCCCCTCCCTCTCTCTGGGGTTTCAAGACAAACTGGTCTGGGTTTGCCAAAGCCATAGCCACAGTCTTGTCTCCCTCCTCTCCCTGCACAACAAGAAAAAGAAACGTACACTTCAGATGATGGAACCGAAGACCTTTGATTGGACCAGTCTGTACAAGCATTCCTCAGTTACTAATTAAAACCATTCCTCATTCATATCAACCTCATCTGGTCAGTGGAAGTAGTAGGTGCCATTACTCATTTTCAAGCAGCATGCAGAGGACATTTTGAGGTAAATAACACAATGTTCTTGAATTCATCCTTTAAAGCTGAACTTTGGTAGAACTTTGGGTTGTGTAGTTACCTGGCCATGATCTGAGTCCAAATGGTGGCGAAATATGTTAATTAGTTGCTCTGTGCTCCCCTGGGGTGATAATCCAGAATAGGGTATTTGTCACTCTGGGAGCGTATCTATGTTCCTAGGGTCCTATGTTCCCCAGTTCAATATTCTGTTAACACACATTAACCCTCATATTGTGTTCATTGTGTGACATTATCCATATAACCCTAACCCTAACCCACAATGCCCATGTCATATTAGGGAATACAGAGCTGGGGAACATCTTTTTCAGGTTCCCATTTTGTGCTATATAAATATGGGGAACATAGAAGCCTGGGAACATAGGAATGACCCCGTTGCTCTCCATTCCCTTCTATAAGGCAGCTAAAACGGTCTCAAAATGACACTTCTTGCACGTATACGAACGAAGCGGATTTTGTAAATATAATCAATACAAACAATAACCAGTCCTTGTATGTATTTTTTTGTGTGTGTAATCAAAATGATTTATAAAAAAGTACCATTATCTTTAATGTTGTTAGCAAGCTACCAGAAAAGACTAGCAAAATGTAGGCAGGTTGGTTCGTTTACCATAGATATATACCACCAGGAATGCTTGCTTCCGTGGAAATTTGGAGTGATTTCTGATGCATCTGCAGAGTAACGCTGTTTCTGGCACAATAATTACCTTCCGGATCTACGTTCCAAATAAAATATGAAAAAGCCAGGAAAGGGCCATTTAATAAAAAAATAAAAAAATACATACAAGGACTGATTATTGTTTGTATTGACAGAATCCGCTTCGTTCACGTTCGTATACATGCTAGAAGTGTCATTTTGAGACCGTTTTAGCTGCCCTATAGAAGTGAATGGAGAGTAATACAAAAGACAAATACCCTATTCTGGATTATCACCCCAGGGGAGCACAGAGCAACTATCGAACATATTTCACCACCATTTGGACTCATGGCCAGGTAACTACACAACCCAAAGTTCTACCAAAGTTCAGTTGTGCTTTAATGTTATTAACATGTAAAAGCAAACATATGTTTTTCCATGTTTGGTGCATCAGGCCAATTTCTTATCTGGTGACATTAAACATTGTATTCACAAAAATGAATTACCCATTATTATTAATACAAATGAATAAGTGATTATTTTGTGTGTGTGCTTCCGCTTTACGTTGTCGATTTTTCCAGTTATCTTTAATGATTTATGGGGTTATGAGCACATCTAAAAAAAATCTAGCAGACCAAACCTTTTCCCTTTTAAATGATCATGATTACATCATTATTTTAGTATCACCACAGTGATGTTCCACTTGAGCTTCTGAAGCCAGGCATTTTTCTCTCACCATGTCCAGGGTGTAAAGCCCAGTAAAGGTTGCTCGGATCTGAGCCACAGCTTCAGGGTCATCTGGAAAGAACTTCTCAAGGACGCCAGGTCGTGCTACCTCCTGCTGTACTTTTTTGGTTCCGGCCAAATGGGTGCCAATGTCAGGACACTTCACAGCCAGAGACCGCTCCATCATAAGCCTTGCCTCCCAACTCTGTACAAACACGTCACTCATGATGAGTGTTATCGTTTTCTTTATCAGATGCCCTTATTCAGAGCAACTGCTTGCCTGACTGACATCTCTGAGTGGATGTCTAGCCATCACCTGAAGCTCAACCTCAACAAAACTGAGCTGCTCTTCATGCTATACAAGACCTCCCCGCTTCTAGACCTGTCCATCACCGTCGATAGAACTATGGTGATCGCCTCCCGCTCTGCAAGGAACCTGGGGATGGTCCTGGACGACTAGCTGTCAAAGAACACATCAGGGCAACAGCACGGTCCTGCAGGTTCCTCCTGTACAACATCAGGAGGATTCGGCCATACCTGACCACCTACTTCGCCCAGCTTCTTGTCCAGACTATGGTCACCTCACGTCTGGACTACTGCAACTCCCTTCTCGCAAGCCTACCAGCCTGCGCAATTCTGCCTCTCCAACTGGTTCAGAACGCGGCTGCTCGGCTTGTGTTCAACCTCCCAAAGTTCTCACACGTCACCCCCCTGCTGAGGTCACTCCACTGGCTGCCAGTCGTGGCCAGGATCAGGTTCAAAGTTCTGACCATGGCCTACACTGCAGCCCAAAGGTCAGGCCCCTCCTACCTACAGGACTTGATCCAGCACTACGCTCCTTCTTGACCACTTCGCTCTGCTGCTGCAGGGCGACTTGCACTTCTCTCCCTCCGTGTTAACGGCTCTCGCTCGTCCCGACTGCAGAGCTTTTCCACCCTAGCTTCTCAGTGGTGGAACAAACTCCACACACCGCTGCGCTCAGCTGAAACGTCTGTTTTCTGTCGTGGTCTGAAAACACGCCTTTTTTCAGACTCCACCTTGACTAAACTACCTATATATGGCCAATTCTATAGTATGTACTTCCTGTTTTTTAATAATTTTTTTAAATTAATTTTTTTCTTTTTTTGCTTCTGTTTGTGTTTTTCGCTATTTTATAGTTTAGAATGTATTGCGGACTGTATTCTATGTTCATTACTAGGGATAGCTCCTACGTTGTGAGAAAGTTGTGCTTTGTCGGATTTGCTTTGTAGTTGTGTCAATGACCTTCAATATGCACTTATTGTACGTCGCTTTGGATAAAAGCGTCTGCCAAATAATTGTAATGTAATGTAACTTACTTTTTTACTTATTTATACAACTACAAATTTTACTCAAGAAAATCAGGTAGGGTTGGGCCGGTGGAAGACAGGCTACTATACTCTACTTTTCCTTCTACCTTTCTTTACATTCAGTATCTGTTTCAATGTAATGCGGAAATGGTAGCCTATTGCTTGGCTACAGTAGTCCATTTTTTTAAATGGGAATTATGAAGGCTGTCCTTTATATGAAGACTGTCCTTCCAGGCTAAAAAGGCGAAACTGTTTACATTTCCTGAGGATAAGGCATGTAGTTGGTTGTCAAATAAGAAAAATGGAGATCTGCCAAATATTCCTTCTGATTCATTTTGCAGATCTCCATTTCTCACTTTGGTGGTGCACAAAGCATTAACTATACAAGAGTCACAAAATCTCACAGCCATCCCACAGTAGTGTTGAAGCACTGATATGTGTGACTTTTTAAAACAGGCCCTCAAATTCAAAGTTACAGTACATTGTCCATGATGTAATCCCAGGCTGTGCTTTGTGCTCTAGTGGCTGTGACCAAGCTTGCTTGGTGACCTATAATCTGACATGCAAGACAAAGCCAATAAAAAACATTCCAGGCTTTACTCTGTTCCATCTTCAAGTCAAAATTCCCAAAGGCAGTAAAACTGTAGAGAAACAGACTGTAGAATTTCAACTGTGTTTTGTGCTTTTTAATGACAAATTAAATGTATTGATTAACAGCAATAGGTAAAGTGGGTTCCTTAGTACTGGTCAAAGGACCTTAAAATCATAGATTTGGTTAAAAATAGAGGAGACCTCAAAAATAACTGACTGTACAGACCTTTTCTGTGTAGTTCTGAGGCATGTACCCATTGCGGAAGTACACTATTGCAACTTCTTGACCATCTCTGCAAAGACAAAATGAAACACAGTCCATTTAAAAAAAAAAAATTAAATATAAATTTTAAATACAAATGGCGGTAGTGTACTTTGAGCCATTTACACATAGCCCAGCAAGAGTAAAGGTTTAAAACCCTTATCTTTAAAGAGTAAAGAGTTTCGTGATTTTCTTCATTATCTGATCTACCTACTCAATTTTTTTTGCATAAACCTACATAAGCAGCTTCTTGTCCTGGTCCAGCAATCCAGTCTTACATACATCTTCAAACCGCCTTCGTATGACTGGAATATTTCTGTAGACATAAAAACGGCATTTAGAAGTTAGTGTGGAAATATTCATAGAACTTACATTACCATAATGTCCTACGCATTAACCAGAGTAACTTACTGTCAGGAATTCCTTTGAAACCATGGATGCAAATTAAGAAGCTCGTACTGTATGAAGAAGAGTTCAGCAATACAAAGCATTGTTGGACTTTATCACCTTACCTGTTCCACAGTTCATTCTCCACATAACGATGGTCAAAGATATTCATCTCGGCATCTTCCACCAGAAACATGACCACAGCCCTGCAGGAAAGGGGATCAGTGCTGAAGACATTACAATGGATTTATTTAGAATGCCTGCTACAAGGGGACATATGTGCCTTAAAGTTCAGAACACATTTTCTCTGTTGAAGTTGGCTAGGGAAGCACATCGGAGACAAATTACTACTCACCTAATTACAGGAAATGTCAGAATACCCATTATTCAAAACTACATCACACTTTACCCAGTGCCATCTACATCTGTATGGCAACAAATAACTCTCAGAATCCTATTTACAAATGAATATGTGAGCTGATTGCAAAGTTAATAGACTTAAAATGATTTTAATGGGGGCTTCCAAAACACACTATACAAAATAGTGGACCCCCTATGTGCCTAATATATAACGCACCTCTCGGAGCCATACAACTCCCAGGCCATAGCCAGGGCCTTGGCAAGCCCTGTCGCTGGGTTATTGTCCGGGACATTTTTCTGCTCCTCAAATCGACCGGCAACCTTCAGAATGTGCCTGGAGGGACACAAGAGAAAGGTGACATTTTAAAAGTAATTTGCAGGTAGTGACATGAAAGAATTGCCAAGTGGTCAACGTTGACCCTTGAGAAAAGATTCAGGTACTCTACAAGCAAAGTATTCTTCACACTGGACCAGTTTAAGTTTTAACAAACAACTATAATCGAGGTATGATGATGATGATATAGATTGGAATCACTGCTTTGCTTACTTTATTGCTGTATATTCAAAATAAATAGAAGACGGTAATAAAAAAAACATTCTTATTCTCTCTATTGAACTCCTCTAATGCTTGGGTTTTATATGGTACAGCAATTGTCTATATTGCTAATACCACATATCTAATTATGAAAATACAAGAGTAGGAGTCTGTATGTGGGGCAGTTATTTACTGACTGGAACTCTTAACTTCAGCCAGTTCCACATACATACTAATTTCCATCCAGCCAAGCACAAACAATTTCAAAAACTACTTAGCATGCATAATTGATATTGCTACATACCAGTTTATGTCCTAAAAGCTCATAGAAAAATACATGCATACTGTTATACCTACTGCTTTACAATAGTAAAAAATGCACCACTAGTACCCAAACAAGCATGAAGGATGAGCACTCCTCCAAAGCTCTCAACTGTGAGCCAATAACTCAACTGTGAGCCTTGTGACCGAAAGGTTGCAGGTTCGATTCCCAGGTAGGACACTGCCGTTGTATCCTTGAGCGAGGTACTTAACCTGAATCGCTTCAGTATATATCCAGCTGTATAAATGGATAATATGTAAAAAATGCTAAAAAGTTGTGTAAGATGCTCTGTAATGATGTAATAGGACATCTAGTGCTGATTGACTGATGAAAACTGGTAGCCTGTGAGTGCCTGGTGTGATCTACAACAGCTAACGCAGCCGTAACCTGTGGAAGCCCAGGCAAGACATAGCCAACTGTGCTCTGTCTGTGTAACATCTGCCGTTTCCCTTCACCTCCCTTTTCTTTTTCTTTTCCGTTTTCCCATTTCTTATGTTTCATGTCGTGTTTTTCAGTTTACCCTGTTAGTTTACCCTCTGTTCGTTGCAGGCTGGGCGTGGTCCCCGTTTAGTTCCTTGTTTTCTCCCCTTATTGGTTAGCCGATCACTCTCCCTCTTGCAATCCCTTCAGTTATTCAATTAGCCCTCTCACCTGTTCCCTTCTTTATTTAAGTTCCCCTCTTTCTCAGTTTCGTTGCCAGTTCGTTTTCTCTGCTCCGTTTGAGATCACTCTCAGCCAGTCTGTTTGCTACTCTGTTTGCCCTAACATGTTTGTTCTGTTCCTCAGTCCAGCCTGCCTCCTGTTCTGCCCTGTCCAGCCCAGTCTCCTCTCCCTGCCCCACTTTAGTTCGCTAACCCCATATCCAGCCTGTCACCTTTAGTTTCCCTGCTTGCTTGCTTGCCTGCAACATTGTCTTGCATAAATAAATACACTCCCTGGTGAAGTTTTCATCGAGTCTGTCTCAGAGTCTTGCATTTGGGTCCAGTCCAGTACTCAGTCATAACAGAATGAACTGGCCAACTATGGACCCAGCAGACTGAGCACATTCAACATGCCCTCGCCTGCCAGTGGTTTGTCATCAGTCGGCATGGTCAACTCCTGCTCGACGCCATGCAAACTCTGAAGTCCGTCTCAGATCAAGTGAGTCAGATGGGTGCCCAGTTGTCATGGTCATCCGCCAGCCAGTTCCAGCGATGCCGCCTCTGTGCAACATATCACTCCTCCGCTCCTTCCTACCAGAGAGCCCCGCATTCCCCATCCAGAACGCTACCTCTGCGATTTGAGGAAGTGCCAGGGCTTCCTGATGCAATGCGATCTCGTATTCAAGATGCAACCTGGCTCCTACTACTCTAATCAGAGCAAGATCGCATTCGTCATGGCCTGCCTTGGGGGAAGTGCGCGAGACTGGGCCACCGCCATTTGGGACAGCTAGCAACCCGCCAGCATCCATTTCCCAACCTTCACGTCCGAGATGAGGAAGATTTTTGATCACCCAGTAGAGAAGCCACCTGCTCCACCCTGGAATTCCGTATGCTGGCCGCTGAGTCCGGTTAGAATAATGCGGCTCTTCAAGTGGTGTTCCGAAACGGAGTGCAAAAGGGACTCAAAGACGAGTTAGTGATTAGAGATGATGCCAGTTCCCTAGACGGCTTAATCTCCCTCGCCATTCTGGTTGATAACTGCATGCAGTCCTGCCAGAGAAAGAAGACGGGCCACGGGACTACCCCAACCCAGTTCCTCCGTCTCAACTCGGCAGCCTCGCCTCAATCTTCTGGTCCTACTAACCTCTCAGTCCCTGAAACCTCGGCTGAGGAACCCATGCAGCTGGGCAGAACCCGACTTTCCCGGAGGAGCGCCAGCGAAGAGTCCAAGCTGGAGCCTGTCTCTACTGTGGTCAATCCAGCCACCTACTAGTTTCCTGTCCCATTCGCCCAAAAGGGGTGGCTCACTAGTAAGGCTGAATGTCCTGGTGAGCCCTATCTCTTCTCCTGCTACTGCCCATTCCCGGTTCCTGTTAGACGCCACGCTGAACTGGAACCGCAAATCTCTCCCGCTGTCTGCCCTGGTTGATTCTGGAGCTGATTCCAATTTTAATGCCGCACTCGTCCGCTAAGCAGGCATCTCCACCAAGCCTCTCTCTAACCCTCTCAATGCCTTCTCTCTGGACGGGAAGCTCATCGCCCGAGTCACCCATTCAACTGAACCACTTCTGCTCATCCTGTCCAGCAACTACCGTGAAACCATCCCGTTTCATGTCATCACCTCCACACAATCACCCATGGTCCTCGGTCAACCATGGCTGAGGCAACCCCCATCTTAATTAGGCTACCAACACGATTCAAAATTGGAGCTTCCACTGCCACTCTACCTGCCTCCAATCAGCCTAACCACCGTCTGTTACAATCCATTCAACCTTTACTTTAAACCAGACCAACCTGCGGAGGGTTGGGCTCCCCCTCTCTAGCCAGGTTCCTCCCAAGATTTCTTCTAATTGGGGTTTTTTCTCGTCACAGTTTGACTGTCTTCCTTCCCACAAGCTATTTTTTACCTAATTTGCTTTTTGGGGGTTGAGGCCTGGTTTTTGCCCAATTTCCTTCTGTTACTGTCATGGTTCGTGGGTTATTTTTTCCTTTTACGCTGCGGTTCTTGTCCTTTCTCTCCGATTGAGAATCTATAAGATTTTTTCCACGTTCCGTTCCGGGGTTTTGCTTCACCTCGCTTATTATTCATTTCACCTGTGCTACTACCTGTGGGGTATTTAAGTTCCTCACTTCCACTTCCCCGGTGCTTCTTTGTCATTCCGTAATACATTGAGCCAGGTATAGCCAGGTACAAGCGACCTTGTGATATTAAACTTGTTTTATGTTCACGAGGGACTTGCTTCATAGCTTTATTATTTCAGGTATAGGATTATCTCCTCCCGTTAGCTTTGCTGTGTCCGTGTTGTTCTCACTGAGACAGTTTTTCTTTGGTGGTTTCTCTTTTGTTTCAACTTCTTCTGGCCGTGTTATTTTTAGGTGCCGAAGGTGTTCTTTTCTTTTTTAGTTTCCCATGTTAGCTCTAGTATTGAGCTCGGGAGACTTAGTTTTGTGTTCTTACTCGTGTTTCGAGTTCGCCCTGTTTTCCTGGGCTGATTATTATTATTATTATTATTATTATTATTATCCTTGTGACAGTTCTCTGTAAAAAGAGAGCTATACTAATGAAATTTAATTTAATTGAAATGAACTAGAATGCCAGGCAAGCAAATACTTTCATGCAAATAAGAGTGTACACCCTTGGAGCTGGTTCAACTGACTTCACCTCAAGAGTTGTGGGATTCCATGTTCTCTTTATAAAAAAAATATTTTTTCAAAGAAGAGCCGAGAATTGCCTCCTTTCGCATTTTCTTCTTTATTCAAAAGACAAAAGCAGAGATGGTAACAGAGAAGGGTTGATAGCTCAGAAGCTGCCGTGACAGGAATCAAAACCCCACCCTCGCAGGGGGATTCCAAAACTGCTTGAGAGTTAGTTGCCCTACACACTGCGCCACACGTCTTGCCCTCATGTTCTCTTCCATCAGGGCATGCTGTACCTGTGAACAGCTGGAGTCTGTGAGGAAAGCCCACCACACCCGGCTGCAATGGTGTTGATCTCGATCTGCTTCAAGGTTGCGTTTCCATCTTTTCCTTGGTCCAGCATGTAGTCAGAGCGATTCAGGCCCACGGCTATTGGCTGAAAAGCACAACGCAAACAAACCTTTCAACAATTAACCAGTAATGATTGTGTGCAATTATTGCCTTTGTTGAACATATTCACTGCACCATTCATTAGCATTTAAACTGGGCAGTTTCTTTCTGGAAATAAGCGGTCACATTACAAAGAATTGTTTTGATTGGCTTCACTGGCTATAAATTGGAAATATACAGTTAATTTGTATTACATGTCAATCAAAGTGTTATAATCTATATTTATTAACTAAGAAATGTTTGTCTGCCTACCTGGGAACAGCCCTCTTGATGAACGTGCATGTGTATATTGAACAATCTTGCAGTGAAATCATCCACTTTGATAGTGCTGGTGAAAAGGAATAATTAAAATGAACATGATATTTAGTATAACATTAGTTTTCTCCGATTCATGCATCAGTGTAAAGGAGCTTGTCAAATCTGTTTCAGGTTTCTGACTGCTGCTTTTGCCTTTGCAGGCAACATAACTAAATCCAGGTCACCCCAAGTACCCAGCTCTCTACCGGGAGCTGCATCAGCACCAAAAGCACCTTGTTCACATCACAAGAGACTAAAATTCCTTCCATACAACAGCAAGCATGCAAGGCGGGATTGTGATATTACCTAGCCAGGGCCTCATGGAGGAATTTGGTATCCTGGCTGATCTTGTCCACCAGCCGGTTGAAATGTGTCTGCACTGCGATCGCCTGGTCGAAGAGCACTTTCGGCACCGGGGAAGGAAAGAGCGTGAACGGGGCGTAGCTCACCACCTGCAACCAGAACAGAACAGAACATATATGAAAGTGTGTCTTCCCCAAAACCTGTTTAATGCAATTTTGTAATACCCTAATATATATATGACATAAAAAGATGCAGAACTGTTATTCCAACCAATCATCGACCGTTCTGGATGAGTTAATTCCAGCCCACCGTGCTATTTCATAACAATTAATTTCACAAATATGCAAACAAAATACAATGCAAAGAAACAAAATTCCTGGCTGGGAAGAGCACTGCCTATTCACCTCACTGAGTTCCAGCCATTCCCGTCCTGAGCTAACCGGAATTCAGCTTATCTAAGGGAGCAGTAGTACAAGCATAAGGGTAATCTCTAAGGTGAACAAACATGACACCCACTATCACAGATCGATCTGAGAAGAGCTTCAGAAATAAGAAAGGAATAATATTAGCATCCCTGAAGCATTATTTTGTTGTAAAATTATTTGGTTTCAGCGAAATGTTGCTAATTGATTACATCCAGATAGAACCAAAACCTGATTTACTATAGTTCTCAATATCCGATTTGCACCAAAACCTTCCCTGATAATGTTTCAGATATGAGGAATCGATCTGAATTGTCAACATACAACAAAGGACCCCCCAAACCCTATTGGAATCCCACCCTTATAGAGAGCATAGAATGCAAGTTCTCGATGTGGGACAACACACGAGAAGCTGTGGCTTGGATTATTGTTTCTTCATACATTTATAAATATGCAGTGAAAATGGTGACGGTTAAATCCCCCATGAAGTTTAATTAGTGTTGTAAGTTGGCCAACTCATATCCTTGCATATCACATAGTATTACCACATTTTGACCACAAGATAGTGCCATTTTAACTATCCGTTATTCAGTATTGATTTAAATTCCAACCAGAACCAGCAGGAGCACCAATTGAAAAGTTAATTGACATGACCTCAGCATTCTATTAGTTGAGATAGGCCATAACATAGTTGAAATGGCACCATCTTGTGGTAAAAATGTGGTGGTACTATGTGATATGCAAGAATATTAGATGACCAACATAGTACTAGTACATAGTACGGCCACATCTTACCCCTAAAGCACTTTTCAGAACAATATGTGATGGTGGGTGTCAAAATCCACCTTTCTGTGTCAGATTCATATGGATATAGACATTTTCCCGTTGTGCAGGCTTATTCAATTAGTCAAAGAAAAGTTCACCTCCGATGAATTTGGCGTCTCCTTTGTCCTCATTAAAACTCCACGCAGAAGAAGATTGTCTTTGGCCACAGCTTCTAAATCCCTAATCAGCGCTCCATTCATTAACACGTCCTCTGGCACTGCCTTTGAAGCCATCTGTAATAGCATAAAAATTCCAAAAACCTGCTATGCAACTTAAGAAACCATGATGAAGAAATACTTCTGTACAGATGAATACATTATACAAATAACAATTAACTAACAAAAAAAACACAGTCTCACTCTCTGTGAATGTTAATTAAAAATTGGGCTGGGTAAAAGTCAGAATGGAATGGTGGAAGAAAGCTCGGAATAGCCAAGAGTGATCTGTGCCAAAAAATACCTCTGTTAAAATGCCTGCAGCACTCGCTGTGGGATGCGCATCAATACAATCTTAACAGTTTCTGAATGGGCATCATATGTACTTTCATTTGAGCATAGAATTTCCATAAAATATTAATTTGAAATATATGACAAATTGATCAAAACTAATAGCATTATCAAACATATTTCAGAGCCCCTCATCAACCTTTCGGAATAAGACATTATTTCACCTTTTGAATGTGCAGTCTCTTTTGTTTAAAATGAGTATATCCAATCCTTGATGACTCAATTATAAGTGGATCTCATTGTTATTTTGGTTCTGTACTCTAGCACTTTGAGTTTGAAAGGATACAATGACAATGAAGTTGAAGTGCAGACTGTCAGCTTTAATTTGAGGCTATTTTCATCCATATCGGATGAACCGTTTAGAAATTATATAACCTTTTGCACATAACCCCTAACAAAATAGCTGCGCAACCCACAGCATTCAGGCACTGTGTAGCATCAGCTCACGCACACCCTGCCTGCCCATCATCACCAATTAAGGTTTTTCTACTCGCACACACAAGGTTCACCAGCGCGGCAAACACAGCATACCTTCCACACAAAGGATTGAATCTCCTTTAAATGAGAAAGCCGGATATCATAATTGCACGTGTAGCTCACCTTAAGCTGCCTACCTGACACCAGGATGAATATTAGTTCCGCCTCACTACATAATCATTTAAGGGACGTTGGCAGAAAAAATTTTATTAACAAATGCCTTAAATCATTCATTAATTCATCAACACAAGCGACATCTGACCACACTGTAATTATGACAAAGAAAAGCAATTGGATTGCCTGATTTTAACCTTCATTATCAAAGCTAATAACGTATATATAGCCTATAGCCTAATCACCGAAAAAGCTATTCCACCATATTCAGCTTAATCAAAGGCTAATCGTTTTAATATATTTTTGACGTAGAATAGTAATCTGTCTTCAATGTGAAGTTTAAGTGACAGATTTTAAACGGAGGAATCATTCAATGTTATTAATTTTATGAGTGTTGTTATTCATTTTTTCATTCCATTTATATAATTCAACAGAAAACATGGGTATAGCCTATAAATAAACCATTTTTAATAATG
This sequence comes from Ilyophis sp. 1 JC-2022, assembly GCA_022702515.1. Lineage (NCBI taxonomy): Eukaryota > Metazoa > Chordata > Actinopteri > Anguilliformes > Synaphobranchidae > Ilyophis > Ilyophis sp. 1 JC-2022. Next base: position 43,493,738 of record CM040402.1, read on the forward strand.
ATTATGAATAAATAAATGGTGCAATCATGACTATATTTTATATTTTTCATCTCAATGGCATGGTATAGGACATGTTCTCGTAACTTTCTGCCATAAGTGCACCTTACAATCGCAGACTTCAGCTTCTTTCCGAACACTGTGTAATGAATTTTAGTAGCGGATAATCAAACGCGAAGGTAGTGGGATCAGAACAAGTCACTCACGCCAGTGAGGGCCAATAAAGGGAGTACTACTATAAATGCCAAGAAAGAAAAGACAGGAAACTCCTTGTAGCTAAACAGTCAAACGAAAATAGGGCGAACTCGAATATACGAGTGAAACACAAACTAAATCTCCCAAGCTCAATACTGGAGCCAAACCGGGAAACTTAGCAAAGAAAAGAACACATTCGGCATATAAGTTAGGACGGCCAGAAGAGTGTAAAATCAAAACAAACCCACAAAGAAAAACGGTCTCAAAGAGAACAGCAAAGGACAAAATAAATAGCGCAGAACACGAACAGGAGGAATAATACCTATACCTGAAAATAACGCTAAATAGCAAGTCCCTCGTGAACATAAACAACGTTTAATATCCTGAGGTCGCTAGTACCTGGCTACACCTGGCTCAATGCAATGTTGAATGACAAAGAAGCACCAGGGAAGCGGAAGTGAGGAACTTAAATACCCCGCAGGTAGAAGCCCAGGTGAAAAGAATAACGAGTGAGGGAAAGCAAAACCCCGGAATGGAACGTAAAATAACCCACGAACCATGACACACTGTGCATTACGAATCTCCAGAACCATATTATGGCTGTGTCCCAATACTTGAAAAATGCACCCTCCCTTCCTTTACTACCACCTCCTCTACTCCGTGCCCCTGAAACGGATATTTGTGTTTTAATCTTATGTCGCTGATTATATTAATCGCTGTCGCTGATCATTTTAATTACGTATTAATAGTTACATATTAATTAATGTCTCGACGCAAACTGCAATGTCAGGTACTGTACATGCAAACATCCAGGCAGTTTTGCATAGCCTACTTCTGGGTATAGGAGAGGAGTGGTAGTGGGGGAGTGGAGGAAGGGAGGTGGGGAGTGAAGAATATTGGGACGCAGCCTATGTCATTATCCAACTCAGACATGCGCACTTTCCAACTACGGCGCGATAATTTGACAATACAAAATTTTTATTTTTAAATAAATATAATACACAGAGTTAACCATTAGCCTATATTCATGTAAATATTAATTAATATTTTTTATTTGCTGTCAAAAATCACCTATCATTTTTCCGAAGTATTTCTTTTTGTTCTTATCACACAGACAACGATATGACGGTGCGATAATCTGAAAAAATAAATAATACAAAAAAAAAATCATATCTTTGTCTGTGTGGTAAGAACAAAAAAAATTACTACGGAAAAATGATAGGTGATTTTTTTAAAGAAATATAATGCACAGAGTTAACCATGAGCCTATATTAATGTAAATATTCATATTTTTTATTTGCTGTCAAAAATTAATGAAGCCCAATGGGAAAACTGGCTTTTTGAGCGCAAATTATAGATATCAGCAGAGGGCGACATTATATCCAGTGCTGAGGTTGAGAGCTGAAAGCTGGCCCTCACTCCACGGGTGATAAACGCATGGGATAAACGCAAAGTTGATGATATTGACAAGAACAGGATACACGTATGTATGTGGAAAAAAACACGCTTTCACAGATTCAAACAACACTAAGATATTGAGAAAAATATTTTTTACCAAATCCAACGTTAATTTGTCTCGTTAAAACTGACATTAGCAATCTAAACTTTTTAATATCATCTGACCGACAAAATTAGATACTACAGCCGACCAAATCTTATTCTCGCAGATTAAGTTAATTGTTGTTTATATTATATAATTTCGGACTACCGCAATAAAGCGCTTTATTTTGTTTATCTTGATTGTCTATTGGTTTTCAATAAAAATTTGAATTTCGATTAATTTCCCAGATTTGTTGGTTGCTTGTTCACTCGTTCACGAACGTGTGTGCGCGGTTGCAGTAGGTCTATTTCCGTAACTACATAGACAAACACGCACACACGGGGATTTCCATCGAATTAGCTATACACACCTAGCCTATCGAAAATTCCATGGATTTGATATTGTGACAGCTATCGGTGTAACGTTAACACGCACAAATTAGGCTAATGTCCACTTGAAACGAATTCACTCTAGTGCTATCATCAAAAGTATGTTCATAAACATATAGCCTAACATGTACGCTACACGCTTTATTTAATAAAATAACAGGAAACACAAACTAATTAAGATTAAATTAATCAGATGGCAAAGCGCCTCAGCAAGTAGATTTTTCTGTATGTTGTTAGTGTATAATGGAATTTGCCAATACAGGCATTAATGGTAGGCTACAAGGTTAGAAACATTGGGTGAATTCAGATAAAGTTAACTTTTTGCCATTTTAGATATCAGTCCGACACATTTAGGCTACACAGCACATGATACAATTCTGAAATCCTTAAGATGTTATCACATAAAAAGGACAAATTTAGATATCTTACTCACAGGATGCATGACACACCTTTATATTTGCTTTGAGCCACAACACATTTTTTCATCTGCGTACACTTATTTCGTCTTCTGTACAGCTTTAGTATACTTACTGTAAGTGTACTAAATTGAACATGTCTTACAAACTTAAAGTATATTTAAGTATACTAATTGAAAGGGTGATTTGTAGATATTGGAAATACAATTTAAAATTATGACTATGGTGTTTGAAATATACTTTAAATAGCATTTAAAATAGTATGCTATTAATGGATGAAAATAAAGTAGACTACACATTTTATACGTACCATAAAATACCACAAAATATATTAAATTTAGTATACTTATGTCAAGTACACTAAAGTACATATTAATGACATATATTTCCAAATGAATTACACATTTTAAGCATACTTTAAATCAGGGGCGTGTCTAGGCCAGGGGCTCAGCCCAGGACATAATGTCAAATCTTTTTTGCTCAAAGTGAGAACAGGTCACATCACCTAGAAAAACTATTTGACAACACTCAAGATGAATGATTCAAATGAATGCGACAATAACTGTTTTTTTTTTAAATCAAATGAAAAGAGCCCAGGGCGTAGGAGTGGTTTGACATCTGAAAATATTTTTTTTGAAAAACATAACTTAAATGCTCATTTCTAGTGCACTTTGAGAACAGTATTTATTAATCTGCTGTTAAAACAATTTATAACGTTAAACATAAGCACTCCAAAAGAGCTAACAATATCCTACTGCAAAACAAACCAATCTTTAAAAACATTTTTAAATTTGTGCAAAATATCCCTCCTTCTCTTTCTCTTCTCATGTCGCTGGATCACATGCTGTATTATTATATATTATTCTGTTTCTATTTAAATACTGGGTTGGGTAACGTTACTATCACCAGATCAGTTGACTATAACAACCAAACATTAACGTTATGCATTATCGAGTTAGCCATCATACACGTAACACTTTTAACATCGGTTAGACCATTATACCACATTTGGATTCTAGCTAACGTTAGTTGGAACACAAGCGAACAGTGTCCCTGAGAACTAAATAAAGTTAATGTGCATAAAAATACTTGCTTCACAGTGGTTGATCTTGTTTGAGTAGGCTGGTGCGGTGGCAAGATAAACTAACTCGACAGCTAGCTACGAACAAATGGCCTGACTGGACATAGGACGTTTCATCAGTAGGCTACATATAGTTATAAAACGGATATCGTATTAATAATAATAATGTAATACGCGCTATCTTTGCTGTCTAGCTATACGTTATATCTTGTAATGTTAAGGTTACCTTTTTCATTTTTCTATCGTCTCATTCTGAATTAACTAACTTAATCCATCCCGCCAGCAGGCGACTTTGCGTGTGGGTAAGAGAGAGAGGGAGAGACAGATAGCGGGCGGGGTGGAGGAGTTACGTGTTACACATGGCGACTCGCCTTCTTGAGACTTGGGACTATAGCCCAATAGCCAGGGCCTAGGCACGCCGATGCTTTAAATTAAGTATTAAAAGTATAAGTACCTACACTTGAAACACATTTGGTATACTTAAATTATATTTTTAATACACTTAAGTATACCATTTATTTTTCTTGGGGAAAAAAAAGTATAAGAGTTGCATTACATTTAATATACTGTAGTGTATATTACCACCACGTATATATGCAAGTACTGATGTTCCCTAAATATAAAATGGGATCATTTCCCTCCATTAGAATAGCCCACAACACTGGCCAACATTACCAAAAACATTCTGTCCCACATTTCCTGACTGTGTTTGGTAATGTGGGACATATGAAAATGCCTGAAAAAAATTTCTAAACATAATATTTTCCACTTTTTAATTTATTTTGTTGCACGAGTATCTCATATGCATAATTACATCATAATTAGGCACAGTTTATTGGTTAGGACAGATTTAGAACCTTAACATTAATTCAAGCAAAAGCTTATGTCTTTGAGCTATAACCATGTATTTTGCCGGATGACCTTCATATATGAAGCTTGCCACGACCTCCATCATGACATGACATCAATGAAGTCATGTGACTTTGATCATGCAGTTGTAGTTGACTTTGATCTCTGCAAGAACCTGCACTGTAAAAAATTTGACTGTAAATTCATAGTAAATTACAGGTTACTAGTTGCATTACTTTCACAGTAATTTACTGTATATTGTTTACAGTAAATTACAATAAAATGACAATTGTATACTGTGATTTCAGTTAATTTGCCCATGAAATTATTGTGATGTAGCTGTATGCTGCTGTAGAATTACAGTAATCACCTGTATTTTCACATTAAAATATTTAACTAAATTTACAGTAAAATACAATAAAATGACAACTGTATACTGTGTTTTCAGTTAATTTGCCCATGAAATTACTGTGATGTAGCTGTATGTGGCTGTAGAATTACACTAAAAGACTGTAAATTTACAGTAAATTACAGGTTACTAGTTGCATTACTTTCACAGTAATTTTCACAATAATTTAATTGTATACTGTGATTTCAGTCAATTTGCTCGTGAAATTCAAATGAGACAGATCAACTAGAAACATTGACTGCAACACATTGATAAACAGTACAAAAGCTTTATTTGACATTTTGAGATGGCAAAGCTTTTTAATATAATTCAAAAACAATTGACAAGGTAGATTCAACATTTTAGATAGTTGATTTCACAGTAGAATAAACCATCAACATTATCAACGTTATAACATTTAAAAGATTCAGCTTTTAGATGTAGAAACCCCAATTCCAAATAAATTGGGACAGTATGTAAAATGCACATAAAAGCAGAAAGCAGTGATTTGTAAATTATCTATTACATATATTTAATTGAAAACAGTACAAAGAAAATATATTTAATGTTTTATCTTATCAACTTTATTGATTTTTGTAAATAGACGCTAATTCCGAATTTGATGCCTGCAACACGTTCCAACAAAGTTGGGACAGGGGCAAAAAAAAAAGACTGAGAAGTTTTAAAAAAACTGTTTGGAACATTCCACAGGTAAACAGGTGATGCTATCATGTCTGGGTATAAAAGGATATCAAAAGACTCAATATCATATTTTCAGGTACTCTGACAAGAAATACTATAACCTCTCTGCATTTGAATGGATCTCTATGGGAATTGGGGGGGTTGGACTAGATTAAGCTGTAAATTACATGGGAATAACATGAAACCCATGGTTGGCTAAATGGCTGTAAATCCTCAAGGGTCTGCGGTATCAAACGAGCCTCAGACCATCACTCTGCTGCCAGATATGCAGTAGATATGGATGGATCACTTGAAGGGTTGTTTCTCCTGACTTATTTTTCCATATAGTTCAATAGGAAAATGAGTCAGGAGAAACAACCCTTCAAGTGATCCCCATCCATATCTACTGCATATCTGGCAGCAGTGATGGTTTCAGGCTCGTTTGATACCTCAGACCCTTGAGGATTTACAGCCATTTAGCCAACCATGGGTTCCATACTATTCCCGTGTAATTTACAGCTTAATCTAGTACCACCCTCCAATTCCCATAGAGATCCATTCAAATGCAGAGAGGTTATAGTATCGCTTGTCAGAGTACCTGAAAATCTTGTTTTGTGATATCCTTTTATACCCAGTCATGATAGCATCACCTGTTTACCTGTGGAATGTTCCAAACAGGTTTTTTATTTCTTTGTACTGTTTTCAATTAAATATATGTAAAAGAGAATTTACAAATCACTGCTTTCTGCTGTGAACTAACAATATAAAACATATTGGACAAGACAGTGGTCGAGTGGAAAAACGAAGGTACATATGTAGCCAGCGAGACCAACCGCATATTACAAGCAGTACTACTTGTATATCGAGAAAGAAAAACACCCGTCAGCGAATGCATTTTCGGTAAACCGTTTGCGTAATACTAAACTGATAAAACAAAAAATGCTGTTACGCTGGGCTGTAATTTATAAATGGCAAACACTGTTAAAAAAGATATACTGTCTGCTATTGGATAGTATGTTGTAAATTTTGGTTGCTTTACAATTTACACCTTTAGGGAAGGAAATAAATGAATTTAAAAAATATATATTTTTAAAAAATGGTTTTAGTACCTGCCGTGCTCGTATCCCTAGTAATAATAATTATTTTGTTTATTCCAATATGGAAAATGTCAGATACACATTTACAACCATTCAAAATCGACGGGTTTTCTTACAAATGTCAAAACTTGTGGGTTGAAGCCACGCTTCTTCGATTTTGAACCCATCTCTGGGTTAATACCCAAGAAGCACCTGTAAACAAAAGGCCAAGACAAAAACTTTCAGTTTAATATAAATCTTTTGCATTACTTCTCCAAGGCACATGCAATGATGCTCCTTGATACCACATCTAACAAGTAGGTGGTGATGGTTTGGAGCAAATGATTCTGGTTTAAGTTCCACCACCGTATGCCACCGGTCACCCTGACATCCCTAGTATGCACCACTGATAAAATCAACTAATCAACAAGTATAGAGGAAAGGCAGGTTGTATACCAAGACAACAAGACAGCCATTCAGTATAACGTTGATGCAAATGTTACATTACCTTTGGATAAACTCCAGAGTACATGAAGCGTCTTCAGGGTACTTCAAATTGAAGTTGTAATAGCTTGCAAAGATTGCAGCTATACCATTAATGAAGTAATTGTATGGTCCCATGACCACTTGACCATCAATGGACAATAACCAGGCCCTTGGAGTCATCATGTCACCTGAAATAAACAGAAATACCCATCATGTGCTATTGTAGAGAAGTGGAATCCTTAAACAAGAGAAGCGTGTGAAAGCAGTGGGTTGCTGGCATATTCCAACACCGGGGTCTTAGATTACAAGCATTAAATGAAAGTAACAGAAATAATTATACTAACTTCACTTTAAATGCTGAGGAAACGTTAAGGATTGAGTAAAATTTTATACGAGGTAACCACAATTTTGCATTAAAACATACAGTGGCCTATGGACGTTTTGGGACAAGGAAGCATTTTCTCTTCATTTGGCTCTATACTCCAAAAGTTCAGATTTGAAATCAAACTATTCATATGAGGTATCAGCTTTTATTTGAGTGTATTTGTATAAATATTAAATTCACCATTTAGAAATTATAACACTTTTTAAATATAGTTCAGACCAATTAAAGTATTGGAACAAATTAACATAATGTAAAATAAAGTAGCCATGTTTAATATTTTGTTACATATCCTTTGCATGCCATGACTTTTTTGATGTCTACTTCAAAAGACTCTTGACATCTTATTTTCTGGTACTCTTACAAGTGATACTATAACCTCTCTGCATTTCAATGGATCTCTATGGGAATTGGGGGGTGGGACTAGATTAAGATGTAAATTATGCAGGTACAGTATAGAACACATAGTTGGCTAAATGGCTGTAAGTCATCAATGGTCTGAGGTATCAAATATGACTCAAACCATCACTCTGCTGCCAGATACACAGTAGATATGGATGGATCACTTTAAGAGTTGTTTCTCCCGACACATTTTCCTATTGAACTCTGCGGAAAAATAATTCAGGAGAAGAAAACCTTAAAGGGATATCTGGCAGCAGAGTGAAGATTTGAGGCTTGTTTGATACCTCAGACACTTGATGACATAATAATTTAAAACAGACCCCCCCCCCCCCCCCCATTCCAATAGAGATCCATTCAAATGCAGAGAGGTTATAGTATCGCTTGTAAGAGTACCGGAAAATAAGATATCAAGAGTCCTTTGAAGTTGTTGGGTCACAGACATCAAAAAGTCATGGCATGCAAAGGATATGTAACCAAATACTTAACATGGCTACTTTATTTAACATTATGTTCATTTGTCCCAGTACTTTAGTTGGCCTGAAATAGGGGGACTCCATAGAAAAGTGTTATAATTACTAAATAGTGATACCTTCTAATAAAATATGAAAATTTGTACTTTAAAGTCATGAATGGTTTGATTTCACATCTGAACTTTTGCAGTATAGAGCCAAATGGAGAAAATACTTCCTTGTCCCAATACTTATGTAGGGCACTGTATGCGTTTATTTCGGAAATAACAACTCAACCAATTGACATCGTAAGGTATATTTTTTAGAGAATATAAAAAATATCCATATGAAATCAAGATGTCAACATTACCTTGGACAATCAATCGAGGGGTGCTTGGCAGCATCATTGTCGTCCCGACATCACCGGCTGTGGCTGACGGCTGTAAAAATAAGACGCAACTGTAACATACACCTATGGTAGCACATTATTCAACATGGTGCATATGAGACAATCCCCTGGCCTCACTGACCCATTATATTAGATTAAGCAGTCTGTATTTTACAGAAAATTTTTAAATTGGCACCACTCACTAGCAATGTTGTAATTTTGTTTGTGGATAACACCAGATAACACCGAGTCAAAAGCAGAAAACAGACTAGGATCCCAAAGAAAAAACACTTAACAATACAGAATCGGGGCAAACTGTGAAAACGACCTATATAAGTATGGAAAGCATGGCATATATACCAGACAACTACACAGGTTAACAACCACTGCTACAAAAGGAACTTTTTATTTCCCCACCCTGTAGTAGCTGTTGATGACTAATGCTGTAGATAACCTTAGTCTAGTAGTCCACTAATAGAAATACCCTTACAAATAACCTAGAAAAAGTCTGTAATTAAATGAATTTAAAGCTAAAATCACTACCACTATCTCCAAGCATTTTCACAACCAAAGTAGCTGTAGTTTACCGATGAAAAAATGCTGCACAATCCCCTACTTGCTGCCACTTGGCGCCTTTAGCAACGGAATTAACTGATACAAGCCTTTTTATTTTTTTTAAAAGGACAGTTATTGTCCATAATACGTTTATTTAAGGTTAAACTGACATTTTAAGCACAGTATTTATGTTGATTTTCTGAAATACATTTTTCGGTTGTCCTGCCTATCTGTAGCCTAAGGTGGGTCTACTTGCCAGCAGTTTTTGTAACGTTACAGGGTTGGAAAAATTGCGAGGGAAACTTGGGATTGGATCAGAGAGGTGTCATGGTTTCTCAGCCTGCTGTTCTCTGTTTGACCATTTCCCTGGGGAGCGTTCATGTTGCGTCCCTTCCATTTGTTTCTTTGTCCGTTTCATGTTTTTGGGTTTGCTACTCAGTGTATTCACCTGTTCCGTAGTTCCCTTTATTATTTAAACCTCGCGTCACCTGTGGTAGACGCTTCCATATTGCCTATCCTTTTATGAAGAAAGCCGGCATTCTAGGACATATCCTTTTCCAGTCCCGCTCTCTTTGTTGTGGAAAGCGTAAGCGTTATTTTGTTTTCATTTGTTTCACCATTTATCGGGCGTTATAGTCACGTACCGAGGGTGTCCTTGTTTTGTGCTGTTTTCCCTTAAACCATTATTGCTATTGCCCGTGTATTCGTGGTTGCTCCGTTTTGCAGGAGTGTTTTTGGTTTCGGCTCCCTCGTTGTGAGCTAAAGGGTTTTTCATTGTTGTTTGATTGTATATATATAGTTAAGAGTTTTTCGCCCTATTAGGGTCGTTTGATTTGTAGCGGTATCTCTCCTGTGTGGAGAGTTATTATTTGTTTGTATATTGTAATTCCCTGTTTGCGGGGTTTCCCTCCCGCTTTGTGGTGTTCAGTGAGCATTCTCTGAACCCCTACTGTCGCGTCTGGTCCTTCGTTCCCACGCTACCCCTGACAAGAGGAATACATAATCATAAACAGAAGAGGGGCGAAATGCACAGAATGAAACTGTTCCGTAAATATATCTGTAGGGCGAATATTTCGCAGTTACCTAGCTAAGCATGTATTTATTTTGAAAGTGTGAGCAATCACTTAGCCGTGGTGGCTGTGTCTCCATAACATAAACTAACAGCACACTTCGGCTACAAAGCCTTAAAATTAAAGCACAACTATCTCAGTTACAAGATTAAAAAAATATATATAGTCATAATGGGGACACCAGTGTTAAGATACGCTATATAACTACATTCGTTATACATATAAGTTAACAAAATTGAACATTGAATTAGGCTACATAACGTTAGGCCTAATACTTACCGTATTCTTCAATTAACTTGTTTTTGATCATCACAAACCCTTATTTAAATTTTTCCTTTCTTACTTTTTGAATAAAAATAATTTTTGTATCACTACCCTTCTAATGCACAACATGGGTCATGCATGGCTGAGTGTTTCTTTGCTATATCTTTTAAATAAATTTATTTTATCATTTAATATTCCAGGTATTCATTAAATATTTTGTTTTTGATTACCAGAAATCATGATTTTTATTTTTCGTTTCTTACTTTATAAACAAAGATAGGTTTTGTATTTCTACATCAATTTTACACACATGGGTTGAAAATAACTCATATGTATTCACTATGGAATTTGATAGGAACTTTTGATAATTGGAAATGTTTGCACTTATGAACATATTTACTGCGGACAACTATTCACATGCCACACATTTCTCAACTCAACATGGCTGCTGTTGCACATCTGATGTATGTAAGTCTTATTCTTGAAAATCGGTACCAGTAAACTTCTTCTCCACTCCTCAGGCATCCTCTCACTTTCCAAGATTGTGTTAAAGAATCTAGTTAAAAACTCCACTGCCCTCTCTCCTAAACATCTCCATACCTTCACAGGTATGTCATCTGGACCAACCGCCTTTCCACTCTTCATCCTCTTCATAGCTGCCCTCACTTCATCTTTGCTAATCCACCGCACTTCCTGATTCACTATTCCCACACCATCCAACCTTCTCTCTCTCTCATTTTCTTCATTCATCAGCCCCTCATAGTACTCCTTCCATCTTCTCAACACACTCTCCTCACTTGTCAGTACATTTCCATCTCTATCCTTTATCATGCTAACCTGCTGCACATCCTTCCCAGCTCAGTCACTCTGTCTAGTGTGAAGAAATTTTCTGTTTTACAATATGTGTGTATTAACATAGAGACAATCGCATGATTATCATGAAACATTTATTATAGTTTTGATTATTAGTAGATCAATTATATTGAATTAAGTAATTAAACATACATGTATACTCTCTGCAAACACATGAGTTGGCCTCAGACAGGCTTTCTCTGTCTTTCATTTCTACAAGAGACAGGCAGTCTGTGAGATGGATGTTTTTGTCTTTTCTGTTGAACATTCCTGACTCGTGGCAAGGCTAAGGGTTATCTATAGTCTAAACGCCGGGAAATGAACACCCCTGTCTTTCTGTAGTGTTTAGAAATCCGCCCCTTGTTGCAAATCAGTAAGGAAAAGTTATAAATGTTTTCTGTGCATTCTGTATGACAGAGAGATCTGGTAAGACTCTCATTCTGGTTTATCTGCAAATAAACTAAGTCTTATTCTATATCAATATACGGTTTTGTTGTGGTTCTGTTTGGACAGACCTGCTCACTGTGTGTAAAAGGGAAGATTTCCATGACACTAGCCAATCGGTACAGGTCCTTTTCTCCTTCCTTAGTGTCCAATTTCTCATAAAACAACTCATCAAACACCTTTTTCTTAGCCTTCGCCACCTCTCTCTTCGCCTTACACCGCATCTGCTTGTACTCCTGTCTACTTTCTTCATCTCTCTGTCTATCCCACTTCTTCTTCGCCAAACTCTTCCTCCGTATACTTTCCTGTACTTCCTCATTCCACCACCAAGTCTCCTTTTCTTCCTTCCTCTGTACAAATGACACACTAAGTGCCTTCCTAGCTGTCTCCCTCACCACTTCTGCAGTAGTTGCCCAGCCATCCGGCAACTCTTCACTACCACCCAGTGCCTGTCTTAACTTCTCCCTAAACTCCACACAACAGTCTTCCTTCTTCAACTTCCACCATTTTGACTCTGCCTTCACTCTCTTCCTCTTCTTGGTTTCCAAAGTCATCCTACAGACCACCACCCGATGCTGCCTAGCTACGTTCTCCCGTCACCACCTTGCCGTCTCCAATCTCTTTCAAATTGCACCTCCTGCATAAGATATAGTCCACCTGTGTGCACCTTCCTCTGCTCTTATACAGTCCCGGCCAAAAGTTTTGTCGCATGAGTGGACAAAAGTGACAATTGCTAATTACCCAACTCTTAATTAGCTAATACAGTTAGGAAATAACACAAATTAATCATAAGTGTCTAAAGTTTATTTAGATACTAGCAAAACAAAAATGTCATAGATGCTTATAAGGTTTATTGCTTGATAATGATGAACAAGCCAGTTTCTACCTGGACAAAAGTCTTGTCGCAAATCAAATTATAATCAATAAATTTAATTTTTCTCAAAAAGTTAATAAAATACTAAATGAAAAATCAGTCTAGTATTTCATCATGGACTATAAGTTAAGAAATTAATATCTTGTTTGGGTTCCTTTGGCCTGCAGAACAGTTGCCATCCAGTTTGGCAGAGAGTCGTAGAGCTTGTTGATGAAGTTGTCGGGGATGGCATGGAAGGCCATCTTGCAGGCATCCCAAAGCTCCTCCAAGTTCTTCGGCTTGGTCCTCCAAGCTTCCTCCTTCATTCTTCCCCAGATATGCTCAATAATATAATATTCTGGAGACTGTGCTGGCCATCCCTGAAGGACCTTGATCTTCTTCCCCCTGAGAAACTTCATAGTGGAACCTGAGGTATGGCAAGGAGCTCCATCCTGTTGAAAAATACTGAGCTAGAAACTAGTATTTATTATATTGAGACTGTGTCTGCCCCACGCATCTATGCTAAACATAAAGCAAACCGTGGTATTAACACGGATAATCTTGTGATTCTAAAATTAAACCATTTTGCTGCCAGCAGCTGTTGTGAATCACTCCTAAAAATGGGACTACTGAATGTTAGATCTCTTGTTCCTAAAGCAATTCTTATAAATGAGTTGATCACAGATCATAATCTCAAGGTATCGGTGTCTGACTGAAACTTGGCTGGTGAATATGTCACACTTAATGAAGCGTCTCCTATAGGTTTTTTAAGTACTCAGGTATCGCGCCAGTCAGGAAGAGGGGGTGGTGTTGCAGCGATCTATCAGTCCACCTTAAGCTTAACCCCTAAGTGTGGAAATACGTTCTTATCTTTTGAAGTTCTCTCTATGAATTGTGTACAGCATGACCTAGCTAAAATAAGGGGCAACATGCAGTCCTTTCTCTTAGTGTATGTTTACAGACCACCTGGGCCCTTTTCAGATTTCCTAATAGAATTTGCAGAGTTTTTGTCCTGCCTTGCTATTTCGGCAGACAAGGTTGTAATTGTTGGTGATTTTAACGTACATGTGGATAAACAGGGTGATCCCCTAGGAACAGTCTTTGCCTCTATTATTGACTCTGTTGGTTTTAAACAAAATGTCTATGGGCCAACCCATTACTATAGCCATACCCTAGACTTGGTGTTATCCTATGGTATCAATGTTATAAATCTTAGTATTGCACCCCATAACCCTGTATTATCTGATCATTTCCTTATTACTTTTGAAATCGAGGCAACCATCACTTTTATATCAGAGACAAGACATTATTACAGCCGGTCGTTAAACTCTGACATCATTCCAAAGTTTACAAATATGCTTCCGGAATCATTTTTTTCAAGTGAAAAAAATACCACTGAATTATCGCTGGATGAATTGACTAACCAGTTGAGTTTAACTCTCAGAAGCACCCTTGATGTGGTTGCCCCTCTAAAAAGAAAGTATTGTCGGAAAAACCGTACTCCCTGGTACAATGACACTACCCGTGCCCTGAAGCAGTCCACAAGAAAACTGGAGAGAAAATGGCAGTCAGCTAAACTAGTATTTCGTCTTGCATGGAAAGATAGCCTCCTCCAGTACAAGCAAGCTCTTGCATCTGCTAGATCTGCCTTTTTCTCTAAATTAATTGAACAAAACAAATGCAACCCAAAATGTTTGTTTAGTACTGTGGACAAATTGACTAAAAAACTATCATCAGAATGTTCATCTTACCCCTGCGTTTACAGCAGTAATGATTTCATGAATTTTTTCAATCAGAAGATTGAAACTATTAGAGACCAGATCTCCAAATTGCCTACTCCCCTAGGCATCACTAATCCCAAAATCTATGAAGAGCCCAGATCTTGGTCAACAGAGGAAGATGTATCAATAGTGGCACTAAACTGTTTTACGCCAATTGACATGGAGGAGCTGTCCAAACTGGTTATGTCCTCAAAACCGACAACCTGTCTTCTCGACCCAATCCCTACAAGATTGGCTAAATAACTTTTTCCTGTACTAGGCCAGCATATGTTAAAAATTATTAACACATCCTTAATAACAGGATATGTACCAGTCACTAAAAATGGCGGTGATTAAGCCATTACTGAAAAAACCAAACCTCGAACCTGACAAACTGGAAAACTATAGACCCTTTTCAAATCTTCCATTTCTATCAAAAATATTAGAGAAAGCTGTTGCGAAGCAACTTGGTGCATACCTTAGCTCAAACCATATCCATGAATTATTCCAGTCAGGATTTAGACCCGACCATAGCACTGAAACGGCACTTGTTAAAGTTATTAACGATTTACTGTTATCAGCCAACCAAAACTCTGTGTCTGTTCTTGTACTTCTTGACCTAAGTGCAGCGTTTGATACAATAGAGATTCATGAGATTCTACTGAACAGAGTCCAGGGCTGTGTTGGACTCAATGGTCAAGCACTTGCATGGTTCAGATCATACTTATACAATAGGAAACCATTTGTTAAATTAAATGAAGAAGTATCCAGTTACTCAGTAATGAAATGTGGTATTCCACAAGGATCAGTGCTAGGTCCAGTACTCTTTTCGTTATATATGCTACCCCTTGGTGATATTATTCGGGCACATGGGGTAGATTTTCACTGCTACGCGGACGATACTCAGATATACATTTCCATGAAACCCGGCGAAGCACTACCACTTTCTCGATTAGAGGCTTGCATTGCAGATATTAAAGCTTGGATGCTCTCCAATTCCCTGCTCTTAAACTCAGAGAAAACCGAAATGCTGGTTTTAGGTCCTAAAAAACAAAGGGAGAAATTGTGTACATATACTTTAAGTATTGATGGTTGCTTAGTTGTTCCAAATTCAGCTGTGAAAGACCTAGGTGTTACTATAGACCCAGATTTAACCTTTGGCGCGCACATAAAAAACATATCTAGAGTTGCTTTCTTTTAGTTAAGGAACATAGCTAAAATTAGGCATTTCCTATCTGAAGGGGATGCAGAGAAATTGATTCATGCTTTTGTTACATCTAGGCTAGATTACTGTAATGCTCTGCTATCTGGCTGTCCTAAATTTTTGCTAAATAATCTCCAGCTTGTGCAGAATGCAGCCGCTCGCATTTGAACTAGAACAAAGAAATATGAGCATATTACCCCAGTGCTAGCATCACTTCATTGGCTACCAATTAAGTGTAGAATCTGGAAACAGCAACTGAAATCACGTCGGGGTCCCCAAATGTAGAATCTGGAAACAGCAACTGAAATCATGTTGGGTTCTCCAAATTGTAAAACTCCGCAATTACTAGACCAATGAGGGAATAGCTCGGAGCGAAGGTTTAAACGTGATGTATTCCACTATTGCTGTGGGAAAAGGGAAAAGTTATTTAGAAATATTATTATTTTATTTACTCGTTTATCTGACTCCATTTATAATTATAATTTAGAATTTTGGTTAAACATGCGTGGAGCTCGGAGTGGTTACACTCAACTCGCCCTTAGGTACCACTCAATATATGTTTGCCGGAATCAACATTATTGCTGAAGCTCAGTTCGGTGGCGAACGCAGAGGTTGGGGGTCTAGCCAACACAATACATGATATTCATTTATCATAGATAGTTGCGAGCCCAGGTCTGAGTGCATTTAAAGGGCTCCTTAAGGCAGATTTGACAAGAACCGGCGTAAAACGCCCATGGGTTCTCTTCACATCAAATCACCAGAACCATGCACTACTCTGAGTGTATTTAAAGGGCTCCTTAAGGCTAATTTGACAAGAACCGGCGTAGAACGCCCATGGGTTCTCTTCACATCAAATCACCAGAACACTACCCAACCCTGGTTGTGGGCCGTCACTTGTCTGCCTACCCAACTTGAGAACGCCACGTCTGTACCAGGCCGCTGATCAGTCGGTCCTGGGTCAGAATTGTCCCCCTGAGTCTTCAGTCGTAATTTAGGCTGAAAAGGGTATAAGATGGATGAGAGCCACGCACGTTAAATATAAAAAGAATTGGATAACAGGCAGGGAGGTCATTAGCTTAGAATTAGCCCTGAGTGAGATGCAGGAGTTCTGACTCTGAGACTCAAGCATCCACACCACAGTGCTTGGAACGCTGCAGCTCAGATCATGCAGACAATTGAAGCTGGAAAAAGGGACTAAAAGAAAGATGCAGTTGATGTGAAAACATGGTAATTTATTAATGACAAATAATCACTGGTTAAAACTGTGAGAGCAAACATGAACACATTCAATGCCTATAACTAAACACAGGATAACATGCTGCCAAGACAAATAAACATGAACAAGTTCACAAACAAAGTATATCACCAAGTGATTCCGTACGGTGTGACTATGGTACCAGGAGAACTGTTAAGCAGATTCTCCCCGAATATCCCTTTGGGATGTCCTTAAATGCAGTACAGCGCCGGTATGCACACTCCACAAGTCCCTTTGTTTGTCCAAATAAGGTCTGGCAGGAAGAGAAGTTTCACCACCCAGGGACCCCCCTCCAGGGAGAGAAACAGAGTCTACCTCTTCCAATCTAGTGACAGTAATAAGACTCTTTGAATGACGGCGCGTGATCTTATGATCTTCTCTATCATATCTAGATATCAGGTGAGGTCCCGGTGATGGCCACTCTAGGTACCAGACACTTATATGGACAAGCGCATCCCTGATAACCTATACAATCCTCCTTTCACATTCTTTATTTCTCCCCCTCCTATACTTTCACATACCACACACTTCAATTAGTATTATCCAGGTTCACCACATTTATCATATTATCCACAATTACTTTATACTTCCACAATTACCAATTTACATGCACATACATATGATTCAATATACATATACAGCTTTGTTTAATATGTTCACCCTAGGCCGTAAAAAACCTGTGAGCAGGTCTGAGTTCCCGGCGTCATTAGAAATGCTGTTTCCTTCTGATGTCCAGTTGTAGGCTCAACCCCAGCTGTAGTTTACGAGGCCATGAGAGGTCAGAGGAAAAGGTTCTCAGGCCACCAGGTAAATTGTTTTATTGCATCCTCAAGGAAGTCACCACCAGCTGCAAGGGTTTAAGACTGATAACACCTTTTTCAGTCTTACATAAGCATAGGATAGACTTTAAGGTTTTGCTTCTGACCTTTAAAGCTTTAAATGGACTTGCACTAGTGTATATATGTAATCTGCTTTTACCATATAAGGCGAAAAGATCCCTTCGTTCCCAAGACGCAGGCTACTTAGTAGTCCCTAGAATATCTAAAAACTTGACGGGTGGTAGAGCTTTCTCCTACAGAGCACCACTACTGTGGAACACCCTTCCAAAATTTATAAGGGAATCAGACACAGTCTCAATATTTAAGTCTAGATTAAAAACGCACCTTTATGATCAGGCTTATAACAAGTTGTAGTCCGGAGACAGGACCAGAGAAGCCTTTTTGTCGTAGAGTAATGCGGAGTGACATCCTTTCCTTACTGTCACCTGTCAACAGCTGTGACCCCATCTTCCTGGGCTGGCTCTTGAGAGGTGGATAGGATTGTTTACTCTCTCGTGACTGGATGGGTTCTCAAACCCTGTCTTCATAGCTATGCAGCCATAAATTACTCCTGGCGGGGGTACTTGTCCACCCGGCTTCCCACCATCATTGCCGCCACATCTGGACTGTCATCTAGCTGCTGCAATTTCTACTATCATGGATATTGGCAGTCAGTTTTGACCATGCTGGTCATTAAGATCTAGACCCTGAGCTGACCTGAGGAGAATGGGTTTCCCCCTTGAGTCTGGTTCCTCCCAAGGTTTCTTCCTAGTTACCTCAGGGAGTTTTTCCTTGCCACTGTTGCCTCTGGCTTGCTCTTGTGGGGGTTTAGGCTGGGTTTTTTCTGTGAAGCGCATTGTGACAACTAGTTGTGAAATGCGCTATATAAATAAATATTGATTTGATTTATTGATTTGATTTGAAATCTGACCCCTCTTGTAGTTGGGAATGTACTGGGAGGCAAGAATCTGTTGATATTTGGCACTATCAATATTACCATCCACCTTACAGATCTCCCTGGCACCTCCGTATTGGATGTAACCCCAAACCATAATCTTTCCACCTCCAAATTTGACTGTCTTCTGGGTGAACTGTGGGTCCAGACGGGCCCCAGAGGGTCGTCGACAATATTGGCGGCGCTTGGGATGGAGCTCAACTGACGATTCATCTGAAAAATCTATTTTTCGACACTTTTCTGCTGTCCAACCTTCCGTCAGGCTGTGGGCCTTAGCGTACGCAACACAGTTTCTTAGCTGTCTCTTGTTTAGCGCTGGTTTCTGGGCAGCAATACGACCGTGGAGACCATTGCGAGCAAGAATCCGACGTACAGTTCTTGACGAAACAGGCGTTGCTGGCGTCCACTCCTCCTGGAGCTGTGAGGCGGTTGACATGGGGCTGGCTTTTGACCGTTGGACCAGCAAGCTGTCGTCTCGAGCAGTTGTCTTGCACGGTCTGCCCGACCTGGGTCTGTCATGGACGTCGCCAGTCTCTTGGTAGCGCTTGCGAATCCTCTCCACCTGCCGTTTAGACACATTGAAGATGTCTGAAACTTCAGCAGGAGACTTGGACTTGAGATGATCAGCACTTTGGTTTCTGGTTTGATCTTGGGCATGTTGACAGAAGCAATGTTGAGCATGAACTTGGCTTAAAGTGTCAAATTTCTGCTTTTATAGCTCAAAGTTACCTACAGCTGACTAATCAAGCCCCTTGTTTGTTTCTTCCTTAATCACTGTGGCCTAGAAATTGGAGTTGGCCATTGCGACAAGACTTTTGTCCGGCCAAAACTGGCCTGTTGATCATTATCAAGCTGTAACATTTATAACAATTTTGAAATGTCATTTTGTTACCTTCTAATAAACTTTAGACACTTGTGATTAATTTGTGTTGTTTCTTAACTTTAATAGCTAATTAAGAGTTGGGTAATTAGCAATTGTCACTTTTGTCCACTCATGTGACAAAACCCTCCCCATTTATCCGGGCTTGGGACCGGCACAAAGAATGCACTAGCTTGTGCATCCCCAGTGGCTGGGACACTACAGATACACTAAATCAAATCAAATCAAATCAATATTTATTTATATAGCGCATTTCACAACTAGTTGTCACAATGCGCTTCACAGAAAAAACCCAGCCTAAACCCCCACAAGAGCAAGCCAGAGGCAACAGTGGCAAGGAAAAACTCCCGAAGGTAACTAGGAAGAAACCTTGGGAGGAACCAGACTACACTACAGTTCAATATCAGTGTTATCGGTTATCAGTGATACGTGTATGTTATGTGTGACAAAGTCACAAATAAACATATTTCAAATATTAAATGTATTATTGTTTGGTCCAAATATTTATTTTAACAAAATTATTATTATAGTATGTCTTCATTTTCTTTAAATCACACTTGCATACATGGGTAATTTTTGACCCATGTTTGGAAATGTGTAAACCCAATGTAGTAACTATTTTTGTTCAAAAAGTAAGAAATTTTTTTTTTTAATAATGATTTGTGGGAATCAAAAACAAGACATTTAATGAATACTTGAAATATTAAATGATGAAATAAATTGATTTCAAAGGATATAGCAAAGAAACACTCAGCCATGCATGAAATAACATCGGAAATGGCGGGGAGGCATGGTTGGCAGGCATGCACAGAGTATTCACCAATCAGGATTTTGAATTATATTATAACATTTTGAGCAGGACCATGTACGTAATAAGCAGTTGTGTTAGGCTACTTATGTGATGGATTTAGTAGCGATGAATCACACGCAGAGGTGAGGGAGATCAGACAAGTCACCCACAAATGTGATGACCAATAAGGGGGATATAAGACGAACAAAAGAAAAGAAAAACAGAAACTAATTCCTGATAGCTAAACAGCTAACAGAAATCTACCCAGGAAAAAACAGGGCAAACTCGAATAGCATGAGTAAAGTACAAATCTAAATATCCCAAACTCAATACTAGAGTCCAAATAGAAGACTTAGAAAAGCAAAAAAAACACCCTCGGAACGTAACACTAAAACGTCAGATAGAAGGTGAAACAAAACAAAACCACCAAAAGAAAACACTGTCTCATAGAGAACAGCACGGAAATAAATAGCGCAGAACGCTAACAGGAGGAACACAATTCTATACCTGAAAAAAGCTATAAGCAAGTCCCTCGTGAACATAAACATGTTAATATCACAAGGTCGCTTAAACCTGGCTATACCTGGCTCAATGTATAAATGAATGACAAATGTAAAAAAAAAATTTAAAGCTCAGTCATCGCGGTTTATTTCTCAAGAGTCCGAAGTACCATTTATACTCTCATTGCTCACCAGCTCCGCGCTTGACTGGACTACTCTCCTGTTCTTAACACAACTACAGAACTTATGAGCGAAATGGAGTCGGTCTTCGACCATAACATTTCGGGGTAAGAGTCGGCTAGACGACTTAATCACCTTCGCCAGGGTAACGAGACAGTGGCCAAATTTGCCATTAGGTTTCGAGCACTGGTAGGTGAGACAGGATGGCCTGAAGCTCCCCTGATGACACTATTTACTTAGCATTAGGCAATAGACGATTCTGTTCAAGATGCCCTAGCAGTGCTTGAGCAGGCCGATTCACTCGATACGTTAGTGTCCGCCATTCAGAAAGACAATCGCGTTCGGGACCGTCTATGTCAAAAAAACAACAGAAAAGACTGGAGGAGTTCCTCCTTTGTTCTTTTTACAGCGTCCACTCCTTCATCTGACCTCCTTTCTCATAATAAAGAGGAGCCGATGCCGAGGAGCGGAGGGAGCTAAACATCCTTTTACTGTGTGGACGGACCACAGAAATTTGGAATACGTCCAACAGGCTAAGAGACATAATTCACGGCAGGCGCGCTGGAAATTATTTTTTACTTGTTTTCATTTTCTATGGACGTACCGCCCTGGCTCTCTTCACGAGATCTGCCTCTGCGGGTTGAGTCTCGCAAACTCTCCCCGCGTTACGTGGGACCGTTCAAAATCATCCAAAAAATCAACCCAGTGACGGTACGTCTTCAATTGCTACACTCTATGTGCATCCATCCTACTTTTCATGCGTTGCGATTAAAACTGTTACTTATCAGTTCTTTGTCTCTGACTGAGAAATCCCCTCCCCTCCTCGGCTCGTGGATGGAGGTTCGGTTTATACTGTCCGCCGCATTTTAGCGGAGAGACGGGTAGTTAGGGGTTGTCAGTTCTTCGTGGACTGGGAGGGCTATGGCCCAGAGGAATGGTGTTGGGTTCCATCAAGTAATATTTTGGATCCCGAACTAATCAGAGATTTCCGTTGAAAACCTATTGAACTCTATGGAAAAATAAGTCATAAATAAGTAATAAAACCTTTCAAGTTATCCATCCATATCTACTGTATTTCTGGCAGCAGAGTGATGATTTAAGGCTTCTTTGATACGTCAGACCCTTGATGACTTTTAGCCATTTAGCCAACCATGTGTTCCATACTGTTCTAGTGTAATTTACAGCTAAATCTAGTCCCACCCCCCAATTCCCATAGAGATCCATTCAAATGCAGAGATGTCATAGTATCGCTTGTAAGAGTACCAGAAAATAATATATCAAAAGTCTTTTGATGTTGTTGGGTCACAGACATCAGAAAGTCATGGCATGCAAAGGATATGCGACCAAATATAAAAAAATTTAAGGCACAGTCAACTTAGTGTATGTAAACTTCTGACCCATTGGAATTGTGATATAATGAATTAAAAGTGAAATAATCTGTCTGTAAACAATTGTTGGAAAAATGACTTGTGTCATGCAGAAAGTAGATGTCCTATCCGACTTGACAGCGCTATAGTTTGCCAACATAATTTGTCTCAATAGGTCCATAAAGCAAACTAACAAAGCACACATTATTTCAAGCTTGTCTGCACAACAGTCTTGGTAGAAGAAATTCTTCAGAATATTTGAGTAAAAATGTAACATTTCCCTGACGCAAAGTTTGTAAGAGTCTGCTGAATATGATATTTCATGGTTTTCTACTCCTACATACCAATTTTTGAAACACTTGTCAGGTCTAGGGATGTTAACAATTAATCGACTATCAATTAATTGCTAATAAGAATTTAATCGATAAGATTTCAAATTAAACGATTAACTGAACAATCTGCGGTCTTGTTTCAACGGGAGTTTTTGTGTGAAATGTAATCGTCTCCACGCGAGAGCGCCTGTGGTTTGCAATACATTGCAATACCCGTGGTGCTGTTTTGAAGTATAACTACTTCGTTAATGTAGCCTACCACCTGAAAAGCGTACATCCAACCGTGCTGCCAGGGCAAAGTGGATCGCGACCTACAATCACCTCAGTGTTGCCAAAGAGGGTGTGTGACGATAGACGAGCGGAGAGTAGGCTATTACTCAGAGGGTATGCAACATGGTTGAAAAGGACATGATGGCAATAAGCACCATTGACGGTGAGGGATTTCGAGAGCTAATAAACAGGCTGCGCACACGACTCACTCCCGACCACGTAGATATGCTTAAATGTTCTTGAATAAAAATACGTAGGTCTATCTAGTATGCATATGAGGAGCCTATTCAAAACATAATAGCCTATGTTTTAAGTTGACTGTTCTAGGCTAGGTCTACTAGTTTAACTGTCGCCTTTCAATTTCAAGATCGATTATGGTAATGCTGCAAGTGCCTAGCGGAGCAACGGTTTCGCTTGCAACAGATGAGATGGAGCGCAATTTCTTTTCTGTTAAAGTAGCCTATACATGCCTTCATATTCTATTTTTGCTATGCTACAATAATGCCTGTTTCTCAAATGTTACAATAAATCTTTTATTGAGGAATATAACTTGCATTTTGTATTCTGTCTATCATAAGCTATATTTAGCTTTTATGTTATCAATTAATCGACTATTGTTTGTTAAGGTTAACAACTATCGATTAAGGAAATTCCTTAAAATTTGCATCCCTAGTCAGGTCTTCAAAAGTAATTTTTCCAGTCATACCATTTCTACATCAGGGCTGCTCATCAATGAATGTCAATATCCGAACCAAATTGGTTTATTTGAATTGCACTCCCCCCCCCTACATATACAAAACCTTTGTTAAAATTATTTGTTGCATAGAGCACCCTTGGGAACTAGAGGTATTTCTGGTCCGCCACTGTTCCCACTTTCAACCGGTAGTTTGTCCTCCAGGAAGTAGGTCAAACGAGAAGTGGGTTATCCAGGACTGCTACTCCTGCAGCCACACCTCCATCAGAATGTTCTGCACTCTTGGTTCTCAGAAGATGTCCTGCACACTCATTGAGCAGCATATTTGTCCCCTTTCTGTGTGAAAAAAAGAAATGCATGACATATGGCTGACAGATTTTAGCAGAGACAGCGCTGACTCAGCCAAATTATATTACATATTAAAATGCAAATGTGTCTGACCAATAACAGTACTTTCACAGACCCTCAAAATGTCTGCGGTCAATATAACTACAATGTTGCTTCTGCATGTAATACTTTGAAGTTTCATTCTATTATTGCATGATATTTTTTGAATCTCAGTAAGCTTTAATTTCCTATTGATGTGAATGTGCAAACATTCTTAGATTGATTAAGGGCCTGTTGAAATTAATTTACTGTACACCAGGGTGAATGATATACTGTAGGCCCTAATCTCTCCATTAAGGGCAGTGTGTAGTGTGTACCTCACATAGGTTCCAAAGATGCCCAGCTCACTTAGACATGTGCTGAGTTTCAGGGGACAGTCTCTCCTCAGCAGGTAGTTGTAGACAGGCTGGGGCTGGACCTTATCCATCAGAATGTAGGCTGTCCTATCTGAGCTGCCCTTCACTCCTGACAGCATCTGGAAGATTTCTGCACCGTAGATATTGTTACCTGCCAGAACAGAACTGATCATCAGCAGGCGAGTCGTAAACAGCCTAGGGTATGTTGAGGGTGGCAACCAAAATAAAGAAAGTTTGAATAAAAAAGCAGAACTGCCATTACTCATTTTCAAGCAGCATGCAGAGGGGCATGATAGAATCAATTTTGTACACCGAGGTAAATAACACAATGTTCTTGCATTCATCCTTTAATGTCATTAACATAAACATGTTTTTCCATGTTTTTGGCATCAGGCCAATTTCTTATCTGGTGACCTTAAACATAACTGACTTGACAGCGCTATAGTTTGCCAACATGAAATCTGTGGAGTGGTTAAAAATTAGTTTTAATTACTTCAACCTAAGTGTATGTAAACCTTTGACCACAACTGTATGTAGCCTACATTCCCCTGTTATCTGCCTCTGCCACGGCCGCTGCTCCAGGCTCAGCAGCCGGAGCGAGCAGCTCGAACAAAACAAATTATGGCTGTGAATGAGCATAAACGTGGAAAAAAAGGCGTGGCTTGCTAACTCGCGCCCATGAGTATCTTTCCCAAATTGAACCGCAAATGGAGGCGTGGTCACTCTGAAACAGCCCATTTAGTTACCCTTTAAAGGAGAATTCCACCCAAAAACAACATTAACCTTATTGAACAGATCAAGGCGCAACTAATTAAGTCTTTCTTTGTGGCTGGCCCAAAAATAATTTGTACTGAGTTATTTGAATATAAAGTTGAAAATTCGGTAGAGGTATACGTCAAAATGGCGTATACCTCTTCCTAGTTTTTCAAAAACTACAGTGTTTTCAAGTGGGCGTGCAAATTAGGTTTGGTTTTGGTTGCAACTTACATGTTAAAATCTAAATTTTGCCCGTCAATATCTCAGCCGTTTTAGCATGATTCGTGACGATTTATGCCCAATACGGAGTTTATACGTGTCACTATTTTCCCGTAGCAAGTCCATTTAACAAGCACCCCCCCACCCAGTCTATACCTACCCATGCATGACATAGTGGACAATAGTGTCTATGTTTGAGTTCATAAATATATTTATTCATCATATAAAATTAGAATTCCATCATAGCAACAAGATAAACCCAACAATCGCCTGATCGTATGCCAGAAAACCTGAAAAGCCCTGCTCACTCAAATGCAAAATAATTATGCAAAAAGTATTTTCTCATTCTGTATACATTCTGTAATGTATTCTACTAGCAATACCTATATGCTACTAAATATTAAATGAATATACAATCCTTTCCACACCACACCTAGTCCCCTCCTACACACCCTACTACCCCGAATTATCCACCCTCTTAATACATCAATTATTATACCATTAGCATAGAGAACTAACATTTAGACAGAAACAAAGTATAAACCGGGGCGCGTTGCATCACAACAACATAAGTCAAGTTAATAATATTTTATATAATTATTTATATTATTTATAATAAAAAAAAACAATTTATAATTATAAGTTAAGCTTTACTAGCTATAAGAAGATCTTTTGGATACTTAAAAACTTTTTAATAAAAATCGCTTTTAGGAAAAAGTTTTAAGTTTTTTTTAAAAAACAAAAAAAAGTTTAGTTAACACAAAGTTGTCGTAAACAAAGCGCACCATTCGCAGCAAGAAAAGCAGTCATTAAAGAACGTGAAATAATAAAGAAAAAAAAAAAATAAAAAAAAAAAAAAAAAACAAACAAAATTTTTGCATTTTATTTAGGATTATATATTTTTACAGTTGGTTGAAAGTTTTGACCTAGCAATGTGACTTTCCACTTCTACTCGCTAGTCGCTCTCTGGGAGTCGGTTCTCCGTCTGTCCGTCTCTTCTCTTTCTTTTTCTGAAAGGTTTTGGTCTTGAAAATGGCGTAAAAATGGCTCTGCGACCAAATCGAAATATCTTCGATCCTCTTCTCATCCTCAAAAAAAAAAAAAAAAAAAAAAAAAAAAAAAAAAGTTTCGTTTTAGTTCTGTCTCTCTCTCTCTGCAGCTCTGCTGCTCTCAAATCCAATTAATGCAACACAAAGTGCTGACGTGCTCGACGCTTCGCTACGCCTGCCGCTGCCCCCCCGGTCTCGAAATCTGAAATACATTGGTTAACACCACAGGGTTGTTTTTTCACTTTAGCGCCCGCACTGTCGATTGTCGATTCGATCTGAAGGCTAAGGGCATTTTATATTTGGACCACAATAATGACATGAGAAATGGCTGAAATATGATAATATAAAAGCTAAAACCAGCCTCCAATCTCGATCTGAGGCTGGGAAGGGCGCGCAGCAGAGAAAAAAAATGAAAATGATGAGAGAAGAGACTGGGGGGAATAATAAAATATATATTTGTGAAAAAAAAATATATCAAAAATTTATATATTATTCTGATGATGTTTAGGCCAGCAGAGAAGGCCTTGCTGGCCCTGACGGCCCGCCACTGAATCCTTTGGTTTTACACATCGAGATGTTCCTTTCAAAATTCAGTGGTCATTTATTGTCTGGTACAATCGGTTTGAGAAATATACAACACTGTTTATAGCGCTGTTACACTATCTGAAACGTCGACTCGTAATACCACCCATGCCCTGCAAGCCTGTCTCATTCATTCTCATTCATTCATACATTACATTCTGGTTTCATTGTTGGCTCTTTTATCCAATAGGAGTACATTATAACCTTAGCAATGGTATATGCAATGTCTTCTTGGGTGCTTTGAACAATTCACTACAGCCCAGCTTAATGGTAGTTTTCACTTTAACGGTCTCATATTACGCAAGCTCTTTAGGAAACGCAGTCCAGAAAATGACATATTTTGCAAACGGGCATTATATTGAACAATGCAGGAAATTGATGGTAAGACAATCACTAGAAATGGTTTAAAAGTAAGTTTTAGTTAATGTCTACACTCTAATGAATGGGGAATTTACTTCCCAAACCAGTGTGACATAGTCACTTGAGTACTCTATTAAGGAACGCTGCAGACAGGCAGGCACTACACTAGCATTAAAAGGCTCAGCCCCAGCCCCTTGGCCTCAGCTTCTGTAACGTCATTCAGCGGGAGTGGTAACCTGTTGTCTGAACTGTGTAAGCTTTGTGACTGTTGTAGTTCATTATAAGGCAAGTACCTGGTACATGCGCAGTAGTTTGGGGTTATATCTCTGCTCTCACCACAGGTAGAAAGTTGGCTGAGAGCTCATTTTAATCAGGAGGAGAGCTACATTTCTACAAACCTTGAATGACCGCTTGTGGTCAAATTAAACGACAAAATGGAAGTGAAATACATTACAGGGACCAGCTTAAATGTGAGTAGCTTATTATTTTTGGCCTATACCCATAGCATTTTTGCATGTATTTGAGTGAAATTTAAGTTGATAAATGGTTCGTGATCAGACGTTGGAAAATTATAATAGCGAGTCATTCGATTTGAGTCAAGTCAAGCCTCAAATCATCACCCTGCTGCATAGGCGGAGGGTGAACGAACTGCAGGGTAAGGCTAGGATTGGGAGGGGGGGTGTACACCCTTGTGCGAGCAGCAAAATGTTTTGCATTAATTTTACCTAAATAGGCTTTGGTTGTAAAGTACCATAGGGTTCTGTTTAGGAGTTAGGGTTTATAAATCAAAGCTCCTTGAAGCTTTTGGAACATTTGAATATTATAGAATTTATTTTAATAGAACACAAATAGAAAAATAAATAAACAAGATTAAAACAGAAATAAAATAAGTCTGCAAGATAAGTGTTAGAAAATGTCACTGAGGTAAACTAGTGTTGAATGTCACAGAAGTAAAATACTGTTAGATAGTAGGCAAGAGTGTTGCTGAAGTAAAATAGGCTACTGTTAGATAGTAGCCATGTAGCTGATGTAAAATACTGTTAGATAGTAGCCTATAGCCTAGTGTTGATGAGGTAAAATAGTAAGTAGACAGTTTATCCCTTCAGTAAAGATGGTGAATAGAACACAATACACACAGGAAGCCTACAGACAACTTCACAACATTTCACATTACAGAAAATTAGATGGACCCATATACCCAGACATGGCCCAGCAAATACATGCCATCATACAGACAATAGTAGAAAACAAATACATCACGAAAAAACTAAGTTTTTACCTGAGGGGAGAGGACAACCCAAGACCTAGGATTTTTTACCTCCTCCCTAAAATACACAAGCCACCAGAATCTTGGAGCATACCATATGAGGTCCTGGCAGGGAGGCCTATTATTTCAGACTGCAACAGCGAATCCTATAGGATAGCTGAATACTTAAGATTTTTTTTCTCAATCCACTGTTCACAAAACACAAAAGCTACATCAAAGACACATATGATTTCATAAACAAAATAAAAACCACCAAAATACCTGAAGAAACCATCCTGTTCACCATAGACATAGTCTATACACCAACATAAACACAGCAGCGGGATTAACAGTGGTAAAAACATGGATGGAAAAGTACCCGGACAACAATCGACCGGATACGATCCTCCTGCAATTACTGGAGATAAGCCTCACCAAGAATGACTTTGAATTCAATAAAGAATTCCTCTTACAGACCACCGGCACAACTATGGGCAAAACATTTGCACCGGCTTATGCCAACATTTACATGGCGCATTGGGAGGAGAGTTTTTGGAAAATGTCCCAAACTCCCCACTAATTATTTTAGGTATTTAGATGACATTTGGGGAACATGGACACATAGCTCAGAAGATTTCAAACACTTCATAGGGATCCTCAACACGCACCACACATCTATCACAATTAAACACACCACACACTATGAACATGCACACTTTTTGGACACTACCAAATACAAGGGGCCCTCATTTCCCCAAACACACACATTAGACACAGAAGTTTTTTTTAAAGACACATGCACTCTTACACAAGAACAGTCTCCACCCAAAACATACATTCAGAGGTTTGATTAAATCCCAATTACTAAGGTTCAACAGAATCCGCACACAAATTACAGACTTTGAGGAGGCTACCAACACCCTCTTCAATGCATTAAAACCAAGGGGGTATTCCAGATCGTTCCTCAGACAGATTCGGAAAACTGTAAAAAAATAATTTCGCTTATCACCACCTACTCAACATTCAGCCAAATAGCGAACAGAAAAATTAAACGGAACCTGGCCAGGATTCTGCAAAACACAGACCTGCTCCAAGAATACAAAATAATTTCGGCCTACAAAAGAAACAAAAACCTTAAAAATCATCTGATAAGTAGTAAACTACCGGAAATCAACATTTTACCCACACAAGGCCCGATATTTTACAAACAGGCCACGAAAGTGAAAAACAACACTACAAACACAACATACCTTATTAAACAAACACTCACAGCCAACACATATAACTGCATGAATGTCATAAAGTGCACACACTGTGATATAAAATATGTAGGAGAAACAGGAAATACAATTAAGACCAGATTGGCACAACACATATACAACATAAAAAATCATAGAAAAACAGACACAGTGGCTCATTTCCTACACCATGGACTTGAAGCAGTAGAAATATCAGGCCTGCATTCTAACATTAACTGGACACAGGAGGACAGAAAGACATTGAATTAGAAAACTCAACACCATATTCCCAGGAGGATTAAACAAACACTGGTAAAAACAAGAGGGACCAAATTCTTCCTACTTAAAGGCTGCAGTACACTGAATGGCCAGTGCAAACTTGGGGGCTCTCATAAGGGGTAACTTGGGAAATAAAGATTTTTTCTAAATTTAGTGGATTGAGTGAGCTAACTCAAATCCTCCATCGCTAGCATTTGTATTTTAAATTGAATAGCCTACATTATTTTACTTCCCCAGCCATACACACACCGCTGCCTATGCTCTGCTGTCAGATATGCAGTAGATATGGATGGATCACTTGAAGGGTTGTTTCTCCCGACTTATTTTTCCAGAGTTCAATAGAAAAATGAGTCAGGAGAAACGACTGCATATATCTGGCAGCAGAGTGATGGTTTGAGGCTCGTTTAATACATCAGACCCTTATTGATTTACAGCCATTTAGCTTACTATGGCTTCCTGACTATTCCCATGTAATTTACAACTCAATCTAGTCCCACCCCCCAATTCCCAAAGATCCATTCCAATGCAGAGAGCTTATAGTATTGCTTGTAAGAATACGGTATCAAGAGTCTTTTGATATTCTTTTATACCCAGTCATAATAGCATCCAAACACGTGTTTTTTAAACTTCCAAGTCTTTTTTTGTCCCAACTTTTTGATACATGTTGCAGGCATCAAATTCTGAATTAGTGTATATTTACAAAAATCAATAAAGTTGATAAGGTTAAACATTCAATATATTTTCTTTGTACTGTGCAGCTCATTTGGTTGTAATTGAGCACTGGAATTTGGGAATGGAAAACAGGGAGAAAAGGATAAGATATAAACGTACACAAATGCAACCCCATTTAAATAACCATTTATTTTTAAAACATATTTTCCAACCATTTCTTCAGACAATGAAAGTCCTAAAATGATACTGTTTGAGACCTTTCTGCTAAAACCACACCATTTTGAAATTGGATACAAACCTTCATTGGCTGATCCTTCAGGCTTATGATTTTATTGTGAAATAATTTGTCTCAATAGGTCCATAAAGCACACTAACAAAGCACACATTACACAAGCTTGTCTGCACAACAGTCTTCGTAGAAGAAATTCTTCAGAACACATACTCTTGCATAGGTCCAACAGAATATTTGAGTAAAAATGTAACATTTCCCTGACGCAAAGTTTGTAAGTCTGCTGAATATGATATTTCATGGTTTTTACATTATAGGCATTACATTATAGGCATTTAGCAGACGCTCTTATCCAGAGCGACTTACACAGCATTTATTTTGCATTTATACATGGTATCCATTGATACAGCTGGATATATACTGAAGCAATGCAATTGTAAGCAGGGCACATCTGTGAAAGAGACCTGGTCTCAGTATGTTCTTCCCTGTCGAAATAAAGGTTTCAATCAATCAATCAATGCAGGTGAAGTACCTTGCTCAAGGGTACAACGGCAGTGTCTGACCCGGGAATCGAACCTACAATCTTTCGGTTACAAACCCAGTTCCTTAACCATTATACCACACTGCCGCCCAGTTTTCTACTCTGACATACCAATTTTTGAAACACTTGTCAGGTCTTCAAAAGTAATTTTTCCAGTCATAACATTTCTACATCAAGGCTGCTCGTCAATGAATGTCAATATCCAAACCAAATTGATTTATTTGAATTGCACTCCCCCCCCCCCCAACAATAAAACTGTTGTAATTGCATACATACTACATATACAAAACCTTTGTTAAAATGATTTGTTGCATAGAGCACCCGTGGGGGGAAAGGAAGGGAACTAGAGGTATTTCTGGTCCGCCACTGTTCCCACTTCCAACCGGTAGTTTGTCC
Source organism: Ilyophis sp. 1 JC-2022 (assembly GCA_022702515.1). Lineage (NCBI taxonomy): Eukaryota > Metazoa > Chordata > Actinopteri > Anguilliformes > Synaphobranchidae > Ilyophis > Ilyophis sp. 1 JC-2022. The sequence goes on from CM040402.1 coordinate 43,525,810, forward strand.
TCCAGGAAGTAGGTCAAATGAGAAGTGGGTTATCCAGGACTGCTACTCCTGAAGCCACACCTCCATCAGAATGTTCTGCACTCTTGGTTCTCAGAAGATGTCCTGCACACTCATTGAGCAGCATATTTGTCCCCTTTCTGTGTGGAAAAAATAAATGCATGACATATGGCTGACAGATTTTAGCAGACAGCGCTGACTCAGCCAAATTATATTACACATTAAAACGCAAATGTGTCTGACCAATCACAGTACTTTCACAGACCCTCAAAATGTCTGCGGTCAATATAACCACAATGTTGCTTTTGCATGTAATACTTTGAAGTTTCATTCTATTATTGCATGATATTTTTTGAATTTCAGTAAGCTTTAATTTTCTATTGATGTGAAAGTGCAAACATTCTTAGATTGATTAAGGGCCTGTTGAAATTAATTTACTGTACACCAGGGTGAATGATATAATGTAGGCCCTAATCTCTCCATTAAGGGCAGTGTGTTGTACATGTGTGTACCTCACATAGGTTCCAAAGATGCCCAGCTCACTTAGACATGTGCTGAGTTTTAGGGGACAGTCTCTCCTCAGCAGATAGTTGTAGACAGGCTGGGGCTGGAGCTTGTCCATCAGAATGTAGGCTGTCCTTTCTGAGCTGCCCTTCACTTCTGACAGCACCTGGCAGATTTCTGCACCGTAGATATTGTTACCTGCCAGAACAGAACTGATCATCAGCAGGCGAGTCGTAAACAGCCTAGGGTATGTTGAGGGTGGCAACCAAAATAAAGAAAGTTTGAATAAAAAAGCAGAACTGCCTCACCCCCTCCCTCTCTCTGGGGTTTCAAGACAAACTGGTCTGGGTTTGCCAAAGCCATAGCCACAGTCTTGTCTCCCTCCTCTCCCTGCACAACAATAAAAAGAAACGTACACTTCAGATGATGGCACCGAAGACCTTTGATTGGACCAGTCTGTACAAGCATTCCTCAGTTACTAATTAAAACCATTCCTCATTCATATCAACCTCATCTGGTCAGTGGAAGGAGTAAATGCCATTACTCATTTTCAAGCAGCATGCAGAGGGACATGATAGAATCAATTTTGTACACCGAGGTAAATGTAACACAATGTTCTTGCATTCATCCTTTAATGTTATTAACATAAACATATGTTTTTCCATGTTTTTGGCATCAGGCCAATTTCTTATCTGGTGACCTTAAACATTGCATTCACAAAAAGTTTATGAGGGCTCTGTTTTTTCCAGTTATCTTTAATGATTTATGGGGTCATGAGCACCGCAAACATTTAGCACACCTAGCAGACCAAAACCTTTTCCATTTTAAATGATCATTATTACATAATTATTTTAGTATCACCACAGTGATGTTCCACTTGAGCTTCTGAAGCCAGGCATTTTTCTCTCACCATGTCCAGGGTGTAAAGCCCAGTAAAGGTTGCTCGGATCTGAGCCACAGCTTCAGGGTCATCTGGAAAGAACTTCTCAAGGACACCAGGTCGTGCTACCTCCTGCTGTACTTTTTTGGTTCCGGCCAAATGGGTGCCAATGTCGGGACACTTCACAGCCAGAGACCGCTCCATCATAAGCCTTGCCTCCCAACTCTGTACAAACACGTCACTCATGATCAGTGTTATCGTTTTCTTTATCAGATGTCCTTATTTCAGAGCAACTTACTTAAAAAAAATGTTTTTATACAACTACAAATTTTACTCAAGAAAATCAGGTAGGGTTGGGCCGGTGGAAGACAGGCTACTATACTCTACTTTTCTTTCTCCTCAGTGTTATAAGCTACCTTTCTTTACATTCCGTATCTGTTTCAATGTAATGCAGAAATGGTAGACTTGCTGGCTACAGTAGTTAATTTTTTTTAAATGGGAATTATGAAGACTGCTTTATATTTCTGGGCTAAAAAGGCGAAACTGTTTACATTTCCTGTGGATAAGGCATGTAGTACAAGAGTCACAACATCTCACAGCCATCACACAGTAGTGTTGAGGCACTGATATGTGTGACTTTTAAAAACAGGCCCTCAAATTCAAAGTTACAGTACATTGTCCATGATGTAATCCCAGGCTGTGCTTTGTCTCTAGTGGCTGTGACCAAGCTTGCTTGGTGACCTATAATCCGACACGCAAGACAAAGCCAATAAAAAATTAACAGTCCAGGCTTTACTCTGTTCCATCTTCAAGTCAAAATTCCCACAGGCAGTAAAACTGTAGAGAAACAGACTGTAGAATTTCAACTGTGGGTTGTGCTTTTTAATGACAAATTAAATGTATTGTATTGAGCAACAGCAATGGTTAACGTGGGTTCCTTAGTACTGGTCAAAGGACCTTAAAATCATAGATTTGGTGAAAAATAGAGGAGACCTGTTCTGTGTAGTTCTGAGGCATGTACCCATTGCGGAAGTACACTATTGCAACTTCTTGACCATCTCTGCAAAGACAAAATGAAACAAAGTCCATTTCACCTGTCATTTCCAAAGAAAGTAATGATCAAAAAAGAAAAAAAACTTTTTTTTTTAAATATAAATTTTAAATACAAATGGTGGTAGTGTACTTTGAGCCATTTGCACATGGCCCGGCAAGAGTAAAGGTTTAAAAACATTACCTTTAAAGAGTAAAGAGTTAAGTAATCTAAACCATTTTTCTTCATCATCTGATCTACATACTCAATTTTTTTTGCATAAACCTACATAAACAGCCTCTTGTCCTGGTCCAGCAATCCAGTTTTACATACATCCTCAAACTGCCTTCGTATGACTGGAATGTTTCTGTAGACAGAAAAAATGCATTTAGAAGTTAGTGTGGAAACATTCATAAAACTTACACTACCATAATGTCCTACACATTAACCAGAGTAACTTAGTGTCAGGAATTCCTTTGAAACCATGGATGCAAATGAAGAAGCTTGTACTCTCTTAAGAAGAGTTCAGCCATGCAAAGCATTAACCACTCCCTGTTGGACTTTATCACCTTACCTGTTCCACAGTTCATTCTCCACATATCGATGGTCATAGATATTCATCTGGGCATCTTCCACCAGAAACATGACCACAGCCCTACAGGAAAGGGGATCAGTGCTGTTAAATCTCATGAGACAATGTTCATTCCAAACCTTTACCATTAGATGTTCTTATTTTGTCTTTTGTTAATAAAGTAAGACCACATTTAGGGGCAAACTATAGCTTCAGCAGTATTAATCTCAGCTAAATTGTGAAGCCATGAAACTTTTTATATTCACTGCAGTACAAAGAGAATCCATTTAATTAACTTTAAAGTCCGACTGTATGGTCAAATTTTCAGTGACAGCATGCTATCTGCATTACATGACAATCATTTAACAGACACTCTCATCCAGAGTGACTTACAAAAGTGGCACAGGCACAGAAGACCGATCTATTATCAATAAGTGTAAAAGTTAACCTACAATTACTATTGGCAACTAAAGTAAACACCACAACAGAGCTAACCTATCTTGGTTACATGGTTATACCAAGAGCATTATTAGCCCAACAGCGAATACAAAAAGAAAGGATGACTAAAGAGGGTCAGGGGAGCCTCCAGGTAGAATGAGATTCCCACGGGTCTTTCATAAACCATAAGGACATTATGCAAAAACCAGACGTTTTCAGGGGGTTGATGCAAGAGCCAGTCAAGTGTGGCAGCAATAGAATCTCACTTATAGCCTAGTGACAAACTGTCAAAAAGGGCTTTAGTTTTTGAGATACCCCTACCGGAGGTAGAACAAAACACAACATTGTTTTTCCTCATCTCTAAGGTCTTCCATATATGAAATGGATTCTTGTATAAAAATATTTTACTGCAAAAATGGTTAAATTGATAGATATTGTTATACACCCCCAAAGGAAAAAAGAACCAAAATATAGCCTGGCCGTATGGGAGTTGAGACATATAAACTCATGTAGATTAATAATACAAGCTCCAAGAGCTTTCAAACTTGACATGCTAGCAGTCAGACAGTTGCTTAACCTAATAGAATAACCTGGATGTGAATATCTTTATGCATGTAAGGAAATATAGACCTATGTACACATACTTAAAATATGCGGAAATGTAAAAAATGAATATCTATGCAGAATGTTCTCATTTACTTTGTAGTAGCTCTGCCATGGATTGTCATAGAAACACAGATGAGGGCTTGTTGGAAAGGTGTGGTTGTGCTGAATCCATCAATACCACATGTGTAAGTATAGAAGTCTTCAGTCCAAAGCCCATTATCAGTGGTGAGAAGCATGTTGACAATTTCAATGTTACTGCAAAGTAAAGTCACTTGAGGTAATGTTCTGGTCTATAATGTTAATATATTGATGATACATTTAATAAATGATACATTTCATATGATACTTCATATGGAAACGAAGATCCAATTGAATCAGGTTGAAATTGAAATAGAACACCTTTATTTCAATCTACAGCAACACATCACCGTCACCCATCCACATTATCATCAGTGACAAAATGGATCATATTTGGGCAGTCAGGGAAAGAGCAAGAGCAAAACTCAGTGCAAGTCAAGCCCACTGAAAGACATTGGCATTTGCTGGCATCATTGCAGTTTCCATCTTTACAGTACAGGTGGGTGATGTCTCGAACTTCCTTAGGTGCCGGTGCTTTCTGGAACAGCACAGGTTCAATGGACCCATCTTCTCTGAGCCTCCACCCTCTACCAACTGGGTTCCAGAGAAGAGGCTTGGCCAGATGGCTGTGACGCCACACTGCTGTTTGGTACAAGGCTCTCAACACATGTTGCTGGAAGGCATCTTCTATTGGGGGTAGATTTGCAGCTGATGAATCTGTGGTAGATGCTAGTGTGTACCTCAGCTCATCCAGGTTGGTGCAAGGACGTCCATTCTCCTTTTTCTTTTGGCCATACAGGAGGAGGGCATACTTTCTTGCCACAGGAAAAGCCTCCTCTAGGCTTTCAGACAGTCCAAAATTGGCCATTTCTTTTAACTCACTCAGATGGGTCTTCAGTCTTGTGAAGGCAGTGGACTTCCCAATTCTGTACAAGCTGCTTGTGGTATCGCAACCTGTGAGGGTGTGGCATGCAGGCAAACACTCACAAAGTGCTGCTCCAAGCTTCAGAGCGATGGAACAGACTGGGACAAATCTTTCCTTTGGGCCATGTCCAGATTGCAATCACACACAGATTGTCCTTCAAAGCTGGTTCCTCATCACATGTTTGGTAATGTCTGTGGGCGTGTGAATCAACACACCAGTTCACAAAGTCATACAGGATGTTGGGTACATACTTGCTGCATTGGAGACGCGATAGCCGATCACTGCTGACATATGATTGACGGTCATGTTCAACCTGCTCCATGCTTTTCCTCAATATGTCTGTAGCCCTGTGTAATATTTGGGTTTCAGAGACTCTGACTTGTCTGTGGAAGTGTTGTCTCACAGTCTTCTGTCTTTTCTGTGAGTTAGGCAGCTTCCCTCATTGCATAACCAACGGGCATACTCTCAGAGCACACCAGATCTGACTTTCCGGCACGTGCGACAAATACCAGCCTATCCTTGTAATGCTGTATGAGCCTTTCCTTCAGTTTCCAGGATCTATATTTCTTGTGTTGGACTGTGGTCTCATCTTCTTCCTCAGAAAGGGTCTTCAGTATGTCATCATAACTATCAGTCAAAGAGTCATCACTTTCATATCTTCAGACAATACTGTTTTATCAATGTCTTCAGTGAGCTTAATAAAGGCTTTGTCATAGATATTGGTCTGCTTTTCTGATTCTTTTCTTCGCCTGGCAGCTGCTATATTTCGTTCAGATATGTAGTGTGCAAGGCAGCTTCTATGATATTTGGCATCATACGTAAAGAGATCTGGGTATGAAAGCAGCCGAAGATGTACATCTTCATCAAGCCTTTCAGATGCTGCATGAAGGACCTTGTCTCTGGTACTCTTGCCTGTACCAGTCGTAATGGCTGTCAGAGGTTCTGGTCTAGTACTTGGCCTTCCCACAAATGAAACAATCTCTCCGTATGTTAAATGATGTTGTATCAACCCTACTCAGTCTTCTTGATGACACTGGTGCAGGTAGGCTCTCACTCTCAACATTTGCAACTTGCTGCTCACTGATGTTGGTCTTACTGGAGTACTTTGCTCTACATGATACATGATATGATACCTTTATTTTGGAGGAAAGTATGTCATCTGTATATGGAGCCAGGGTTTTATGAACATCATCATCTCTCTGCTGAGCAACAGTAAGTATGCGTTGGAGGCCTTCTACTGTGGGCTTTTGGACGTAGGGATCGTTTTTCTTGCCTTTTTCCAATTGTTTCCCACAGATGATACACAGATTTGGATCCAATGTCTGTAAGACATTCTCCATAATTGAATATACTAGTAAAAAGGAAAAATATACATTTCAGAATTAGTATTTTCACACACATGTAATAAAATGTTGAATTACACATGTAACCTAACGTTATGGTATTGTTATTAGCAGTAAGAATTGTGCTAATCATAGCCTACTCAACTTAACTACTACTAATTAACTACTTTCTAGTTAAGCTAGGCTATTTAGCTACTTAGATTAGGCAAGTTAGTCTCAGCCTTTTCACATAATATTTGCAATGATTTTCCTGTCAGGTAATGAAGATATCCATGAAGACAATGATGCAGCTAGCTACAGCAGAATCCAACAGGTAGCCAACTGTAGACCACACCACAACTGTAAGCGGTGCTGGCTCTACTGCCCTCTGCTGGTCTGGACAGAGCCAGAAGCTAACACTATTATTTTCCATTATTTAGTAATGATTTAGCCAAAAAGAAACTCAAGTGGATGTAAATATTTTAATAAAGGTGTTCTACTTCAATTTCAACCTGATTCAATTGGATCTTCGTTTCCATATGAAGTATCATAAGGTATCTTATGAAATGTATCATTTATTAAATGTATCGTCAATATATTAACATTATAGACCAGAACATTACCTCAAGTGACTTTACTTTGCAGTAACATTGAAATTGTCAACATGCTTCTCACCACTGATAATGGGCTTTGGACTGAAGACTTCATTATGTCAATGTTTCATTTTCTTTCATTTAGGACACCTCATACATTTACTGATGTAACTCCCTGACCATGCATGCTATACTTACACATGTGGTATTGATGGATTCAGCACAACCACACCTTTCCAACAAGCCCTCATATGTGTTTCTATGACAATCCATGGCAGAGCTACTACAAAGTAAATGAGAACATTCTGCATAGATATTCATTTTTTACATTTATTTTAAGTATGTGTACATAGGTCTATATTTCCTACATGCATAAAGATTCACATCCAGGTTTTTCTATTAGGTTAAGCAACTGTCTGACTGCTAGCATGTCAAGTTTGAAAGCTCTAACCATTTTTGCAGTAAAATATTTTTATACAAGAATCCATTTCATATATGGGAGACCTTAGAGATGAGGAAAAACAATGTTGTGTTTTGTTCTACCTCCGGTAGGGGTATCTCACAATTTTGGGGGCATTGTCACTAGCCTATTACATCACTATCTCCACAGACTCAACCACAAGGTTACATTAATGTTAACAGTCTAACATGAGTTATCTATGAAATATGCAAAACATTGCTGAAGACATTACAATGGATTTATTTAGAATGCCTGTGAACTACAAGAGGACATACAGTGAGCACCATAATTCTTTGGATCGTGAAGCATTTTTTGTTATTTTGGTTCTGTACTCTAGCACTTTGAGTCTGAAAGGATACAATGACAATGAGGTTGAAGTGCAGACCGTCAGCTTTAATTTGATGAACTGTTTAGAAATTATAGAACGTTTTGTACATAGTCCCCTCCCATTTTCGGGCATCAAAAAAATATTGGACTGTTTAACAATGTAGAATAAAGTCATCATGTTTAATATTTGGTCGCATATCCTTTTCATGCCATGACTTCCTGATGTCTGTGACCCAACAACATCAAAAGACTCTTGATATCTTATTTTCTGGTACTCTTACAAGCGATATTATAACTTCTCTGCATTTGAATGGATCTCTATGGGAATTGGGGGGTGGGACTAGATTAGCTGTAAATTACGCTGGAACAGTATGGAATACATAGTTGGCGAAATGGCTGTAAGTCATCAAGGGACTGAGGTATCAAACGAGCCTCAAACCATCACTTTGCTGTCAGATAAGCAGTAGATATGGATGGATCACTTTAAGGGTTGTTTCTACTGACAAATTTTCCAATTGACCTCTATGAAAAAATAAGTCAGGAGAAGAAACCCTTCAAGTTATCCATCCATATCTACTGCATATCCAGCAGCAGAGTGATGGTTTAAGGCTCGTTTGATACGTCAGACCCTTAGAGCCATTTAGCCAGCCAATAAGATACCAAGAGTCTTTTGATATTGTTGGGTCAAAGACATCAGGAAGTCATGGCATGCAAAGGATATGCAACCAAATATTAAAAATTGTTACTTTATTATACATTATGTTACACTGTCCAATATTTTTGATACCCGAAAATGGGGGAGGACTATGTACAAAAGGTTCTATAATTTCTAAACGGTTCATCCGATATGGATGACAATACCCTCAAATTACAGCTGACAGTCTGCACTTCAACCTCATTGTCATTGTAACCTTGCTCACAGTATGTGCCTTAAAGTTCAGAACACATTTTTTTCTGTTCTTGATTCAAGTTGGGTATGGAAGCACATTGGAGACAAATTACTATTCACTTAATTACAGGAAAGTCACAATACCCATAATTCAAAACTAAATTACTCTTTACCCAGTGCCATCTACATCTGTATGGCAGCAAATAACTCTCAGAATCATATTTACCAATGAATATGTGAGCTGATTGCAAAGCCAATAGACTTAAAATTATATCAATCAGGGCTTCCAAAACACTCTTTACAAAATAGTGGACCCCCTACGTGCCTAATATATAACGCACCTCTCGGAGCCATACAACTCCCAGGCCATAGCCAGGGCCTTGGCAAGCCCTGCCGCTGGGTTATTGTCCAGGACCTTTTTCTGCTCCTCAAATCGACCGGCAACCTTCAGAATGTGCCTGGAGGGACACAAGAGAAAGGTGACATTTTCAGAAACATATTATCAAGTAATTTGCAGGTAGTGACATGCCAGAATTGCCCACTGGTCAACGTTGACAACTGAGCAAAAATTCAGGTACTCTACATACAAGGTATTTTTCACACTGGACCAGGTGATGCTTTAACAAACAACTACAATCTAGGTATGATGATGATTGTGGCTATGGAGATTGATTGGAATCGCTGCTTTGCTTGCGTTATTGCTGTATATTCAAAATAAATGGAAGACGGTAATATTCTTAGTCTCTCTTTTAAACTTATCTAATGCATGGCTTTTATATGGTACAACATTACATTACATTATAGGCATTTAGCAGACGCTCTTATCCAGAGCGACTTACACAGCATTTCTTTTGCATTTTATACATAGTATCCATTAATACAGCTGGATATATACTGAAGCAATGCAGGTGAAGTACCTTGCTCAAGGGTACAACGGCAGTGTCCGACCTGGGAATCGAACTTGCAACCTTTCGGTTACAAACCCAGTTCCTTAACCATTATACCACACTGCCGCCAACAACAGCAATGGTGTATTGCTAATACGGTGTATCATTAGTGGTGGTTGAGGCGAGTTTCCCCCTCATCATTGTAAGCGCTTTGAGTGTCGAGAAAGGCGCTATATAAATGCCAGGTATTATTATTATTATTATTATTATTATCTAGATCTGGTAATCCAAGAGTAGGAGTGTGTACACGGGGCAGTAAAGAAGCCCCAGTCTCTTCAGCATTTACTGACCAGAACTCTTCACTTCTTCCAGTTTCACATACATATCAATTTCCATCCAGCCAAGCACAAAAAATATCAAGAACTACTTAGCATGCATAATTGATATTGCTACATACCAGTTTATGTCCTAAAAGCTCATAGGAAAATACATGTATACTTTTATACGAACCGCTTTACTAGTGAAAAATACACAACTCGTACCCAAACAAGCATGAAGCATAAGCACTCCTTCAAAACTGTCACCTGTGAGCCAATAACTATTTTCTATAGGGCACACAGTACTATAAGACAGCTAGCGCTGATTGACAGTTGAAAACTGGTAGCCTGTGTGTGATCTAGAGAACAGCTAACAGCCATAACTTGCGGAAGCCCTGGCAAGACATAGCAAACTGTGCGCTGATGCTATTCATAAGTCATAGTCATGATCAGGTAATAGCAAACCTACAATGTGCAGGGACAGGGTTGAGCCCATGCTTGCTTTAATGACTATATTTCTGACTTCCGTACAAAATACAACAGCCCACTTTCTTTTGAAGCTTTTCCTTGTTGAATTTACACAGCCAGGGCGGCACAGTGGTGCAGTGAGTAGCATTGTCGCCTCACAGCAAGAAGGTAGCAAGTTCGAATCCTGGATTTTGTGTGGAGTTTGCATGTTCTCCCTGTATCTGCTGGGATTCCTCCAGGTACTCTGGTTTCCTCCCACAATCCAAAGGCATGCAGGTTACCATAATTGGCCTAATTGGAGAGACTAAATTGTCCTTGAATGAATATGTGAGTGAATAGTGTGTGGGCCCTGTGATGGACTAGTGACTCGTGCCTTTCACCCAATGAATACAGGGATAGGCTGCAACCCCCTCCACGACCAGATCAGAGTAAGCGGTTTATAAAATGGATGGGTGGATTTATACAGCCTGAAAAATCAGGGCTCTCGGTTTATTATTTTTCAGTATTCCATAATGGCGTAAGATAATAGCATTCATGACTACTGTTCACCACACACTTGTGCAGACAACATAAGCATAGCTACGTCGTTCATCACACTCATTTTCATATCAACATGAAGAATCCAACTATATACAGAAATAAAAAGGCTGGTCCATGTTAGCATGTCCCTCCTTAATGAGTAGCAATGATGAAATTAAATAATTGCATTTCTGTTACCATCCATTCCACCTTTACTTTAAACCGGGCCAACCAGCGGAGAATGGGCTCCCCCTCTCTAGCCAGGTCCCTCCTGAGATTTCTTTCCATTGGGGTTTTTTCATGCCACAGTTTGAGTGTTTTTCTTCCCACTAGGGAGTTTTTACCTTGTTTGCTTTTTGGGGGTTCAGGACTGGCTTTTGCCCAATTTCCTTCTGTTTCTCTGTAAAGCATCCTTGTCACAGTTCTCGGTAAAAAGCGCTATATTAATAAACTGCCTCCATTCACATTTTCTTCTTTATTCAAAAAACGAAAGCAGAGATGGTAACAGAGAAGGGTTGATAGCTCAGAAGCTGCCATGACAGGAATCAAACCCCCACCCTTGCAGAGGAATTCCTAAACTACTGAGTGTCGGTTGCCCTACACACTGCGCCACACGTCTTGCCCTCATGTTCTCTTCCATGATTATGCATGCTAATTATGCGTGCTAACAGGGCATGTTGTACCTGTGAACAGCTGGAGTCTGTGAGGAAAGCCCACCGAAACTGGCTGCAATGGTGTTGATCTCGATCTGCTTCAAGGTTGCGTTTCCATCTTTTCCTTGGTCCAGCATGTAGTCAGAGCGATTCAGGCCCACAGCTATTGGCTGAAAAGCACAACACAAACAAAACATTCAACAATTAACCAGTAATGATTGTGTGCAATTATTGCCTTTGTAAAACATATTCACTGCACCATTCATTAGCATTTAAACTGGGCAGTTTCTTTCTGGAAATAAGGGGTCACATTACAAAGAATTGTTGTGATTGGCTTCACTGGCCATGACTTGGAAATATGCTATTCATTTGTATTACATGTCAATCAATCAAAGTGTTATAATCTATATTTATTAACGAAGAAATGTTTGTCTGCCTACCTGGGAACAGCCCTCTTGAAGAACATGCATGTGTATATTGAACAATCTTGCAGTGAAATCATCCACTTTGATAGTGCTGGGGAAAAGGAATAATTAAAATGAACATGATATTTCTCCACTATGTCATAAGAGTAATTCCATATGAATCAGACACAGAAAGGCAGATTTTGACACCCACCATCACATATCGTTCTGAAAAGTGCTTTAGGGATAGGGAAATGTTGCTAATTGATTACATCCAGATAGAACCTTTTCATGCTATAGAAATCATATAATATTGATTTAATATTGTTCTAAATATCCGATTTGCACCAAACTTGTGTTTCAGACATAAGGAATCCATCTAAATTGTCAAAATACACCCAAGGACTCCCCAAACCCTACTACAATCCCACCCTCTTAGACAAGTTCTCTATATGAGACATGGCTTGGATTATTGTTTCTTCATATATTTATAAATATGCACTGTGTATGGCAAGTCGCTTTAACATTTATTCCTCAAGAGTTACTAGTAACTATTCTAAAGTTACTAGTACTTATTTTTTAGTTACTAGTCATTGATCCAATAGTGACTAGTATCTATTTCAGTTTTACTAGTAACTATTCATTAGATACTAGTAGTTTTTCTTTAGTTACTCGTAACTATTCCAATAGTTACTAGTAACTATTCAATTTTTACTAGTACAATGTTTTTAGATACTAGTACCCCCGGCTATTATATCAGTTCCGACCCGTACCCGTGAGACAAGTCAGAATGAGAACATATTTTCTCCTATTGATAGCCCACAATTAAAAGAGTTTGTAGATGAGCTGTATTTAATGTCTAATTAAATACAATGAACAGCACCACCTGAGCTATGGATCATGAAGAAGCATGTAAATTAATTAACCAAGTCTATGTGGAGACATGCATGCACAATAGGCAAACACATTCTAGCTGAAAGAAAGACATACAGCCTAAATAGTTTGCATAAGTAAAATATGGAAATACGCAAAGTTTTTTTTTTTTTTTTGCCATGACATTTGTGAAAGACAAACCCGAGCGTTGCAGCGAGGGATGCTATAGCAGGCAACAACAGTAAACAACTTTCTTGTTCGATCTGTGCTTTCTTCAGTTTGCCTTTCACAAATGTCATGCAAAAAGAAAAACTGCGTAGCTCGAAGCGTCCACGTTCGCGTATTTGCCTGAGGTAGGCCATGTTTCGGTCCTAATGTTGCAATAGCATGTGCCTGCAATACCAGAGCAGTGCAGTGTCAGGGACAGTCTCAGGACCCGTTTTACTCGACAGCGCCACCTACCCAATTGGATGACCGCAACAGTGCAACCATGGCCCAGAGCAGTGCAGTGTCAGGACCGGGGCAGTCTCAGGACCCTAGTTTTTCGCTACAGCGCCATCTATCCAATTGGATGACCGCAACAGTGCAACCATGGCAGAACCGCAGTTCTAGCAAGTCAATAATAAAGCTGAATAAAGAGACCTCTGGCACAAAAAAGACCATAACTTTTGCGTTAGATCTTCCGTTTTGTTGCTTTATTCAATACTGTTCATGATTTCAGCTGTCCTTTTGGCACTAGATAGAGCTCATCAAGAGCTTTCATTTGACACAGAACTCATTTTACCCCAAAATGCATTTATTTTATGAGGCAAATACAGTGGCTTACAGTACGAAAATGATGGGAATCGTATGCTATGGCCTTTGCAACCAGTAGATCTCAACCCAAATTAACATTATTTTGGAAAAATGGTGTTGCTTCCCTCCAGTAGAGTTCCAGAGACTTATAGAATATGCCAAAGCGCAGATTTCTCCTGTGTGTGTTCATCTCTTTAAATAAGAGGAAAGTGGTTTCCAAGTGAAAATATAATGAGAAGTCCAAGAAATTTGTTAATTGTAGAATTTTTTTTTTGGGGGGGGGTTAAAGCTCCCAGCATTGAGCAAGCCAATTGCATACTTTCTCAAGACTTGCAACATATGTGGCATCGAGTTATGTGACAAAAACACACATTTGAGTGTTTTTTTATTGTCCCCAGCAAAGGTTGAGTCAGTGTAATGGTCACACCCTGTATGGTGGTGGATTATCTCATTGAAGGAGAGATGCTTAGTAGCGTGACTTGAAACAAATGTGTGCACAAAATTGAAAACATATAACTTTTATTTGCGCAGAGAAGTATATGGCAATTTTCAGAGGCTCCACTTAAATGTTCCCAGCGTTGTACATTCCGCCTCATCTGAGGTTCACTGTTGGGCCTGGTTTCCTGTTCAGAGAGAGAGAGAGAGAGAGAGAGAGAGAGAGAGAGAGAGAGAGAGAGAGAGAGAGAGAGAGAACAAAATAGAAATAACATGTTATTGACACTTAGAGTTCATTTCACTGACACAAATTCAGCCTAGTACTGGACCAAAAGACTTTTTGAATATTCTGTCCTGGATTGAGCTTAATCTTAATTAAGCTTAATTTTCACAGATTGTGTCTGTGAAATCACTTAATATATACAGCACATGACAGAATCTAACACGTGTAAGTAGTGTAAGCCTATAGATGCAGAATATATAATAACTGACTATTAAAAATACCCAACATTACAAAACAATGTCCAAATGAAGAGACTGGCTGATAACGCATACTGTGGGGGTAAAAAGGCAGTCAGAACAGTTTAGCTAGTTATTAAGATTATTTGAACTTCATTAAAATGGTAAAACAATTAGTATTAAACAAACATTTACACAGAAGACAGTACTGGTGTAATGTAGCTGACAGACACAGATCATATCGATATGCTCTTATCATCTTTTGAAGTTTAATCAATGTGCTGGCTAGAATTAATTATCATAGTCAACTAGTTGTGCTTGCCAAAATCACGGTTTCATTAAACAAATAAACAAATGAGGCTAATGTCAACGTTAGTTAGTTTTGCAGCAAGCTATCGGTAAACTAACGTTATAACAGATGATTGTTTGTAGTGCCTTTTAAATGCGTTTCGATTATCTTGGAATCGAACATTAACGTTAGCAAAGACTATCATAAGTTAACGTTAAATTCTATTTAGCTAAATGTTAGATACATTAGCTAGCAAGATCTATTTATGTAAAATTAGCTAGCTAACATTACATGCCCAACCTAATGCTAACGTTAGATCCATAGCCATACACTCTGGCTAACTCTCGAAACCGTGTCAGATTCTCGCTAACCTTCACGTTACATACATAACGTTAGTTAGCGACTCACACTTCGACTAGCTAGCTAATGTTAACTTTGCTGTCCAATTCAAGACACCAGAATTGTTTTTAACATTAAACAAATAAAACTTGATTCACATTCAGTTTTGTACTCACATTCAGATTGTCGTCCATGTCATCCATCTTCTTGTTTCTCTTGGGCATGCGCAGGACTCTAGGGTCCTGAGACTGTCCCGGCCCTGACACGGCACTGCTCCGGTATTGCAGGCACACCCTTCTCTAACGTTGACTAATAAGCTTAATTGGACAACGCATATTTCCCAGGAATCTTAGCCAGAAAGAAAACAATAGATAGCCAACTACTAAGAAAGTAGCCTAACAGAGATTCTTCTTCTTATTATTATTATAATTAAAAGTGTTTGCAGTAAACTACATTGTCTGCAGATTAGTGTAGACTAGCGGCATGTGCGGAGGCTATTGTAATTTTTTTAAGTGACAAACCATGACACAGATATGTTTGGGGAATTATAAATTTGGGGTTTATAAATCTTATCGCTTCAGATATTGCAGCTTATAGTAGGCTATCATGAATTCTTAATGTATTATCGTAAATTCTTAATTGTGCTAGTAGATAATTTTATGGTGACATTGTGTTATGAGTGAAAAGGAGAAACTGAACAGAGCATAATAAAGAAATGTTGGCCGAGGCAAGCATTGAAGGTTCGGTGAAGGTTCGGTCAGAGATGACCGCAAGAGCACAGCAGGCTCCACACAAACACATTTTTTTGTCGGCATTTGTGTGAGATTAACACATGTAGCTAATGGCACAGTTATTTATAGATTCTTTGTTTTTACATTAATGCAACAACACGATGTTAACCAGATGATATTCTGTGTTAAAACTTTTTTCTTTGCTTGACAAATGGTCATGGGATTGCCTTTGCAATAAAAATATGTTTGTTAATGTGAAAATAATAAGTGTAATAAATCAAAAGTATTTAACAATTGCACATAAACTTGTGCCCCGTTCGGCTCGAACCCCCAATCCTCTGTGGTATATAGCCATATAGAAATTTTATTGGCAGTTGGCAAACAGGAGAGCATGCTGGATGTCTGCCTCATGTTTATGTATTGGAGTCATTTGAATTTTTTAACACATGTTTTTATTGAGTTTTAACAACAATAATAACAGAACAACATATAAACCTAAACTAAAAATAATAAACACAAATCAGTTATAAAATAAAACACATGACTAGTTGTCTGGAGACATTCAATATTCACACATATATGGAGGTAGATTTGTGTCTTTATTATGCAATCAAACAGAATAGGTTTGCAATCAAAAAAAAGATTTGAGAGCAAAAGTATCAATACAAATCCAAAAGTTTTGTTTGCAAATTCAAAAGTTTTGTTTGCAAATCCAAAAGTTTTGTTTGCAAATCCAAAAGTTTTATTTGCAAATCGAAATGTTTTGTTTGCAATTCTAAAACTTTTATTTGCAAATCCAAAAGTTTTGCTTGCTACTTCATCCAGTTAATTTTGTGTCTTTATTATTGAATTTAAAATAAAATGGTTGCAATCAAAATATAGTTTTGAGAGCAAAAGTATTGGCACCGCAAACAAAAATGTTTTATTGCAAGTAAAAATAAATTTGTTTGTCTGCAAATTTTTTTTTTTCTTTTGCAAATCTTTTTTTTGTTTGTTTGCAAATGTTTTTTTTGTTTGTTTGCAAAAAAATTTTTTGCTTGCAAATTTTTTGTTTGTTTGCAAAAAAATTTTTTGCTTGCAAATCTTTTTTTTGCTTGCGAATCTTTTTTTTGAAAAGAGGAACCTCGTGGGCGGGACCTACACTGAAATCTGTAAGACACGTCTCTATTGGCCAGTCTCGACCGCAATGACGGCGTGCAAAGCACCATGGGTAGTCTTGACTAGTTCTTTGAGTAGGGTATAGCTGCAGCCTGCAGACTCCAAGAAACGCCCTCCAAGAAACGCCCCTCACTCCAAGAAACGCCCCCAACCAACTACGGTGGCCTTGGGGGATCCTGTTGGTTCACTGCTGTTAATCCGCAGCAAAATTATGCACGCTAATATAAATGGGAAAGTATTTAAATGTATGTAAGCCAGCTAAACAGTCCGTTCTATCCATATCCATTCTATCCATTGTTACCGCTCATATTTCTGTCATGAGCCAAATTAATTACGTTAGAGTGCTATATATTTTTACAATATAAGATAGTGAAAATTAACATGGCCGGGGAGTCTATTGAAGAAGTCAGTAGTTTGTATTGAAATGGTCTGTTATAGCTCGCTAAAAGTATGGATTACGGCGAACCGTTCATAGCCTGCCCCAGCCGGCTGATATTTGTGGAGAGGTGAAGTGCCAGAATAGATAAACTTTCAGAATTACTCGATTGCTTTCGGCCGCTTAAGCGGCCCACAGCGTTCACTTTTTTCAATGGAATAATATGGTGCTGTGTCTGAAGATATTCATATCGAAAGCAATTTACTACATTGTTATTTCGTTGTATTGAAGACAAAAGTAGAATAATTTAGGAATATTTTATGAATGAAACTCATTCGTTAATGCAATTTAGAACTGTTCAATTAACCTATGTGTAACCTAATTGTAATTTTGAATTGTTATTTTGTATTTCTGAATCATTATTGTTTAATCATTCGGCAGGTTGAATAGCTGGTCTGTGGGTCTCCGGAAGCAGCTGACGGGTACCGGCGGGCCAAGCGGTGTGCGGCCGTGGCAAAAACTCGGGCGTGGGAGGAGTTCGGGGAGGCCATGGAGGAAGACTATCGATCGGCTCCGAAGAGGTTCTGGCAAACCGTCCGTCGCCTCAGGGGGGGAAGGCGGCAACTTGCTCACACTGTTTACAGTAGTGACGGGGGGCTGCTGACGTCAACTGGGGAGATAGTCGGACGGTGGAAGGAATACTTTGAGGAGCTCCTCAATCCCACCAACACGCATTCCATGGAGGAGACAGAGTCGAGGGAGGACTTGGGGAGGGGTCGTCCAATCTCCGGGGCAGAAGTCGCCGAGGCGGTGAAACAACTCCGCGGCGGCAGAGCTCCGGGGGTGGATGAGATCCATCCTGGGTATCTCAAGGCTCTGGATGTTGTAGGGCTGTCTTGGCTGACACGCCTCTGCAACATTGCGTGGACATCGGGGGCAGTGCCTTTGGAGTGGCAAACCGGGGTGGTGGTCCCCATCTTTAAGAAAGGGGACCAGAGGGTGTGTTCCAACTACCGGGGGATCACACTCCTCAGCCTCCCTGGGAAGGTCTACTCCAGGGTATTGGAGCGGAGGGTCCGGTCGATAGTTGAACCTCAGATCGAGGAGGAGCAATGTGGTTTTCGTCCCGGCCGTGGAACCGTGGATCAGCTCTTTACCCTCGCTAGGGTGCTGGAAGGGGCATGGGAGTTTGCCCAACCAGTTCACATGTGTTTTGTGGATTTGGAGAAGGCTTATGACCGTGTTCCCAGGGGCATCCTGTGGGGGGTACTCCGGGAGTATGGGGTGGATGGCCGCTTACTAAGGGCCATTCAGTCCCTGTACCGAAGGAGTGAGAGTCTGGTCCGCGTTGCCGGCAGTAAGTCGGACTTGTTCCCAGTGGGGGTTGGACTCCGCCAAGGCTGCCCTATGTCACCGGTTCTGTTCATAACCTTTATGGACAGAATTTCTAGGCGCAGCCGGGTGGCGGAGGGTGTCGAGTTTGGTGGTGGAAGGATTTCGTGTCTGCTGTTTGCGGACGACGTGGTCTTTTTAGCTCCATCAAACAGCGACCTTCAGCTCCTGCTGGGGCAGTTCGCAGCCGAGTGTGAAGCGGCTGGGATGAGAATCAGCATCTCCAAGTCTGAGGCCATGGTCCTCAGCCGGAAAAGGGTGGACTGCCCACTCCGGGTCGAGGGGGAGGTCCTGCCTCAGGTGGAGGAGTTTAAGTATCTCGGGATCTTGTTCACAAGTGAGGGTAGGATGGAGCGGGAGATGGACAGGCGGATCGGGGCGGCGTCAGCAGTGATGCGGGCGCTATACCGGTCCGTCGTGGTGAAGAGAGAGCTAAGCCAAAAGGCGAAGCTCTCGATTTACCGGTCAATCTACGTTCCAACCCTCACCTATGGCCACGAGCTATGGGTAGTGACCGAAAGAACGAGATCGCGAATACAAGCGGCCGAAATGAGTTTCCTCCGCAGGGTGGCCGGGCTCAGCCTTAGAGATAGGGTGAGGAGCTCGGACATCCGGGAGGGACTCAGAGTAGAGCCGCCGCTGCTCCTCCATGTCGAGAGGAACCAGCTGAGGTGGTTCGGGCATCTGGTGAGGATGCCTCCTGGACGCCTCCCTCGGGAGGTTTTTCGGGCATGTCCGTCCGGGAGGAGACCTCGGGGCCGACCCAGGACACGCTGGAGGGATTACATCTCTCGGCTGGCCTGGGAACGCCTCGGGATTCCCCCGGAAGAGCTGGCGGAAGTGGCTGGGGAGAGGGCGGCCTGGGTTCCCTTGCTGAAGCTGCTGCCCCCGCGACCCGGACCCGGATAAGCGGAAGACAACGGACGGACATTCGGCAGGTTATCATTCGAGCAAGCTTGTTACCACCAGCTGTGCCAGCTGTTTCATTTTGTTCATTATTAAACCCTCCAGAATAAAACAGAACAACCCCTCTTTTTTAAATGTCACTCCTAAATCCACTCTGAGATTCGTTAGTGCAACAGTAGCATTTTAATGGGCTGTATTGGCCTATTGAAATAGGAAAACGACTTCCAGCATAATACATTTTATAGCCTTTTCTCTCAATTAAAACCTAACTTTAAAAAAAGTAATAATAAAAAAATGCACATATTGACAGACATGATTGTTCACGTCAATTTGTTGGCCTAACTAATGGGCAGGTTGGAGTTACATATACAGCTCTGGAAAAAAATTAAGTTGTCTCGTTATTTCGGTTCCGTGCTCTAGCACTAGTAGGGGTGTCCACATACTTTTGGCCACATAGTATATACACTGCTTAAAGAAATTAAGGGAACTCTTAATCAACTCCTCGTTTAATATCTCCTCCACGCTCTTGAGACTGTGCTGGGAGACAATAGGTAACCTAATTCTCGGGGTTAATAGTAAATAGTAAATCTCACTGTACTGTTTTAAAGCTGATCGTGAAAAACGAATAGCCCAACTAAAATGTTCCGTGAAACAAATATAATATATATATATATATATATCTTATTTCGTCCTAAAACCGTCATTAAATAACGTTATCTACACAATGAGAAATTTGCAGAATGTATGTAGCTAACGTTAATCTAAAATGTAGGCTATTGCCTGGTGGATTATAAATTAATAATTTTAATTGAAAATCTTACTCTTAGTTTAACTAACCAGTAATGTCATTATTGTAGTGTAGTTGGCCTATATCACATCATGAAAAGTAAAGCTATTTCTGATTATTTGCGCCATGCTTCTATCAATAATACAAATGGGCATTCTGATAAGGTCTGGGGTAATTTACGATACCCCTCTCCGCAGGGAAGAACAAGTTGTGATTGGCAGATGGTGTCTGACTGATAGCACAACATTCTTTAGTTTGACACATCACTTTAGTAGCTAGTTTCAGCACTGGATTAGACGTGTTTCTGAACAAACTTTGTATTTCATAATAATTGCAAGTATAAGTGGCATTGCTGAAAATGAACGAATAGGCTGGTAACGGCATACTTTACGTAGTCTAATGACCTCAGTCGACTGAGCCAGATTTCGCTCATTACGCCGCTTACAAAAATACACAATTCCACACAGATAGGCCTACAGCATGACATCATTTAACATTAACGTTGCCCTGCAGTGCTCTCTGACAATAAGCAGCTGAAGTAACTACGTCAGTTAGTTCCCTTCTGGAACTGAATGTGCTATACCTAGCTAGTTACATGGATGATCACTTGCTAGATAAACTAAAGAGAGTCAGCAAACTAACTTACGTCAACACACGTTAACACGTTGCTATGATAACGTAGGCTAAATTCCCTCGTTTTTTTTTTTTTTGACGTTCAACTACGTTCACATAGCTAATTAGCTGAAGGGGCGTTTCTTGTAGTGAGGGGCGTTTCTTGGAGGGGCGTTTCTTGGAGTCTGCAGGCTGCAGCTATACCCTACTCAAAGAACTAGTCAAGACTACCCATGGTGCTTTGCAAGCCGTCATTGCGGTCGAGACTGGCCAATAGAGACGTGTCTTACAGATTTCAGTGTAGGTCCCGCCCACGAGGTTCCTCTTTTCAAAAAAAAGATTCGCAAGCAAAAAAAAGATTTGCAAGCAAAAAAATTTTTTGCAAACAAACAAAACATTTGCAAGCAAAACATTTTTTTGCAAACAAACAAAAAAAATATTTGCAAACAAACAAAAAAAATATTTGCAAAAGAAAAAAAATATTTGCAGACAAACAAATTTATTTTTACTTGCAATAAAACATTTTTGTTTGCGGTGCCAATACTTTTGCTCTCAAAACTATATTTTGATTGCAACCATTTTTTTTTAAATTCAATAATAAAGACACAAAATTAACTGGATGAAGTAGCAAGCAAAACTTTTGGATTTGCAAATAAAAGTTTTAGAATTGCAAACAAAACATTTCGATTTGCAAATAAAACTTTTGGATTTGCAAACAAAACTTTTGGATTTGCAAACAAAACTTTTGGATTTGTATTGATACTTTTGCTCTCAAATCTTTTTTTTGATTGCAAACCTATTCTGTTTGATTGCATAATAAAGACACAAATCTACCTCCATACACATACTGTATAGGAATGAATTAGTCATTCACTTACTCATCGGTGTCAACCATGTAAATATTCCACTTTTCCCATTTCCTATTGAATGCGTTCTCTTGGATTCTCAAAACATATGTCAACTTTTCCATGACAAAAAGATCTTGAACAATTTCCAGCCACTGCTCCTGTTTCGGAGCGTTCACATTAAGCCAATTCCTAGTTATAGCTTTCTTACTCGCTGCAAGTAAAACCTTAGTCAAATAGAGATCGCCTCCCATCACAACATCCTTAATGTTCCCAAGGTACATCACCGGGAAGGTATTTGGGATTCCATATCCCATAATCATTTTGACAGCTGCATTAACCTTCTCCCAATATGGCCTTATCTTTGTACAGTTCCAGAAAATGTGCGAGTGGTCAGCCTCCATGTTCCCGCACAACCTCAAACACTGTTGCTGTACACCAAGTTGCTTGCTCTTTATTTTGGGTGTTATGAAAAAGCGAGTCAGGTTCTTCCAGCAGAATTCCCTCCACACTAATGAGTTTGTGGATATAAATTGCGTCTCACACATTTGAAACCATTCTTCCTCTGATATTTGAATTTCTAACTCCGCTTCCCATTTTGCTTTTATGTAGATAGTCGATTCCCCCGTTTCCCCCCAAAGCCTGATAGAAAGCAGAGATGATCCGAGACCCCTTCTGCTGGTATGCATCCACAATCACCCCAGTCACAGTATCTAAAGATTAATCTGTATTCAGCCTTATCTCTTTTACAAAATAGTGTCTTAACTGCATGTATCTAAAATAATCCCTGTCTGTAATACCATATTTTGCCTGTAAATCCTGAAAACCCATCAATTCACCCCTTTCTGAAACCGTACACATTGCTGTTATGCCCTTTTGCACCCATTCTTTAAAAGTTGGATCATACACCCCTGGTTTAAAATTTGAATCGTATGCAAACCACCTCAGCGTGCGGACCCCCCTCTTTAATTTCTATTTTTTTACTACAACATTCCAGACTTCTAGTGTAAACGCAACTATCGGGTCCATATCCCCTCTCAGAGCCCTCACCAAATTTCTATCTCCCACCAAGGCCTGAATGTGGTGACCCTGCACCTCCCTTTCCATATCCTTCCATCCAGATTCATAATCGGGTCTACACCAGTAGGCCAAAGGTCTGAGCTGAGCTGCATAGAAATATTCCCTAAGATTTGGTAAAGCCATTCCCCCCTTACTTTTAGGCAGCTGAAGTGTTGTAAATTTTATTCTTGGTTTTTTACCATTCCAAACAAATCTAGAAATCATCCTGTCCCAGGAACATCAATTGGAAGTGATTGAAAAAAATACAGTAGCCTAGGTAGGATATTCATTTTAACCGTTTGTATTCTGGCACTGAAGTCTAAAGGGAGGGTGGACCACCTTTCTACATCCTTTCGGATATTGTCATGAATTTTGTTGTAATTGGCTTCAAACAGGCTGGAAAATGTTTTGGTTATAGTTACACCAAGGTAGGTCATTGTTTTGGAATTCCATTTTAGGTTATATGCATGTCTAATTTGTTGGGATGGGGAACAATTAAATGAAAGAATTTGAGTTTTTGTTACGTTCACTTTATACCCTGAGTAGTAACCATATGTTTCGAGTAGGTTCATCAGGTTTGGGAAACATACATCTGGTTGTTCAAGAAAAACTATAACATCATCCGCAAAAAGCCCAATGATATGGTCTTTCCCCCCTATATTGACACCCTGCAGATCCCCACTCTGCCTTATTGCTTGCGCCAAGGGTTCCACATACAAAGCAAAGAGAGTAGGAGAGAGACAACAACCCTTTCTTGAGCCTCTCTCCAACTGAATCCTATTGGACAGACTCCCATTTACTTTAATCCTAGCCGTAGGTTCATGATAAATAGTCTTAATACACCGAATTGCATTTTCATTGAAACCAAATCTCCTTAGTACTTCATATAAAAAAGACCAACTGACACTGTCAAACGCTTTTTCTGCGTCCAGACTAACCAGAGCCATACTCGTGCCCTTTTTATGTGCATTGTCTACAATATGGAGAGTCCTTCTGATATTGTCTTGTGTTTGGCGCCCTCTAATGAATCCAGTTTGATCTTCATGAATAAGATCTGGTATAAAAGTCTCAAATCTTTTGCAGATAATTGAGGTAAACAGTTTGTAGTCCACATTTAAAAGTGGTGTTTGTCTTTGCCTTCCTTAGGCAAAATGGAAATAATTGCTTCCCTCCAAGATGGGGGAGCCCTGCCTTCTTTAAGAGTCCAATTGAAACAAGACAGAAGCAGAGGTGTTAGCTCCTTCGCGAACGCTTTATAGAACTCTGATGGGAACCCATCACTCCCCTGTGATTTACTGGTCTTTAGCCTACTGATTGCAGCTTCCAGCTCTTCAACTATAAATTGCGACGTAATGGTGTCATTCTGTATCTCACCTATTGATGGCAGATCAAGCGAATTAAGAAAGCTAATGGCGGATTAGAGTAGAGTGTCTTATAGTACTCTTCAAATATTCTTTCTATCGCATCTGGCTCATACAATAGTTGACTAGTTTGAGGGTCCCTTATTCTATGAATTGTATTAGAGTCTTGCTGTTTGCGCAGGCGTCTGGCCAGGAGTCTAGCTGGTTTTGGACCTGATTCATAATAAGACTGCTTTACAAACCTTGCCTTTTTTTCTATTTCTCCTCTGAGGATCTCATTTATCTCCCCCCTTGTTTCCTTAATTTGTTGTAATGCCGACTGCTCCCCTGTCCTCTTATGTTTTGTCTCCATTTCTCAATTTTTCTACTTTGTATTTGTATGTGACGAGCCGGTCCTTTTTTTGTGATGCTGTTAGGGCGATCAGCTTTCCACGGAGAACAGCCTTCAAAGCATCCCACAGTATCCCAGGGTCCACATCCCCATTATCATTCTCCTCTATATATATTTTTATCTCTTCCCTTAACTGTTCCACGGTCGCCTTATTATTCAAGACACCCACATTGAGCCTCCACACAGTATTATTTTGTCTACTATTCAGATGTATTGACAAGCTGATCATATTATGATCCGAAACATCTGCCACCCCGATTTTACACTCTGTGATCCTGTGACTTTCACCTGTACTCATAAAATAGTAGTCAATTCTGGAGTAGACAGAGTGAGGTGCTGAATAGTGTGTATAATCCCGTTCTAGGGGGTGAAGTTCCCTCCAAATATCAATTAGTCCCATTTCCTGCACTGACGTATTAATAAACTTGGTCAGGTGCTTCTTGCTATTTTTGTGGCTTGTAGTGTCTAGGGTATGGTTCAGGACCACATTAAAATCCCCTCCACATACCAAAATACCCTCAGTCTCTAATGCAATGATGTCAAACAGAGTTTTAAAAAGAAATGTGGTACTCTCTGGGGGGGCATATACATTGACCAATGTCACCACTACGTTTTCAAGCTTTCCTTTCACTAATACATATCGTCCCTCTTTGTCCCTAACTTCTTTATGGAGTATAAATTGAACAGCATTTGAAATAAGGATAGCCACTCCCGTCTTCTGGCTAGGTTTGTAGGAACTATAGAATGTATTTCTAAAAACAAAAGCGTTTTAATTTTTCATGCTCCTGTTGAGGCAGATGGGTTTCTTGTAAAAATAGTACTTTGGCCTTTTCTTTTTTCAATTTAGCCAGGACCTTGCTCCTTTTAACTGGATTATTCATCCCATTTACATTAAGTGACACCAATTTTATATTATTATACAGCATTCAAATGACCCGATCCTTTGCATGCACAAAACTCCAGACAACTAAAAACTACACAGACCTGAACATATGGCCTACATGTAGTGAACGCAGAACATAAAAAGAAAAACATAGACTTCCAAGGTAGGGTGATTCCTCGCCACCCTAAGTCCCTGTTGGCAGGAAGAGGGGAAAGCCTCCTCCTGGAGGGCCCCTCACTAGAGGTGAAACACGCCATCTCACGCATCCTAGTAGTCCAACGGCATCCGATAGCACTTATATAATCCAAATGAAGTCTCCATCATTGTCTACAGTAGGTTAGTCCATATCAGCATCCAAATATTTGAATAAATAAATAAATTATATATATATATATATATATATATATACATACATACACACATACACACATACATATATACATATATATATATGCATATACATACACACATAACCAAAGAAAAATGGATGACAAGCCTCCTATCCATCGGTCCTTGCAAAGTAATTAAGCCCAAAAGTAAATGAATAAACAAAAGGCACTAGGCCTACATCTTTTCACCCTCTCAATCATGTTAAACGAATGGGCCCAGAGGATCAGCAATGAAACAGCGTGCGGCTGTTTGGACCATTCATATTGTTTTAAGAGTCGCACCACAGGCAGAAGTTACAGTGGTCATTCTGCTTTATCATCTCCGGTTTTTCAAATGAGCTAACGGGATTTCACATACCGTGATAAAGAAATAAATCAGTTGGACTCGGGGGGGATCCGCTCATACTCCTGTAGCCTCTTCCTTACTCTGCTCGCGGTCTCGGTCCCACCCGCGCTCCTCTCTCCGACGCACTGCCATGTCTTGGTCTGGTGAAGACGCTCCATTTCTGGGTACAGCTCCGACACGTTGCGGCCTGGTATCTCCACGGAGAGATCTCTCTTTCTCAACTCTTGAGCTGCATCTTGCGTGTCGTATGTGCGTGTTCCCGAGTCCCAGTGAATGCACATCCTGTCAAGAGGAGTCTGGAAACGGACACCTTTCTCCTTAAGGGCCCTCTTTATTCCCACGTACGCCTTGCGCCTCAGGACGACCTCCGTTGCATAGTCGTGATCGAACGATAAACGTCACCCTTCCATCATTATCTTCTTTTCCCAGGCCTTTTTTAGTACCATTTCTTTGGTGTTAAACTCCAGAAAGTTCACCACTATGGACCTAGGCGGTGCATTCTTTTCCGGTTTGCGAGCCAGAGCTCTATGCGCGCGTTGTATCTGTAGGTTGGTGTCTGGTAAGGCGAGTTCAGTTTTCAAAAGTTGGTCCACAAAGTCAGACATGGAGTTACCTTCCTTCTCTTCGGGTACTCCATAAATGCGAATATTATTTCTCCTGGATCGACCTTCCAAATCCACCAGTTTCCCCTGCATGGCTCTCTGTTCTTTCATTGATTTAATCAACGCATCTGTCATAGCCACGTTCACTGTCTCCGCCTCGTCGATTCGTTCTTCCGCTTCTTTCAGCCTAGCTTCGTGGGTCTGGATTAGCGCAGAATCAGCAGAAAGCTTTTGGTAAATTTCCTGCTTCATATCTTCGAGTTCGGATTTCATGTCTCCCTTGATTTCTTCTTTAAGTTTGTTTAAATCCACTTTATGCTCAGCCCTGAAATCGCGTATTTCCTGGAGCACTGAACGCATGGTGTCTGCCGAGTCCCCGTGTGAGCTAGCTATGCTAACGGGGCTTTGAGCGTTGTCCATCCCCGGTGAATTCTGTCTTTCTCGTTTGTCACGACTTCTAGTTCTCGTTCCCCCACTCATTCCAATTAAAATGACATTGAATTGTATATTAATTAGCGAGTTAAGGGGGTTGGTTTCCACTTGCTATCGGGAGCTAAAAATTAAGCAGCCATCTTACTCGCCTTGCTCACCGGAAGTCCTCCAAATAGATTTTTACTAGTTGTTATTCGAGTTGAGGATATCTCCAATTTAATAGATACTAGTTGTTATTCTAATCTAAGATTTCAACTATTTGCTTTTGACAAGTAACTATTCCAATAGTGACCAGTATCTATTTCAGTTTTACTAGTAACTATTAATTAGACACTAGTTCCTATTTATTAGTTACTAGTAACTATTCCAATTGTTACTAGTAACATTTGTATTGCTACTAGTAAGAACGTTAATTGAACTATCAAATAGTCAATTTGACTAGTCATTACCGATGACGAGTAAAACAGAAATAGTTACTAGGAAAAATGTAATAGTTACTAGTAACTATTGGAATAGTTACTAGTAACTAAAGAGTAAGTACTAGTATCTAATGGAAAGTTACTAGTAAAACTGAGATAATAGTAACTATTGGAATAGTTACTAGTAACTAAAGAGTAAGTACTAGTATCTAATAAATAGTTACTAGTTTGATTAGTTAATAAGTTAATTAGTTTGATTATGATTCTATTGAATGTCTTTATTTGATATGTTTGTTTGTGTGTTGAGGGTGTGCACCTCTGTCTGTCTTTTTTGTTGTTGCTAGCTACAACTTAAGTTCCCTAACGGGAAAATAAAAGTTATTCTATTCTATTCTATTTCCCTTAAAACCAAATAATCTTTCAACAAAATAATGCTTCAGGGATGCTACCCTTATTCCTTTCTTACTCCTAAAGCACTTCTCAGGATGATCTGTGATAGCGGGTGTTATGCTTGCTCACCTTAGAGATGGAATTACCCATAATTAATATTAGTTTTCTCTGATTTATGCATCAGTGTAAAGGAGCTTGTCAAATCTCCTTCAGGTTTCTGACTGCTGCTTTTGCCTTTGCAGGCCACATAACTAAATCCAGGTCACCCCAAGTACCCAGCTCTCTACCGGGAGCTGCATCAGCACCAAAAGCACCTTGTTCACATCACAAGAGACTAAAATTCCTTCCGTACAACAGCAAGCATGCAAGGCGGGATTGTGATATTACCTGGCCAGGACCTCATGGAGGAATTTGGTATCCTGGCTGATCTTGTCCACCAGCCGGTTGAAATGTGTCTGCACTGCGATCGCCTGGTCGAAGAGCACTTTTGGCACCGGGGAAGGAAAGAGCGTGAATGGGGCGTAGCTCACCACCTGCAACCAGAACAGAACAGAACATATAGACCTCCTGAGCCAACCTAACTTCAGCTCATCTAAAGCCCTATTCGGACAGGATAAAGTATCTCCAAAATCAGCGTCTAGAATTGCAGAGATGAGGGTGTTTACTCCATTTGGTCGTCACACCGAAAATGTTCCCCACGCGTCATCCAACATTACACATCCCGGGCCCTATCTTACACCCGGCGCTAACCCAAATGCACGCAAAAAAAAGTGTCTTTGCTATCTTACACCCGGAGCAGGAGTCATTATAGCATCCAGCGCTCACGTTGTTTAAAAACCAGGTGATCTTGTGCCCATAGCAAGTGAACTGGGCGGGTTGGATAGGATAATAGGCCAGGATAATTGTTGGCGTATTGCTACACACAGGGGCGCGCACAAGCAAATATCGTGATATATATTGTGTATCGCGATATAGCCAAAAAATATTGCGATATCATTTCGAGGCCATATCGCCCAGCCCTAATTGGAATTGAACAAAAATATTTTACAGGCCTTGGTTTTGGGACCCAAACATTATATAGACAAACTTTGAACAAAATCTGAGACGGTGCTGCAACCACTTTCATGGATTCTGTCTGATTTGACACAGAATGACCCTGCTGTAAATCTGACTTTTCACTGTCTTCCAGATAAAGTGGACTTGTTTTAAAGTGTTGGTCACATTCCCATAAGTAGGACATTATAAAACAAGGGAAAATATACGTGAACCTATGAGTTGCCAACCTGACAGCTTTATTGTATTTAGTGTCATCATTAAGGCAAAATAACAGTATTTATGTTACTAATCAATATTAGAATGCAGGTAATGAACTTCGTATAAAGCTTGAACTTCAAGAACTCCATGAGAACAGCCTCATGGAATTGATGTTTGACAATGCTTCATTGCATAATCAAACAAAATTTGTTAAACAAAGCAGGCTAATTTGGCATTTTCTAAGATGAGACGGAAGACATTGGTAGCTTATTCTCAGCTGTTGCAGGTGCTTTTAATAAAATTTAACCGCATATATTTAGTAAAATAACTGTCGGGAATTACCGGGAACCCGGGCCGGTGTTAAACCCTAATGTTAAAGATTATTATTGTGTATATCAAAACGCGTCATAATGGTTAGTCCGAATAATATTGATCATACTATTGATCCATGTAGCCTATTACTTGAATTGAATTGAATTGAATTGAAAGCCTTTATTGTCATTGTATAACAAGATACAACGAGATTGCGAAGAGCAACTCCTCAAAAGTGCACACATAACTACACACCACATAACATCAGCATCAAACATATAACTACACACAACAAATAGAAAAATATTGCACAGATGTGGGGTAAAGTGACAGCAGTGCGGTTTAGACGGTGCAGTTTGGATCAGTGCAGTTTGAGTTTAATATGGTTACAGCTTTGGGGAAGAAGCTTTGATCACACTGCACACGCACAAGCATGACTGTTTCGCCATCATATTTGCAATCCGCCAAGGTGGAAAAGCAGGCTCTTAAAGGGAATGGGATATGACATTTTGATTGGTATATTGCACGCCCAAGACACACCTATAATTAATGAAGAGGCCAAGTTCAGCCGATTAGCACCTTGTGCCTTACCCACAGCTCTGACTCTTCCTGCTTTCTACTACAGCCGGGAGCCGGTGTCACTAGTTAGAACCATCGAACTATATAGAAAAGGTGAAATTCACTTGGATGATATCCTGAGTTTTCTTTCCCCAAAACATTTATGAAAGAGCCGGTCTTTCGACTCCCCTGCAGATTTAAACCCCTCCCACCCACGTGAACGCACTCTACAAGCTACATATGAACGCCCTGCGCTTTTCTGTTGCTTAATTTCTCCAATTAAAATTAAAACAATAATAGCCTACTATGGGTTGTGGTGCGAGCATAGCTATGAACCATGAATTGTAAATCCATTTATTGAGGTAGACATTAAATTATTGCAAAAGGTCACGATGTTGATTGTACCAGGTGTTCTGTAATCTTCCTTTTAAATGGATTATTAGGCTACTCTAAATATTTTTTCATATATGCCAGATAGCCTAACAATCCAACAATAATTGATTTGCTCAAGACAAAAAGGTAAATAAACTTGCGCAGCATTTCCTATATCCAAATTTGTGATGACATAGGATGCGTTAATATGTCATGCGAAGATTCTGCAGTTTAGCGAAGTGATCAATGAACAGCACATATTTGGGTAAATTATTTTTTTTAGCTTGAATGCATGCGTTGCACTCAACGCTGGTTCCAGCCATTTAAGAGGTTTTCCTCTTAGAATTTATGCTTTCTAATGTTTAAATCATTTTTACTAAATCGAGTGCCAACTTAAATTAATTAGGCTACATTCTTTAACGTGATAATAATAATAATAATAATAAAACTTTATTTGTATAGCACATTTCATACAAGGATTGTAGCTAAGAGAAGAAAACGCAATGCTGAAAAGAAAACGCAATGCTAACGTGCAAACGTGTTGTTTTTTTGCCAGTTAATTATTCAGAATGATTGCCTCCCTTACTAAACAATCTCACGTTAGTTATCCATTTGTCATTGTCATTTGTTAATCATTATAGGCTCCTTGTTCTTGATTATTCGGGGAATTAACTGTTTGATTGACATAAGCAAGCAAAATAAAGGAAACAGGTTGAGAATATGTTGACATATGCTTATGTCAATCAAACAAATTCCATGAATGATCAAGAACAATTATGTAGCCAAATGATTAACAAATGACAATGACAAAAAGATAACTAAAGTGAGATTGTTAAATAAAGGGTGGCAATAATTCTGAATAATTAACTGGCAAAAAATCCCAGTTGCACGTTGCATTGCCTTTTCTCCTCATCACGTTAAAGAATGTAATTTATTTAAGACGGCACTCGATTTAGTCAAAACGATTTAAACATTAGAAAGCATACATTTTAAGAGGAAAACCTCTTAAATGGCTGGAACCAGCATTGAGTGCAACACATGCATTCAAGCTAAAAAATAAAATTGACCAAAATACACTGCTCAAATAAATTAATGGAACACTTAATCAACACAGTATAACACCAAGTCAATGAAACGATATCGATCTGTCCAGGAAGCGTAAATGATTGTGAATCAATTTCACCTGCTTTGGTGCAAATGAAAGTGATAACAGATGGACAGGAGAGGCAACAGCAAGACAACCCCCAAAAAGTTAATGGTTTTGCAGGTGGTGGCCACAGACCATTTCTCTCTCCTTATCCTTCCTGACTGATTTTTCTCTAGTTTTGCATTTTGCTAGTGCCCTTGTCACTACTGGTAGCATGAGGCGATACCTGCAGCCCATTCAGGTTGCACAGGTAGTCCAGCTCCTCCAGGATGGCACATCCATATGTACCGTCGCAAGAAGGTTTGCTGTGTCTCCCAGCACAGTCTCAAGAGCGTGGAGGAGATACCGGGAGAAGGGCCATTACACGAGGAGAGCTGGACAGGGCCGTAGAAGGGCAACAACCCAGCGGCAGGACTGCTATCTGCTCCTTTGTGCGAGGAGGAACAGGAGGAGCACTGCCAGAGCCCTACAAAATTACCTCCAGCGAGCTAGTCGTGTGCATGTTTCTGACCAAACTGTCAGAAACAGACTCCACGAGGGTGGCATGAGGGCCCAACGTCCTGTAGTGGGACCTGTGCTCACAGCCCAGCACCGTGCAGCTCGATTGGCATTTGCCAGAGAACACAGGAATTGGCAGGTTCGCCATTGGCGCCCCGTTCTCTTCACAGATGAGAGCAGGTTCACACTGAGCACACGTGATAGACGTGAAAGAGTCTGGAGACGCCGTAGAGCAGGGGTGGCCAATTCCAGGCCTCGCGGGCCGGTGTGTATGCAGGTTTTTGCTGCCGCCAGTTAACAATTATTTAATTAGCCCAATCGTTTACACGATCTGATATTTTAATCTACATATCCGCGATATGAAAAGCAGCTGATGAATGTTCTTGTGCCGGTATGCGTCAATGCGTGTATTGTAGCATTTTATCATTCTGTAATTTACAAGTGAATCGGTGATTGTGTGTATGACTAATTAGCTGATTGAACCGTGGTAACTGGTGGCAGTAAAAACCTGCATACACACCGGCCCGCGAGGCCTGGAATTGGCCACCCCTGCCGTAGAGAATTATGCTGTCTGCAACATCATCCAGCATGACCGGTTTGGTTTAATTGATTGGTGTTATACTGTGATGATTAAGTGTTCCCTTAATTTTTTTGAGCAGTGTATGTGCTGTTCATTGATCACTTAGCTAAACTCCAGAATCTTCGCATGACATATTAATGCATTTAATGTCATCACAAATGTGGATATAAGAAAATGCTGCGCAAGTTTATTTACCCATTTGTCTTGGTTATTGAGAAAATCAATTATTGTTGGATTGTTAGGCTATCTGGCATATATGAAAAAATATTTAGAGTAGCCTAATAATCCATTTAAAAGCAAGATTACAGAAAACCTGGCACATTCAACATTGGGAGCTTTTGCAATTATTTTATGTCAACCTCAATCAATAGATCTACAATTCATGGTTCATAGCTATGATTGTACCACAACCCACAGGAGGCTATTATTGTTTTAATTTTAATTGTAGAAATTAAGCAACAGAAAAGCGCAGGGCGTTCATATGTAGTTTGTGGAGTGCGTTCACGTGGGTGGGAGGGGTTTCAATCTGCAGGGGAGTCGAAACACCGGCTCTTTCATAAATGTTTTGGGGAAAGAAAACTCAGGATATCATCCAAGTGAATTTCACCTTTTCTATATAGTTCGGTGGTTCTAACTCGTGACACCGGCTCCCGGCTGTAGTAGAAAGCAGGCAGAGTCAGAGCCAGAGCAGTTGGTAAGCACGATTCCCTCGAACTGGCGAGTCGACTCAGACGGCTCAGCATAAAGAGTCGTTCAAAAATGCTGATTCGTTCACGAACTGCACATCACTACGACATTGCAGATTCGACTAAAATAACAGAGATCCTCTGGTAATTATTCCTCCACTGTAAAACGTATCCCATCCGAATAGGACTTAAGGGAGCAGTAGTACAAGCATAATAATATATACATTTTCCCGTTGTGCAGGTTATTACATTACAGTCAAAGAAAAGTTCACCTCCGACGAATTTGGAGTCTCCTTTGTCCTCATTAAAACTCCACGCAGAAGGGCAAAGTCTTTGGCCACAATTTCTAAATCCCTGATCAGCGCTCCGTTCATTAACACGTCCTCTGGCACTGCCTTTGAAGCCATCTGTAATAGCATAGCATTGAAAAATTCCGAAAACCTGCTATGCAACTTAAGAAACCATGATGAAGAAATACTTCCGCACAGATTAATACATTATAATAATAATAACAACGAACTAACAAAAATAACAAATACACTTTCCAACAGTGCCAAGCAGGCTATATGTGCTAAACAGCCATTCGACAAGAGCATGTCCGTTTGTGTCTGGTCAAAATGAAATGGCTATCAGCTAACGTTATCAACGAAAGTATAGACGACAACTAGGCTACATAAACGCTAACGAATATAGATTTAAAGTTTTTTTTACGAAACAAAGCCACAACAAAACCATTTAGCTGTTGTCTTGCTAACATTAGCCATCTAAACAACATACGGCGATACATAACACTTAACGTTGGCTAGCGCTAACTAATGTTCATTCAATAACGATGGGTAGACATCAACAGACCTTGCTCTTATTTATCTTCTTAGTGCACGTGCTGGGTTACGTTACGTTAATGTTACAGCTTCTTTTTAGGTCAAACGTCAGCTGGTTTCTCACGCTTATGTGCAATATCCACACAAGCGAACGTTAATCACTATTCTATGTTGTTTACCTTTGGCACCCGGGGCAAATTTTGATGGGCGGAACACTTTTGAACCGTACATAGGAAACACGGATGTACGATGACACGGCTACATTCACACCGCTAGCCAGGGTTGCCAGCTTGGGGGATACCCCTAAATGTAGGGGGATTTAAAAATGAATGGGGGAGTTTTTAGAGAACAAAAATGTATGGGAGTCAATGATAGATGGGGGATTTTAAAAGCAGGTATGGAGGTAATTGTGAGAAAATTGTTTGATACTCAATTTAAGATGGGGGATTTTCAGATTTTTTGGGCATCTGGCAACACTGCCACTAGCATTTTTTTGGTAATAACTCACCAAGATAGTTGGAGTGGTAAACGTCAAATGCGATTGCTCAAAGTCAGCCTTAATGTAAAACGTTTATGGAAACCATAGACTGTGGAAATAGAGTTTATACCACCGAACTAAATAGAAAACGTGGTTTATACAGGCCAATGACTGGATCATTGGCCTGGACTGACCTGAAGCTGAAGCGAAGATGGTAGACGAAATTACAACATGAACATGTTATAAAGCAAATCCATGGAGAAGAGTGTCTGGAGAACTTTCCGGAGATGCGATTGCGTTTAGACCGGACATGCATATATTCAAGAGCATGGGGGAATAATTCGGGAACAAGTTATCCAATTCTGTAAAGTAACTTCCATAACAAATGGCAAGTTTTATACTGCGCGAAATACTGTGCCCTCCACTATTATTGGCACCCCTGGTAAAGATGAGTAAAAAGGGCTATAAAAAAAATCACCGTTTGGTGAATTAACTTAATCTCACACTGAAAATGAACTCTATGGAAAAAATAAGTCACGTTTGCATTCATATTCAAACCAGAATATACCTCCACACAAGCCTGCTCTAGTCAGAAATGTAAGTATCTGTATATTTTGTGTAATTATTTACAGTTTGGGAACACTTGCTTGAGGGTTGTTCGGGAAGCTGCTCTGAGACATGTACGATTTGTTTCGCAACGTAGCATAGCAGAAACAGTTTGCATTTTTTGCATTCAGTTTGCCCTTTGGCCTTCAGGTTTTGGTGATGAGCAGTACAAAGGCATCTTAAGGTCCCTAAATAATAAATTATTCTGGTCACGTTCCTGTCCTGGCCATGTTCCTATTACAGCCACGTTTCTGTTCTGGCCATGTTCCTATGGCCTACAGTATATCTTTTGAGATTTGTTATTGATCCCTTTCATATATTTTGGCTACGTTCCCATGGCCTGTTCAATTGATTAGTTGCTGATCGCGTTCAGAAGTTTTAGTGCTTAGTAGTCACTGTGTGAGATGGCCGGAAGCTGGAGTGAGATGACCGGAAGGGACATGCAGGTAATGATATTCCCCCCCCCGTAATAGCAGTGTCTTGTAGTAACGTCTAAGAATATAGAAGTTTTTATGTTGCAAATATCTTATCAGGATATCCCACAACAGACATCCAGGAATGACTGTGGCATATTCGTGCTATGGTAAGCAGAATTTTTAGGTAAATACTGTACATGTATCCAGACAAAATTGAAAAAATTAATCTGAAAAATGCAAGTTCTTTTTTTTCCTGTACACACTCTGCATATGCACCGATGCTCCATTCCACTTCACTATGGTCAGTATTTCAACAACTGCAACATCAAAATGACATACAGTACATATACTGCAGCTTGTTAATCTCATTAATGTAAAACGTTTATGGAAACCATAGAACCCTGCTATTCAAATCACGGTCCTCGAGGTCCAGATCCAGATTTGAATATTCATGCCATAAACTGTGGAAATAGAGTTTATACCACCGAACTATATAGAAAATGTGGTTTATACAGGCTAACGACTAGATCCTTGGCCAGGACTGACCTGAAGCTGAAGCGAAGATGGTAGATGAAATGACAACATGAACATGTTATAAAGCAAATCCATGGAGAAGAGTGTCTGGAGAACTTTCCGGAGATGCGATTTTGTTTAGACCGGACATGCATATATTCAAGTGCATGGGGGAATAATGCGGGAACAAGTTATCCAATTCTGTAAAGTAACTTCCATAACAAATGGCAAGTTTTATACTGCACGAAATACTGTGCCCTCCACTATTATTGGCACCCCTGGTAAAGATGAGTAAAAAGGGCTATAAAAAAATCACCGTTTGGTGAACTTAATCTCACACTGAAAATGAACTCTGTGGAAAAAATAAGTCACGTTTGCATTCATATTCAAACCAGAATATACCTCCACACAAGCCTGCTCTAGTCAGAAATGTAAGTATCTATGTTTCGTGTAGTTATTTGCAGATTGGGAATACTAGCTTGAGGGTTGTTCAAGAAGCTGCTCAGAGACATATAAGATTTGTTTCTCAACGTAGCATAGCAAAGACAGTTTGCATTTTTTAATCATTTTGAATTATGAATCAATAGTTTATTTTGTAAACCTTACTTTTTATAATGCCTTTGGATTCAACACCCTTACAGGGCAAAGATGTCTTCATTGCTGACATGTACGCTGTGCCGACATGAAGGCACTGATCCACTGTCAGGCCTTCCAGTGAGTATCCTTAATGTTCTATATTAATAGTTGCAATAATCAGAAATTTAATTGTATCATATTTATGAATCATCACTACAGCTCTAGTCTTCCCAACTTGGACAAACTGCTATAGACCAGAGCACTACCTTCTATGTGTAAGTAATGAGCAGAAAAATACATTTGAATCCACTTGAGTTATCGACAAAATCTTGGTTAATTATCATATTGTTTATGTTTCTTTCTGCATTACCCATTATAGGTGTTGAAGCCAGCCAAGAGAGATTCTCTTGCTGGATTCTCAGTTTGCCCTTTGGCCTTCAGGTTTTGGTGATGAGCAGTATAGATGAGACGGATGTGTGCGGGTTGGACCCGTAATGCACGACTCAGAACACTGACGTAATAATAAACGCACGCAAGGGCTTTATTATGGGGAAATCCAAAATCGTAGTCACACAAGCAAAGTCCAAAAACCAATAAATCCAGCCAAACCAAAAATACAGTACCGAGGGAGAAGGCAGTCTCGAAATCGGTATCCATGCACAAGTTCAGTAACCAGAGTAGCTGTCAGCGGAGCAGAAGTACAATACAGGGGTAAAGCAAAGTTCGTAGTCGTGGGGCGTAGCAGGAGTCAGACCGAAGTCCTATCCGCGGGGCAGAGGTACAGAACAGACAGCAGGCAAAACTCGTGGTCAAAAACAGGCAGTGGAAATGATAGGCAGGAAGTAACAATGGTCAGTAAACAGGCTAGATCAATAACGGTAGTCAAAACAATGGAAAACGCTCAAAAGTGACAGTAGTAAACTAAAGGCAACAATTTCACAAAGACATGGCATGAACACTGATCTTATATGCAGGTGTAGACAGGTGCAGACATTAGCTTGAGAGCAGCAGGAAATTCACAACAGCTTGAGAAAACGAGGCAATTAGTAAATCGTTAGTAGTTAACCTATCCTGACCTAGCGTTAGTAAATTAGTAATGAACATGTACGAGAAACGTAAGGTAAACATGAACACATGGTTAGATAGTTAGTATTACCCAATCCTGATCTAATGTTAGTATATTAGTAACTAGACAAGGGAGAATGAAACAAATAGGGAAGCGTGAGTGACAGCAAGAGAAGAAACAGCATGAACGCAAGGCTGCGGAAAAACATGGAAATATGTATGCAAACAATGAACTGCATCGTAACATAAACAGAAAATAAACTGTGACAAACACTAAACATGAAACGTGACATAAATATGACAGAAACGTAACAGTACCCCCCCCCCCCCCCCCCCAACGACCGACTCCTGAAGGTCTACACAGTTTATCAGGGTGATCGCGATGAAAGTCACTTATCAGGGTAGGGTCCAGAATCAGACTTGGTGCGACCCAGGAACGCTCCTCCGGACCATAACCCTCCCAGTCCACCAGATACTGAAACCCCCGGCCTCGCTTGCTAATGTCCAGTAGCTTTTTAACCGTGAAGGCCGGGTGGTTATCTATGATACGGGGAGGAGGGGGTGGGGGATCAGAGGGGCAAAGGGGGTCAGTGGAATAGGGCTTAATGCAGGAAACATGAAACGTGGGGTGAATCTTCAGGGAAGGGGGCAATGACAGCTTGACTGAGGTGGGGTTGATGATGCTGTGAATCTTGTAGGGACCGATGAAGCGGGGCTGGAGTTTGCGGGAAGTGGATTGGAGGGGAATGTCCTTTGAAGAGAGCCAAACTGAGTCGCCAGGCTTGTACTCAGGGGTTGGAGTGCGGTGGCGATCAGCGACTCGACGATTCCGTTCGGCCGTGCTCAATAGCGCGGCCCGAGCGTCCTTCCAGATCTTAAGGCATCGGTGCATGTGGGTGGCGAGGGAGGGGACAGCAATCTCGGCCTCTTGGTTGGGAAACAGTGGGGGTAGGTAGCCGAGGGAAACTTCGAATGGGGACTTTCCAGTAGCGGCGCAGGGCAGGGCGTTGTGCGCATACTCAACCCAGGTGAGCATCTTGCTCCATGAGTTGGGGTTCTTGGCTGACACACAGCGTAAAGCAGCTCCGAGGTCTTGGTTGGCCCTTTCGGTCTGACCGTTAGACTGGGGGTGGTAACCTGACGTGAGGCTGGAGGTGGCTCCGAGAGCCGAACAGAAGGCCTTCCAGACCTGGGAGATGAACTGGGGGCTACGGTCAGAGACAATGTCCGCGGGAATGCCATGGATTCGGAAAACTTCTTTGACCAGTAAATCCGCGGTTTCTTGGGCAGTGGGTAATCCAGGCAGGGGGATGAAGTGCGCCGCCTTACTGAACCTGTCGACCACAGTCAGGATGGTGGTGTTGCCCTCAGAAGGGGGGAGTCCGGTCACGAAATCCACCCCGATGTGGCTCCAAGGGCGACTGGGCACTGGCAGAGGTTGGAGCAGACCAGCTGGGGCCTGGTGAGAGGCCTTGCTCCTGGCACAGGTAGTACAGGCCTTGACAAAACACCTGGTGTCGGGGATCATGGAGTTCCACCAGAACCTTCTTTTAAGAACAGCCAGGGTGCGGGTAAAGCCAGGATGGCAGGACATGAGGGAGGAGTGAGCCCATTGGAGGACATGTGTCCGGGCGGTGGAGGGAACGTAAAGGCGTGTACCGGGATTGGACCTGGGATCGGGCTCATCACTTAGCGCCTTCTTGATGACGGCCTCAATCCTCCAGGACACCGACGCAATGGTACAGGACCTAGGGAGGATGTTCTCCGGCGT
This sequence comes from Ilyophis sp. 1 JC-2022, assembly GCA_022702515.1. Classification (NCBI taxonomy): domain Eukaryota; kingdom Metazoa; phylum Chordata; class Actinopteri; order Anguilliformes; family Synaphobranchidae; genus Ilyophis; species Ilyophis sp. 1 JC-2022. The sequence continues at coordinate 43,565,600 of CM040402.1, forward strand.
CTCTCTCTCGGAACTGGTCATGAACTGTCGCGACAGGGCATCTGGCTTGACATTCTTGGAACCGGGGTGGTAGGTCAGTGTAAAATTGAACCGGCTAAAGAACAGAGCCCATCTGGCTTGGCGGGAGTTCAACCTCTTGGCTGTCTGTAGGTAAGCCAGATTCTTATGGTCGGTCCAGACCACAAATGGTTTCTCGGCGCCCTCCAGCCAATGCCTCCACTCCTCCAGTGCTAGCTTAACAGCGAGTAGCTCACGGTTTCCCACATCATAATTCCTCTCCGCCGGAGATAGCTTACGGGAGAAGAATGCGCAGGGGTGTAGAAGGTTGTCAGTGGGGGAAACCTGAGAGCACGGCCCCTACTCCAGTGTCGGACGCATCAGTCTCCACGACAAACTGACGAGTGGGGTCGGGGTGCACCAGAATCGAAGCGGAGGAGAACAGTTTCTTGATCTTTTTGAAGGCATTTTCAGCCTCAGGGTTCCAGCGGAACGGCATGGCAATAGATGTGAGCTTGGTGAGAGGGGCGACGACCTGGCTGTAGCTCCGGATGAACCTCCGGTAAAAGTTTGCGAATCCCAAGAAGCGTTGCAGATGTTTCCGAGTGGCCGGCGTGGGCCAATCTGTGACCACCTGGATCTTCTTGGGATCCGCCCTGATTTGTCCCCTCTCCAAGATAAAGCCCAGGAACTCGACCGTGTTGGTGTGGAACACACACTTCTCAGCCTTGACATAGAGTCTGTTCTCCAAAAGTTGTTGGAGAACCTGCATGACGTGGCCTTCGTGTTCCTTGACATTGGTTGAGTAAATCAAAATGTCGTCCAGATACACAAATACGTAGCGGCCCAATAGGTCCCGTAGGACGTCATTGACTAGCGCCTGAAAAACGGCGGGGGCGTTAGTAAGGCTGAAAGGCATGACTAGATATTCAAAGTGTCCTAACGAGGTGTTGAAGGCGGTCTTCCATTCGTCCCCCTCACGAATGCGCACCAGGTGGTAGGCGTTGCGTAGGTCCAGCTTGGTGAATATGGTGGCTTCGTATAGAGGGTGAAACGCGGAATCAATCAGAGGCAATGGGTACTTGTTTTTGATTGTGATATTGTTTAGTTCCCTGAAGTCAATACAAGGACGCAGCGAGCCGTCTTTTTTCTGGACGAAGAAGAATCCAGCGCCCACAGGTGATGAAGAGGGGCGAATCAGACCGTTGGCTAGGCAATCCCGACTATATTTCTCCATGGCCTCCCTTTCAGGTTTGGAGATGTTGTAGAGTCGGCTTGAAGGAAGAGTGGAACCGGGTAGAAGCTCGGTCGCGCAATCATAGGGTATGTGAGGGGGAAGTGTCTGTGCTTGCGTCTTGGAGAAAACGATGCCCAGGTCGTGATAAGAGATGGCTTGGGGTCTTGAGGTGAGGTAGGTGCGCCCTCGGCAGGTGCAGGTGCGGACCGAAGACAGGCTTGGTGACACTGGCGGCTCCAGGCTTTAATGTGGCGGGACTTCCAGTCAATGACGGGGTTGTGTTCTTGAAGCCAGGCTAGTCCCAGAATGAGTGGATCGTTAGGGGAGCGAATGATGTGGAACTGGATGAATTCATGATGGTTGCCAGAAATTATCAGTTGAACGGGTTCCGTGATGTGAGTCATCTTGCAGAATGTCTTGCCGTCCAACGACCGAGCATTCTCGGGGTGGGGCAGTGGAAGGGTGGGAATGTCCAGATCTCTGACCATAACTTCATCGATCAAGTTAGCGTCTGATCCAGAGTCTATGAGCGCGCTCACTTGAACCTCCCTCTCAGGTAGCATGATTGTGGCAGTAAGGGTAGGGCGAGTATCGCTCTTGGAGACCTTCTCCTGGTGGGTTAAAGAACTCACTCCCACGGATGACTCAGATTTCTTGGACCGGGCGGTGCACTGTGCCTGAGAATGCCCCAGCTTTCCGCAGTAGAAGCATGCACCGGTCTCCCTCCGACGTCTCCGTTCCTCGGGCGAGATCTTAACTCCGGTACGGGAAAGATCCATAGGTTCAACTACCCCAGCCTGGTTCTCCTCCGTCAGTGAGGCAGGTACTCGTCTAGGGTACGGCTGACTGGGCGGAATCGGTCTCTCCCTCCGGCAAAGTCTGTAGCGGTTATCAAGGCGAATAGCGGCTCGGACGAGGGCGTCAAACTCCCTGATGGGTTTCTGATGGGCTAACTCGTCCTGGAGCGCCCCGTTCAAACTGGCCCGGAACAAGTCCGCAAGGGCCGAGTCATTCCAGTGGGTAGCCGCAGCAATAGTCCGAAAGGCAATAGAATGGTCCGCGGCACTTTTAAGGCCTTGGCGGAGGGCAATGAGTTGCTGTGAGGGCTCTTGGTCACTGGAGGCATGCTGGAACACTTTGCAGATTTCCTCCGAAAAGATCACGTAGCTGAGCGGAAATGAACCTCCGGACCACACCGCAGTAGCCCAGTCCAAAGCTCTCCCCTTGAGTAGTCCCATCACGTAGCCAATCCGTCGCTCGTCAGTCGGATATGTCAACGGCTGTTGTCGGAAGACAAAGTCACACTGTAGCAGGAACGCCTTGCATCTCTCCGGTTCACCACCGAACCTCTCCGGGGGGGGCTGTTGTGGCTCCCGGAATTGCCAAGTTCCCATGGGGTTGGAGGGTGGGATAGCAGGCGGCGTAACAGGTTGCTCTGGAGTGCGTGGTTGAACTGCAATGGCCAGTCTCCTCATCTCAGCGCACAACTCTTTAATCTCCTCCCGGAGCTCGGAAATCCCCTGGGCGTGCTGCTGCACGATGAGGCCTTGTTGTTGCAGGGCGTGAAACATGGCGGTTGAGTCAGCAGGGTCCATCGTGGCGAAATTGTTCTGAGACGGATGGGGGTGTGTGCGGGTTGGACCCGTAATGCACGACTCAGAACACTGACGTAATAATAAACGCCCGCAAGGGCTTTTAGTGGAGCGGCTAAGTGCTTATTTTCGTCAGAATCTTTCAGTTGATGATACAAGCGTGAAAATTGGCATGAGCAGTCTCCATGGGTCACTTGACAAGAAAATTGGCCGAGCCATTTGAAATTTCAAGATGGTGGCCATTTTTCAAGATGGCTGACACCTTAGTGGAGCAGTTAAGTGATATAATGGTTTATTTGGTGGTAGAAGCATGAAAATTGGCATGAGCAGTCTCTGTGGGTCAATTGACAAGAAGCCACCCACCGCCACTTGAAATTTCAAGATGGCAGCCATTTTCCAAGATGGCCGCCACCTTAATGGAGCAGTTAGGCCTAAGTAATCATTTAGTTGGTGATACAAGCATGAAAATTGCCATGAGACTCAAAGGGTCACTTCACAAGAAAATTCTCCCAGACATTTGAAATTTGAAGATAGAGGTTAGACAAGATAGACATTTTTCAAGATGGCTGCCGTCCGCCATGTGGATCTTTAAATGATAAATTTTCTCATAGAAATGTATTGGGTTCCTCAAAAGGCTCTGTCAAGAGAGGTTGTTTGACTGTGTTTTGTCTGACTCCTCGCCCACGACCTGTCCAGTTTGGTAAAACCTGCCAGGAGTTGCCTCCCACCGGCATAGCTCTCAGGGTTCACTGAGGTACACAAGCTCCCTTACCACGACAAGGTAACAGTCACAAGGGAGTTTTTAATTTTTTAAATTTTTTTATTTTAAACTAACAGCCATTAAATTAGTCAAATAAATACTAAGGGGTGGGGAAACAAAAAATAAAAGATTAATAAATTAGCACAGTTGTGGTGCTGAACGGACAGTGCTCCAAAATAATAATTGAGCAATGGCTAATACTGAATGGCAATAAGGACAGATCCAGAGGCAACAGCAGCTCTGGCTGACACAGCCACGGAACCATGACAAACAGAAAGTATCTCAAACAATACTAAGGAACTAAACTGAAAATGTGCTTCACTGTTAAATATAGGCAGTGGAAGCAATGTTACAAAGTAACAACTGAAAATTTCACAGTAATAGGCTGGTGACAAAATAAAACATGATGCGCCGATGTGGCGAGGGGAAGCCGAGCCATAGGCCTACACCTGAAAACACAGAGGACAACGGGGAATAACTGGCAAAAGAAACATGCAAATAGGTTCTAGCAGGGGCAACTACATAGGCATGTGCAACTGAGTCCATATTTGAAGCACTTACACCTTCCAGTACATGCCTTGGTGCACCCACATTTGGTCAACTCCCAACAACTCTCTGCAATAGGTGGAAGTGGAGTCCAGAAGACTTTCCACTCCTCGTCCTGTTTGATCCATCCCCAGTCGGATGGGCTCGGCATTTGTGGTTGTCGCTTCAGTGCCTGTCCCCACACGTATCCAGCCTCATAAGAAGCACGTTTGGCATGCTCTTTGAGTGCTGCTTGAGTTGGTGGGATCAAGTCATATTGTCTTTGCTTTCTGGCAAAGAGATCAAGCCTGGCCTCGTTCACAGTTGTGACATCGCTGGACCTGTCATACATTAGCACAACAAATCTCTCCAAAGCTTGCAGGTCACTATCCTCCACTGCAGAGGGACATTCGCTGAGTGTTGCAAATGTGTTTGAGACCTCATCACACACGTCCCATGTTTTCCAGGCAGACTTCTTTGATTTGCCATGGAAGGATGACACAATGTCACAACCACTGAAGGCATGGAAGAAGAGGATAACACGTGTTTTCTCTGGTCCTATGGCTGAAACCACCTCATGTATTGGGATCCATCTTGTCTTCTCTCCTTTGCCAAAAGTCACCCACATTTTCTCAAGGCCAAGTTGCATCATAGAGGGCATAACAGAAGTGGCTATGATTACAATGTCTGTGTCATTGGCATCGATCGTCAGGGATTTGTGTCCTTGTTTCACTGCATGCTGGGCATGAAGGAAAATACGCGTGTCTGCCTCTTCATGACTACACGGGGCTACTGCATCCAGGTTAGCAGCTTGGTTGCTAACAGCATCTTCCCCCTTCGTCACAATGACTATATTGGCTGTTTTCATTTCCGTAACTTTATCAGCAATGAAATGGAACAATTCCTGCTTGTTGTTTTCATCCCGTAGGAAGCTTTGCCAGTTTGACGGAGTTTTGCCTGTGCCTGTTACTCTCCTCCTGATTGCTTTTCCCCGTTTTGACCTTGCTTCAGACTTCAGACTGGACTTCCAGTAAACATCGAAAACAATGTCCGTCCGCTTGTATGTATGGCTGTATGTCTCTATTCTTGGAAGTATGTCATTTATTGCATATTCATCAAACGTCTTGCTTGAACGTGGTGGCAGTGTATTCACCATAGCTGATCCATCCACTATGAGAACGTCTGATTCTGGCTTTTTTTCGGGCAATGTCACTTTCGCTTGTAGTATATCAGCCAGGTGTGATTTGGTACACGTGCGGAGTTTCCCTCCATCGCTGAGAGAGGCGGGAGCTGATTGGTTCTCATGCATAAAGAACTCTTGTAAGTCACACTGCCTGTTCTGGCAAGAGATGAATAGTCGGGAGAAAAGTTGGTAGTCATCCTTAAGTTCCTTCATCTTGGAGTTTGTTCCACTGACAACTGGCTTGTGCTTGAAGAAAGTTACCATATTCTTCTTGATAGGCTTGTAGAAAGAGCATGGACTGTCGAGGCTCTGTAGATCTGTCATGAAAGACTTGAACTGTTCTTTGCCTTGTTGGTGATGTACTGCTATCAGCTCAGCTGAACTGGCATCAACAATGTCCTTCGTGTCCAACACAAGCAGATCATCTGATTCTTCCATGAAAGGGTTACCCATTTCCCGCATCACTGATGTGAGTCGTTTCACTTTCTCAAAAAATGCTTTTTGAGCAGCCTCTGTTTGTTCATGGTGATGATTACCTTTCTTCACATCTTTAGCTCCTGACACAGCTTCATAGTTCGCAACTAGACGGCTCACCTCTGGACCTGCTAACATCCATCTTCGCAGTGCTGATGGGTTCTCTGTCAGCCCGACTGCTCCCCCATCACCTTTGATCACAGCATTGAGCCATTCATGAGCCTGATCAATTGCCACTGCAGAGAAAGCCCTGTCTGACTTATGTACTACAAAGTTCCCCTTGTGGAACTCTGCAGCCACTTCTGGATGTTGCTCCTCAATGCACATCATGTCTCTAAGGTGTATTGGAAGCCATCGAGCATAATTCACATTGTTGTTGGCAAAAAAGTATGGGACAAGTTCAAACAGTGACTCACGGTACAGTCTGAAGTTACCTTCTCGAAATGATCGGATCAAAATGAGAATGGTCAGCTCCATCCTATAAATGAGAAACCAGAACTTGAACTGTGGACTCTTCTGCTCCGTGCACCACACTTCAAAAGTGGTGTTAGTGTTGTCAGGTGTCTCTTCCCTGTACGCATCGTATGCATCTTTCATCAGTTCGTACAGACTGCATACTGTTACCTGATGTGCGTACCGTGTTCTAGTTACACTTGATGCTGAAAGAAACAAATCTGCTGTACCAGGTGAGGCTACCCCAGCCTCAACGAGGGCACTAGTCCATCCACTGTCTTTGAGTAGCGTTCCGATAGATTTAAACGCTGTCATTTCAATATGTAGACCTCCAAACATGATCACAAATTTGTCTTCTCCATATTGCTCTGGCCAGTGCCATTGGATCTGCTTTGCAAGAGCATACAGTGGCTGGTCAGCAGCTATGACTGGCGTTTGTCCTGGATTCAGGAATGCTACTGTATCCCTAACTTTGTCCATAACATGCTTTATTGTTGCGACAGAGTGGGCCTGGTCTCGGAAGAGGGGAAGCAGTGATGTAATGCTGACATTAAAACCCTGGCTCCTCCTTTGGGATGCATGGTTGGCTGACCATGTTATAGTGGCAGAAGCATCGACTTCTTGGGTTAGGCTAACCTTCTCCAGCCATTCATACTCGGGTGCAAAGTTTCTGCTGAATACAGTGAGGTCTGGCAATGGTAGGTTGGCTACAGGACGGGGCTCTGGGTTTTTCTTATTGAAGAAAGCTGGTTGGATGTTAGAGAAGGATTCAGGAATCTCAGGAACCTTGTTTGGTCTGTTATCTGAAAGGTGGAGTGGTGGCCTTATCTCGCCGCCATTGTTAAGGGTTGGATGTTGGAACATGGAAATACTTGTACCATGAAAGGAGGTATTTGCTGTTGTTGCTGTGGGATTATGGTCAATGTTGTCCATAGCAGATGTGGTGAAGAGTCCCTTTCGCAGAATCGGTGGGCAGACAACCCCATCTACCACATATTGGTTCACCACAGATTCTCCTAGCAGTGCGGAAACTTCAAACACCCTGTCATAGGAGATGCTAATTCCATTCTCATGAAGCATATCAATGAGTTTTCGCTTTCGTGTCTTCGCATACACCACCATCCCGATGTATACAGCAAATGGAGTTTCGCGGTCTTTTGAGTGTCTGTGGGTTGCTGCACCATCTTTGCACTTAGAGTAGCAATTGTATTGCAATAACTGTGCAATTGCAATGTCTGATTTGAATACCCCATGATTCAAATGTGACTTGATATCTACACCATGTTCAATATTGCAGATGAACTGAAGAAGCGTTGGTGGAACGGATTCTTCAACAAATCCCTCATGGAATTTGTTGTCAAACCTTGTCTTGTGATTAAGCATCTCTCTACGTATGATGCTGGCAGCCTTAGCTAAGTGAATGGCTTCAGCTTCACTGTATTTGCTTACATCAGAAAGAACAGAGCTGATGTCCTTCTTGAATGCAAGCAGTACATCACGTCCTGCCTTGTGTTCTTCTAGCTCAGGTATGCTAGAAAGCAGCTGCTCCTTCAGTCTGGTTGAATTCACATTTGGTGATTCGACACCAAGTTGCTGCAGTCGTTGCTTGTAGAGAGAGACTAGATCTGCAAGCTTGAATATAACTGGATCTGTGCCGTCACTTGTGGTCTTCATGTCCGTGATGTAGATGACAAGTTCTGAAAAAATAGAGGGATACCAGTCCTGGCTAGCTGAGCTTTTGAGGCTCTGCTCATGCTTGAGGGCATTGAGATGGTCTCGCTCTCTGTTGTACAGTCCAACGAGACAGGCAGGATGGTATTTAAATTCCTGTGCAACAACATCACCAGCAATAAGCTTTGCAAGGAGCTTCATGTCGCTTAGATTCCTGGCACATTCATTAACCCTTTCATTAGGTTTCATTGTCATTGCGTCTCTTAAGGGGGACGTTGCACTCTCATCTTCACAGATAAAGCACAAAGCTTTCGAGGGCTGGGATCTTCTTGGCCTCTTGACATGGATATCTTTGGTATCTTCGGTGTCTTCAGCAGCAGTAGAAGATGCTCTCTTTTGGGCCCTTTCCAGCTTTGTGTTGTTGAACATAAGTTTACAGCTTGAATGATATTTTGCTCTGTTTCTTGTCAATGTGCTTTCTATGCCATCACCTTCATCTAGTCGGGTTGGACTAAGTAAGATAGGCAGAGCATTGATCTCATGAAATAATGGAACATTTCGTGCAATGGTACCATAACCAGTACCGTGCTCTCTGTTGACTAAACTCGGCTGAATGAGTTTTTCCTTCGTGTCCTGCTGACAAATTACACATCTGTCCCAGTTCGTTTTCTCAACTGTTATGATGGCTTCTGCCATGTCTGCAGCAAATGCATAGGCAGAGGCCGAGGGATTATACCTTTTACCACCTTTTACCAAGCACTTTGATGTATGGGATACAACTAAGTTCATGCCTTAACCCTACACTTAGTCCGATCGTTCATCCAATGCCATTTATATCCCGTGCGATCTGTACACCATCCGGTTCACTAAAACCCCATTAACCTTGGCTCGGCTCTCCCGCGCTGGCACAACCTGTCAATTCAGGTGCGGCTATCTAACTGTTTTGGGGTAAATTAGACAGCATTTGGGATACTAACTTTCAATTAGCTGACATTGAACCCCACTCTGAGTTTAACAGCAGTGATATATCACCAGTGTGCCCTGGTAGTGCAGATATTCACTCTTGTCTAATCTATCTATGATCAACAACTGTATTTTGATGTGTTAAAAGTTGTTCTTTAGCATAATCTAAAACATATAAAATAAAATGACACCAAATCGTCCTTAATAAAAAAAAACAATACATTTCTATGAGAAAAGGGGATTTTGAGGATCCAGGGGGCGCCCATCTTGAAAATTTTAATTTCAAGTGACTGGGAGTGTTTTCTTGTCAAGTAACCCTTATAGACTGCTCATACCAATTTGCATGCTTGTGTCACTAACTAAACAATTATGCTTAACTGCTCCATTTAGGTGGTGGCCATCTTGACAAATGGCCACCATCTTGAAATTTCAAATGGCTCGGCCAATTTTCTTGTCAAGTGACCCATGGAGACTGCTCATACCAATTTTCACGCTTGTATCACAAATTGAAAGATTGTAGCACTTATCTGCTCCACTATTTATTATGGGGAAATCCAAAATCCAAAAACCAATAAATCCAGCCAAACCAAAAATACAGTACCGAGGGAGAAGGCAGTCTCGAAATCAGTATCCATGCACAAGTTCAGTAACCAGAGTAGCTGTCAGCGGAGCAGAAGTACAATACAGGGGTAAAGCAAAGTTAATAGTCGTGGGGCGTAGCAGGAGTCAGACCGAAGTCCTATCCGCGGGGCAGATGTACAGAACAGACAGCAGGCAAAACTCGTGGTCAAAAACAGGCAGTGGAAACGATAGGCTGGCAGTAACAATGGTCAGTAAACAGGCTAGATCAATAACGGTAGTCAAAACAATGGAAAACGCTCAAAAGTGACAGTAGTAAACTAAAGGCAACAATTTCGCAAAGACATGGCATGAACACTGATCTTATATGCAGGTGTAGCCAGGTGCAGACATTAGCTTGAGAGCAGCAGGAAATTCACAACAGCTTGAGAAAATGAGACACATAACGAGGCAATTAGTAAATCGTTAGTAGTTAACCTATCCTGACCTAGCGTTAGTAAATTAGTAATTAACATGTACGAGAAACGTAAGGTAAACATGAACACATGGTTAGATAGTTAGTATTACCCAATCCTGATCTAATGTTAGTATATTAGTAACTAGACAAGGGAGAATGAAACAATTAGGCAAGCGTGAGTGACAGCAAGAGAAGAAACAGCATGAACGCAAGGCTGCGGAAAAACATGGAAATACGTATGCAAATAATGAACTGCATCGTAACATAAACAGAAAATAAACTGTGACAAACACTAAACATGAAACGTGACATAAATATGACAGAAACGTAACAACAGAGGCATTCTTTAGGTCCCTAAATTATAAATTATTCTGGCCACGTTCCTGTTCTGGCCACATTCCTATTATTATTATTGCTATATTTGCTGTAGCTGGACATGTATTCGATCCGACAGTGGTGGTGTGTCCTGCTTATGGAGCGCTTTGGGATAGATGGGTATGACAACTACAAGAAATATCTGATTAAATGCTTTCCTTTAATATTTACAGTGATTGAAAATTTTCTAACATTTTTCATAATTTTCATCAAAGCCACGGCCAGAGGTTTGCCTTCTGGAGTTGTCTGTTACAGGCATTCTTCAGCCGGTGTACCGTGTGGGCAAGTGAACTACCATACAGCTCCCGGCACAGCCACCGAGCAGGCACCGGTTGACTTAATTGTCAAGGAGCCCGGGACAGAGGAACGACTACTGGTATGTGGGAAAACAATGGTGGAGAAAATGTTCTGTGAGGTATGCACGTAGCTAGACGATATCGCTGTGTTCATTTTTTTCTGCATACACAGGCTGTCGTCACTGGCAAGGAGCCCTCCAAGTGGCTGAAGGTTTTACAGAGAAAGTCACCTACCAAAGTCCCAGTGTACCTTGACGATGACGCCCAGCAGGACAGGTTGTTCAAGTACCTTGTGACTGATTGGTGGAGTGGCCTTCTTCTGTTACAATATGGATGAAATGCCCTCAAATGAAAGCTTACAGTCTGTACTTTAGCCTCACAGTCGTTGTATAATTTCACATCCAAAGTGCTGGAGTACAGAGCCAAAACATAGGGAAAAAATATTCACTGTTCACCGTATATATAATTTACTTGACCAGTCTGTTGAGATTTCTTTTCACACTAAAACATGACATAGCATACATGATTCAGCTACTCATAATGTCAGTGTTCATCATTTATTCAAATTACATGACATGTGGTCCCTTTGGACCCTGACAATGAACGTATTGAATTGAATGCCATTCAATGTCTTTAACAAGGTAAACTGAGTTTGTATGAATGAATAACTAATATAGTACATATAGGGACATTGGGATACTGGGAGTCGTTATGTGTTTTGAGGGAACAATGTCAAGAAAGATGACATTTTCCTTGCCAGTTATGGTAATGTATGGATAAATAGAATTGTATTTGCATAAGATGTATTCCAATATCAACATGTTGTCTTCCTTTTACCTGTCACCAATCATTGTTCATATATTTCTGATTTAACAATAAACATACAAAATGACAGAAAGAACCCGGTGTCATTTTGGCTTGAATGGTGGTGGAGGGGAATAGTCCTACAGTTTATTTACCTTTTGTGAATGTCTCCATATTGTGTGAAATAAATATTCTTAAAATGTTCTCTTTGCTTAATTGCTGGTATAATTTATCTGTTTTGTTCTGGATACCAGACCACCCACATCTAATAACCCATAGCCATAATAACAGTGTTAGATCTTTAATCTCAATCATAAATCTTACAACAATTTGCATGATGGATGTACAGCATTGTACCCAGGTTGTGTTGCTTAATGTTGTTTAATTGTTAATACCCTTCATGTTATTATGGCATTGGGTTGTTTGTATGTGGTCCCCTCTGCTGGAATGTGACATGCAGAGGCCTGGCTATACACTGGCCCATCTGGAGATAGGGAAAACTCCACTTCTCAACACAATGACGGACAGCAGGTCATACCTTCAGATCTTGATAAAGTGTCTTACTGATAACAAAGATGGTGAAGAGAAATGTTGATTAGGTAACAGTTTTTTCCCATCAAAAGACATCCAAATACTTTGAAATAAATGAATGAGTTATCATTTGCTGGTCCTACCTTAATGTTCTATATGCTCACACCAAATGTTCTGGAGAGGACACTTGTTTTGGACAACAGTCCAATTAGGATTTTACACTTAAGCTGTTGCAAAAACAAATCACTCCTTATAACAAAGTTGAATCTACTCTTCTATAGAATATGGTATAATTACAAATATAGTTGAATAAGGTATTGAATAAAACATTAAGTTACCTATATTTGAACAGGCCTTTTTTTGTTATAATTTCTTGATACACTTTTTTGGTTCAGTCAACAGATTTTATGTAGGCTGTATGAGGTTATGTACTGTTAGAGGTAAATTTTTTCCGAATTTATCTCAAGGCAGATGTATTACAGAAGCAGTCAAGAATGAGAATTGGCAACTTTTTGCTACACATTTGTACCAATATTGTACTTTTCATATTCATATAGGCTTAAGGTTACTTCAAGAAAGTACATGTACGGTACAGTATATATTAACCAGAGTAGCAACCTTATGTTACTCAATCCCACACTCGCAAAACACATTTATTTATTATTTGCACGTAAATAACAAATGCAAGTACACAACGTAATTTGCAGAAATATGCTAGAGAGGTTGGAAACCCTACAGGGCTTATACTAGAAGCTCACTTTACGAAACAAAATCACATTAATTGAAGAACAATAAAGGATTGTATTATATTCAAAAATATTTTTAAATATAGCAATACTAAGAAAAAACTGAATAAATATTCATTGTGAAATTAGAAAGGAGAACAGATAAGGGAAAGAGGAAAATACTGCTATTACATTGTAGGATTTAATAAATAACCCTTATACCTGTGTTTGAACACTTAGGGAGGGTTACATTTCATTTAGATTTTTTTTGCCCCTGAAATGGGTGTTTCAACAAGACAACGACCCCAAACACGAGCAATATCTTGGTTCCAGACAAAAAGGATTGAGGTATTGAAGCTCAATCCCTCGACCTCAACCCCATTGAAAACCTGTGGGGTGATATTAAAAATGCAGTTTCTGAAGCAAAACCCAAAAATTCACAGGAACTATGGAATGTAATTAATTAATCCTGGGCTGAAATACCTGTTTCTAGGTGAAAGAAATTGGTTGACTCGATGCAACGCAGATGCGCAGCAGTTATAAAAAACAATGTTCTAAAATATTAGTTCAGTAATTTAAAGTGAAGTTAAATCTTGAAAAATGTCTTCAGTAAGTGTTTGAGTTTGAAGAGAAAACTGTCGACAGTGCTATTTTTTTGAACAGATTAATATTCCTTTTCTTTGCTTCCTGTAAAAGAGTAACGCAGACTTGATCAAATTTGTTAATGCTTTGATATGGAATTGAATGTGTAATGTTTCTACTACATTTGAAATATGGAACTAAAAGCTATTTAAAAATATTTGCACTTTTTTTAATGCACTGCTATTTATTTGAACACAACTGTATAAACAACCCAACAAAATCACTTCAACATAATTTTCAATCAAAATTATTCCAAAAAATAAAGCCATCCTTTGCCTGTGTGGGGCAAATTCTCAGGGCTACTGCGATGAGTTTCTTCACATCAGTTGCCTTCAGGTTTCCATGATTGCTCCTAGAAATAGAACATATGTTTTGTTGTTTCTTTTTCTTTACCATTTGAACAACACATTAACGCAATTGAATTGAATTAGCAATGTTTTCTGTTCAAATAGAACTATCAACGAGCAGTTTTGCATGATAACGGCAAAGAACATGCCAAAATGGTCTCGGAAGGATATTTCAATTTCAGCTGATTAAGTCGATAGAAATCAATAAATATAAATATAACTATATATACTCATTGTTGGTAACCATGGTATAAGCGAAATAATGACCTCGGAGCCGGGCTACATCTCGGGAAATTGACTACCTCCGCGTCGGGCATTCAAACGGGCTCCTCGGTCATTATTGCTTACATAAATAAAACATTAAGTTTATATGCCAACAGATAGACCATTTTTTTCAGAATTATAAGCACTATTTTGCTTGTTTTAACACACATTTCTGTCTCTTTAACACTTTTTCACACAATTCTCCTGTTTTAGGCACAATTTTCTAAGAGTATATCTCTTGTTTTCACGTGAAAAACTCTGCCATTAAAAACAATAAACTCCAATATCAATTAACACACATTCTTCACAGGGAAAACACTAGTTAATTTAATTATTCAATCAGCGATCAGAGCTTTAGCACAAATAAAAGGGCAAAATGTGAGCTCTCCTGTATGTGGAGAACAATGGCTAACGAACATTTAGAAATGAGGATAGGTAGACCAGCTCAATTGTTATTTACTGTGACATATCAATACTCAGTGATTCCTGCACTGCAGAGTACCTAATTTATACTACTACAAGGGGACCACAGTACAGACAGCATAGTGGTTGTAAAGTACCATAGGGTTCTGTTTAGGAGTTAGGGTTTATAAATCAAAGGTCTTTGAAGCTTTTGGAACATTTGAATATTACACCATTTATTTTAATAGCACACAAATATAAAAATAAATAAACAACACTCTAAAGAAGAAATAAAAAATAAGTGTGCAAGATAGTTACAAAATGTCACTGAGGTAAACTAGTGTTGAATGTCACAGAGGTAAAATACTGTTAGATAGTAGCCGAGTGTTGCTGAGGTAAAATAGGCTACTGTTAGATAGTCGCCGTGTTGCTGAGGTAAAATGCTGTTAGATAATAGTCATGTTGCCGAGGTAAAATACTGTTAGATAGTAGCCTATAGCCTAGCGTTGCTGAGGTAAAATAGTAAGTAGACAGTTTATACAAAATAATACTCCGGAAAATGTGTGTTATTTAGATACGATCACATTTTCACGTCATATTCATAGGCTAATTATTTAAGCGACTCCATTGCAAGAAGATAGCCTATGCGTGATTCGTTTTTGTCTATCGGCATGGCAGCCAACACACACATTATTTATATGATGATCCCTCAGCTTGACTTCCGCTTCAAGTGACAGGACAACACGTTGATGGATGAGACTGGCAACCTAGCTAACTCACTATGGAGGTAGATTTCTATCAAAAATAACCAAGCACAAAAGTATAATCCACAATCGTATTTATCATCCACACACACACACCTCTCAATTTGTGTTTCGTAAAAATAATCCACAATCGTATTTACCATCCACACACACACACCTCTCAATTTGTGTTTCGTAAAAATAATCCACAATCGTATTTACCATCCACACACACACACCTCTCAATTTGTGTTTCGTAAAAATAATCCACAATCGTATTTACCATCCACACACACACACCTCTCAATTTGTGTTTCGTAAAAATAATCCACAATCGTATTTACCATCCACACACACACACCTCTCAATTTGTGTTTCGTAACACTGGCGAATCTACAGTTACCGATCGAAGGACACGCTTGATGTGCTTGGATTTACGGACAGAATTTTGAGACAAATATTCCGCTGTTTTTCACCGTTTCGTTTCACGATCGTAACTTGCAATTCGTAATCGTAAACTTCTTCTTCTTTGGTGCTACATAACACGGCGGTGGGTCTGTTCGGCTCATCAGCGCCACTTTTAGAACAAGTGGCCAAAATTGCACATTATCTTTAAGAAGCGGATTCATGGTCAATTTAATTAAAACAACCGAGTTGTGAGTTTATTTAGGTTGTAAAGTTAACCCCACGCTAATCTTGCGATGGCAAGTTTTTTAAACAGTCATTGCACAAAACTCCAATTTTTGCACGCCTCCTATCATTACATTACACAGGGGTAGGTCCGTACATTGATAGGAACTAGGAAGAACAACACTGAGCTAAAATAAGGAGAGCACTCCATGCAATTTGAATTCTCATTTTCATTTATGTGTCTTATCTACTAGCTAGCTAGCTGAACAAATAAAAGATTTAATAGGAGACATCGGTATCAGTGAGAATAGCTGTCAAATTAATTTAATTGGCTATAATACTTCACATGGTTGAGTTTGTTTTACATAATCTTTTCCATGAGGGGCGAAAGAGTTATGTAGCTACTGTGTACGGACCTACCCCTGTGTAATGTAATCTAGCTAGCTAGCTACATGCAATCTGATAGTTTTGTGCAATGACTGTTTAAAAAACTTGCCATCGCAAGATTAGCGTGGGGTAAACTTTACAACCTAAATAAACTCACAACTCGGTTGTTTTAATTAAATTGACCATGAATCCGCTTCTTAAAGATAATGTGCAATTTTGGCCACTTGTTCTAAAAGTGGCGCTGATGAGCCGAACAGACCCACCGCCGTGTTATGTAGCACCAAAGAAGAAGAAGTTTACGATTACGAATTGCAAGTTACGATCGTGAAACGAAACGGTGAAAAACAGCGGAATATTTGTCTCAAAATTCTGTCCGTAAATCCAAGCACATCAAGCGTGTCCTTCGATCGGTAACTGTAGATTCGCCAGTGTTACGAAACACAAATTGAGAGGTGTGTGTGTGTGGATGGTAAATACGATTGTGGATTATTTTTACGAAACACAAATTGAGAGGTGTGTGTGTGTGGATGGTAAATACGATTGTGGATTATTTTTACGAAACACAAATTGAGAGGTGTGTGTGTGTGGATGATAAATACGATTGTGGATTATACTTTTGTGCTTGGTTATTTTTGATAGAAATCTACCTCCATAACTCACCAACTAACGTTAGTAGTAGGTAACAGGTAGTCTAACCATGCAGCAATCGGCTACACACAGTCAACCAGCTTAGTTACCTCTTCCGCAGTAGCCTAGTGGATTAAGTGAGCTAACTCGAATCCTCTATCGCTAGCATTTGTATTTAATAGCCTACATTATTTTAATTCCCCAGCCTTACACACCACAGATATGCAGTAGATATGGATGGATCACTTGAAGGGTTGTTTCTCTCAACTTATTTTTCCATAGAGTTCAATAGAAAAATGAGTCAGGAGAAACGACCCTTAAAGTGATCCATCCATATCTACTGCATATCTAGCAACAGTGATGGTTTGAGGCTCGTTTAATACAGATCTTTGATGATTTATAGCCATTTAGCCGACCATGGCTTCCTTACTATTCCCGTGTAATTTACAGCTCAATCTAGTCCCACCCCCCAATTCCCAAAGATCCATTCCAATGCAGAGAGCTTATAGTATTGCTTGTAAGAATACCTGAAAATAAGATATTGAGTCTTTTGATATCCTTTTATACCCAGTCATGATAGCATCACCTGTTTACCTATGGAATGTTCCAAACAGGTGTTTTTTGAACTTCTGAATTAGTGTATATTTACAAAAATCAATAAAGTTGATAAGGTTAAACATTAAATATATTTTCTTTGTACTGTGCAGTTCCAACCATTTTTTCAGACGATGAAAGTCCTAAAATGATACTGCTTGAGACCTTTCTGCTAGAACCACACCATTTTGAAATTGGATACAAACCTTCATTGGCTGATCCTTCAGGCTTATGATTTTATTGAGAAATAATTTGCCTCAATAGATCCATAAAGCACACTAACAAAGCATACATTACTTCAAGCTTGTCTGCACAAGTCTTGGTAGAAGAAATTCTTCAGAACACATACTCTTGCATAGGTCCAACAGAATATTTAAGCAAAAATTTAACATTTCCCTGATACAAGGTTTGTAGGTATCTGCTGAATATTAAATTGCATGGTTTTCTACTCCTACATACTCATTTTTGAAACACTTGTCAGGTCTTCAAAAGTAATTTTTCCAGTCATACCATTTCTACATCAGGGCTGCTCGTCAATGAATGTCAATATCTGAACCAAATTGGTTTCTTTGAATTGCACCCCCCCCCCCCAACACTAAAACTGTCTTTTGTAATTGCATACATCCTACAGTACTTGCATTTACACTATGCATTTACAAAACTTTTGTTAAAATGATTTGTAGCATAGAGCACCCTAGAGGGGAAAGGAAGGCAACTAGAGGTATTTCTGGTCCGTCACTGTTCCCACTTCCAACCGGGAGTTTGTCCTCCAGGATGTAGGTCAAATGAGAATTGGGTTATCCAGGACTGCTACTCCTGAAGCCACACCTCCATCAGGATGTTCTGCACTCTTGGTTCTCAGAAGATGTCCTGCACACTCATTGAGCAGCATATTTGTCCCCTTTCTGTGTGAAAAAAATAAATGCATGACATATGGCTGACAGATTTTAGCAGAGACAGCGCTGACTCAGCCAAATTATATTACATATTAAAATGCAAATGTGTCTGACCAATAACAGTACTTTCATAGACCTTCAAAATGTCTGCAGTCAATATAACCACAATGTTGCTTTTGCATGCAATACTTTGAAGTTTCATTCTATTATTGCATGATATTTTTGTGAATTTCAGTTTGATTAAGGGCCTGTTGAAATTTATTGGGATGGCAGGTATGCCATCCGCCAAGTTACAGCTTGGCGGGGCATGCCCCATACCTATACAGCATAGAGAGTTTGGCACTTTTCAGGGTTTCCTACAGAAGTAACCACAATGATCACACACTCTCAGCCCTTAAAAACATAAACTTCTGTATGTTCTGACCTCATGTAACACAGCATTCAGATACAACTTCACACATCCACACAATAAAACCCCAAACTTGGGTTATTTTGCAGTTTTGCTTCTTCTTCTGCTTCTCATTCTTCTTCTCATTTATCCTGCCTAACAATAATTCCCCCCATTGGATAACAACATCGCATACCTGCTCTCCCAAGCTTATCGCCAAATAAAAACGCTTCAAACTAATGTGGACACATCAGACAAAACCGCTATATGGCTTGGTGTTTTCCATGAAACTGATGTGGCCTACTGGTTGGAGTTGCTGCCTCTCACACAGAGGATTGGGAGTTTTAGCCCAACAGGGCACAAGTTCATTTTCGACAAAAACAATGTGCAACTGTTAAATACTTTTCATTTATTAGACTGTTATTTTCACATTAACAAACGTATTTTTATTGCAAAGGCAAAAGACGTTTCCAATATTAACTGTTCAATGTTTCACTTGTACTACAGCGAAATGGTGAAAGTCAGACGACACCACTTCAAGTAACGTTACGCAGTATGGAAACAAATGTTCCATTTGCTGTCCACGTTGACAAATGGCCTATAGCCTATATCACGTGACTATGCCTTACCATGCAAGAGACTTGGATTCAATCCCCGCCTGGTAGTAAAGTGTAATTTCATTTTGGACTAAAACACTGTGCATATGTTCTGGTTTTCTAATACAAGAATGTTTTTTATTGCAAAGGCAAAGGCATGTTTACAATATTAACTGTTCACTTGTAGCTTGTTACTTAAACAATTCAGTGGACACCACGGCAGTTATGCAATAGCTAACGTTATGGGAACAGGTATCCCATGACCATTTGTCAACCAAGAAAAAAGTTTTAACGCAGAATACCATCTGGTTACGATCGCATTGTTGCATTAATGTAAAACAATCTATAAATAACTGACAGGCTACATGTTTTCATAAACGTTTGTTTAAAAGATGGTCATTACAGAAAAGCCGACCTAGTTCGGTAGGCGCCCGCTACCACTGCACATAGCCGACAGTTACAGGAGGTTACCGGGACAAACATGCATGCGGCTACGCCTACCTATGTTGTCACATGCACTTCAGCTCTGTTCACTTTATGCTTTTCACACATAACACAATGTCACCATAAAATTAACTACTGCAAAAATTGCAAAAGCCTCTGAACATGTCATAGTCTACTTCTGCAGACAATGTGTATTGCAAACGTTAGGCCATATAATAATAATATAACATAAAACATAATCATCATCTATGCTACCTTCTTTGACAGTCGTTCTTATTTCCTCATGCAAGGATCTCTGGGAAATAGCTTTGCCAGACAAATTTGAACATTAGTTAGCTGGTCAGGAAAATGAACCTACTAAAGAGTGTAGCCTAAAGGAAACGAAGCGAGTCAAAAATATATAACATTCCATACACATCCACGGTTTACAGTTCGAATTGAAGAAGAAGCTGTATTCAGAAATTTGCAACAAAATACATTTATTTCAGAATAGTCACTAGTAGCTATATACATAATAACCACAACATAAGTAGCATAATGCATTTAAATACGTTTTAAAAAAAGGTACAAAAGCGTGTGTGTTTCTACACAATAACAGCAACGTGTTTTAGCCCTAAGTGCGATAGTGGAAATCGCTAAGTGGAGTCGCTGTGGAAATGTCGACTGTACAGGATTTTGCCAAAATGTAACAAGATAAACTCTTCAGGGTTAATCAGAAAACAGCTGTAGCTGAATATACTGGTTAGTACTTGGTTTCCTAAACATATTTATACGAGACATTTTGGAGAACAAAAATTTGGTGTATTCTAAACCGAAAGTGCATCAGGTACTGTATATAGTGGCTACAGTCAGCAAGGGAAAACGGCAAATGCTTATTTGTACTACAAAGTGCTTTACTAATATTATTTTTCTTATACGTGAACATGATTTTCTTAGAGTGTATAAATGGTGCATTTTACAGTCTGGCTGTGGTGAGAGGATTGGTCGTAAATCAACCCTTACAGGATTTTCTTAAAGCTGCAGTTCTTAATTTTAGACTAACATGAATACTGTAATTGAGACGGATACGTCTCAACCACTAGGGGCAAAGTTTATACAGTTAAAATAGGCTACGTCCCGTCATGCAGTTAATTTAGTTGTAGTTCATGGTAGGCTAAAGCACAGAACTCACATCTATGTCTTTCTTTGAGCTACAATGCATGTGTGTGTGTCTGCATGTATTCTGTATGCATGTCTCTCTTGATGTCATTGTCTTCATGCATTATTATCATTAGTTAGCTACCAAACACATAACATTAGTACACAAAAATAAATGCTATCTCACCAAAAAATTCATTTTCAACGTAAAAAATGCCAAGTTACTCACGCATAGCCCACAAACACTGTCTGTAAGTCCTGTCTGTTTTGTGCAAAAACTAGGCCTGCCTTTAAGATTATTGATATCAAAATGTGGCCAAGTTAAATAAAATGAATAAAAAATGAATAAAATGTAGTATTATTATGTATCAATTGATGTATTTATTTATTTGGTATATTTGGATTTCTATAGAAACCTGTGTGGTCCTACAGAGCCTAGATATTCTTGTGTTCACAAAATTCTGCTTGCAAATAACATAACTATTATTATGTTAACAAATTAGTACTATTACTTATTTGGCATCATCTGACCCACAAACATACAGTGGGCTACATTGACAGGGCGAACAATCTGGATCAAGGGGCCAAGACTGGGCTTTTTGAAGCTCACTTCCTGGTTGGGCTGGGAGCCGCCATTGTGCCATTGCTCACGAGCACCACTGTGGTATGGCTCCAGTATAGGTCTTTCACCATGTAAGTCAATAGCTATGTTTCCATCAACCTAATTTTATGCGCATTTTCAAGTATCGCATCAGAAAAGGTT
This sequence comes from Ilyophis sp. 1 JC-2022, assembly GCA_022702515.1. Taxonomy (NCBI): domain Eukaryota; kingdom Metazoa; phylum Chordata; class Actinopteri; order Anguilliformes; family Synaphobranchidae; genus Ilyophis; species Ilyophis sp. 1 JC-2022. The sequence goes on from CM040402.1 coordinate 43,587,082, forward strand.
GATGGAAACGGCAAAATTCGAAAAAACTTACTCTAATTCGCAAAAAAGTTTATACGCTCGCTTGAGGTGGTTTTTGTCTTTTGCGAAAAAGAGTTAATGCGCAAAACGGTAGATGGAAACACATTTGCCGAATAAGTTCTGACGTAGCGAACATTGAACTCACGTGACTGATCAGCCGTTTCCGCTGTCGGCGTCTTTCCGGATATCAATTCGGCCAATATTAGTTGAATTGAAAGGACAATTACAACTTGCCCAGCTGAAACTAATTCCTGCAGACCTCTTTCCATTTTATTGCCAAGCGTTATGTTCTCCACGTGGGTATGTTACCAAGGCAACTGGTTTTGTTTACGATATGCAACCTCTACTTCTTCGCTCCAACTCAGTTGGTGGAAACGCACCTAATTCGCATTTTCTTTTTTTTTCTTTTTGCGAACTTTCCAAAAGTTCGCTTAAAATTCGAATGACATTTAGATGGAAACATAGCTAATGGCAGCAATGTGGTCAAAATACTCCCACAAAATTTTTCCCACAAAAATTTTTTTTTAATTGCAATAGGTGCCTTTCCTTCATCTAATGCCTGTGAATGTGCTGATTTTTGAAAAATATTGTGTCATTTGGACAGGGTATTAACATTTGTTCAGGACCAAAGACAGGTTGAGTCCTGGGGTCACTGCTAAAGATAGGTTCTATATGGTTCTCACAGCCCTCACTTGGGGGGGCAGGACCAGAAGGGGGAGACAACAGTAATTGGTCTATAGATTGGTTTGTAAAAATGCTATATGTAGGCTATTTTCATCATATAAATTTTTTTTATCTGCGTTATTTATTCATCCCCCCTTTCTCTATTGTAAATGATCTTTCTTGGTGTAAATGTCTGTTTGTGAATTGTAGAGAAATCTGTAGCAGCAGCGAACATTTTAAAAGTAAACTTGACAACAAAGTATAAACATATACTTTCTGGAGTGTAATTATTTGTCAACTGTTTAAACCATGAATTGAAATGATATGTTGTTCCATGAGGCCATTTTTGTTATTTGACATTTAAAGTTTGAATGACCACAAAAAAACACAGGGCCAAGTTGCATTAAAGAATTTAGGAAAGTTTGGAAAGCATTGCTTTGGAATAGAGCTAGTTTAATTAGTGTGAGCTACGATAGGCAATATTGTTAGTTGTAACTTAGTCACATTTTGATATCAATACTTTTAAAGGCAGTCCTAGTTTTTGCAAGTTGGAATTAAGGACTTACAGTAGGGACTTTGTAGGCTATGCGTGAATAACTAGGCATTTATTTTACATTGAAAACTTATTTTTTGGTGAGATTTACTCTACACCAGGGTGAATGATATAGAGTACTCAAGTGACTACGTCACGCTGGTTTTGGAAGTAAATTCCCCATTCATTTAGAGCGTAGACGTTAACTAAAGCTTACTTTTAAACTATTTCTACTGATTATGTCTTACCGTCAATTTCCCGGATTGTTCAATTTAACACCCGTTCGCAAACTATGTAGTTTTTCTGGACCAGCTTAACGTTTTTGTATTTTTTTGTGAATATACCAGCACTGGCACTGTTTAAAAACTCCACGTCCCATAATTTCCTCTGAATGAGCAGCCTTGTCTCCAGACGTTGTCATATAACGTTAGCCAGCAGTAGCACACAGCTCCGTTTTTAAACACTTTTTTTAACGTTAGCTAGATAGCTTGAAGCACTAAAACCTAGAATTGCTTTATGTGGTTAACCGTAGCGCAGTTTCTGACCTTGTCGGGCGGGCTTCTCTACTTAGCAAGCTAACGTTAGCGCCTCTTCAGTGGCAGTAGCCTACTCCCATCTGCCACAATCAGACAGACGAGATATCATCTTATTGGTGGAGAACCACCCGTGCGTTGCAGTACTGGATATAAAGTCGAACTACATTCATTAATGCATTACTTTAAAAAATAAAAATTGGAACATGCGATATATGGAATATATCCTTGTACCACACAGGCTAATCCAGGAACGTTTCGGCTCATTATAAATCAGATTTCAATAAATAGCCGATAGTCTCCGAAGCCTATTCTATCTTCCATAGGGAATTTACTTCCAAAACCAGACTCCACCCACGACTGAAGTACTCACTTGAATACTCTATACTGTAGGCTCTAATCTCTCCATTAAGGGCAGTGTGTAGTGTGTACCTCACATAGCTTCCAAAGATGCCCAGCTCACTTAGACATGTGCTGAGTTTCAGGGGACAGTCTCTCCTCAGCAGGTAGTTGTAGACAGGCTGGGGCTGGAGCTTGTCCATCAGAATGTAAGCTGCCCTTTCTGAGCTGCCCTTCACTTCTGACAGCACCTGGCAGATTTCTGCACCATAGATATTGTTACCTGCCAGAACAGAACTGATCATCAGCAGGCGAGTCATAAACAGCCTAGAGTATGTTGAGGGTGGCAACCAAAATAAATGAATGTTTGAATAAAAAAAGCATAACTGCCTCACCCCCTCCCTCTCTCTGGGGTTTCAGGACAAACTGGTCTGGGCTTGCCAAAGCCATAGCCACAGTCTTGTCTCCCTCCTCTCCCTGCACAACAAGAAAAAGAAACGTACACTTCAGATGATGGAACCGAAGACCTTTGATTGGACCAGTCTGTACAAGCATTCCTCAGTTACTAATTAAAACCATTCCTCATTCATATCAACCTCATCTGTTCAGTGGAAGGAGTAAATGCCATTACTCATTTTCAAGCAGCATGCAGAGGGACATGATAGAATCTATTTTGTACACCGAGGTAAATGTAACACAATGTTCTTGCATTCATCCTTTAATGTTATTAACATAAACATATGTTTTTCCATGTTTTTGGCATCAGGCCAATTTCTTATCTGGTGACCTTAAATATTGTATTCACAAAAAGTCATTAACCATTATTATTAATAAAAATTAATGAGGGCTCTGTGCTGGCATTTCCTGAATAGTCAAATAAAACATAAGTGATTATTTTTTGCGTGTGCTTTCTCTTTACGTTGTCGATTTTTCCAGTTATCTTTCATGATTTATGGGGTCATGAGCACCGCAAACATTTAGCACACCTAGCAGACCAAAACCTTTTCCCTTTTAAATAATCATTATTACATAATTATTTTAGTATCACCACAGTGATGTTCCACTTGAGCTTCTGAAGCCAGGTATTTTTCTCTCACCATGTCCAGGGTGTAAAGCCCAGTAAAGGTTGCTCGGATCTGAGCCACAGCTTCAGGGTCATCTGGAAAGAACTTCTCAAGGACGCCAGGTCGTGCTACCTCCTGCTGTACTTTTTTGGTTCCGGCCAAATGGGTGCCAATGTCGGGACACTTCACAGCCAGAGACCGCTCCATCATAAGCCTTGCCTCCCAACTCTGTACAAACACGTCACTCATGATCAGTGTTATCGTTTTCTTTATCAGATGCCCTTATTTCAGAGCAACTTACTTTTTAAAAATGTTTTTATACAACTACAAATTTTACTCAAGAAAATCAGGTAGGGTTGGGCCGGTGGAAGACAGGCTACTATACTCTACTTTTCTTTCTCCTCAAAGTGTTATAAGCTACCTTTCTTTACATTCCGTATCTGTTTCAATGTAATGCAGAAATGGTAGACTTGCTGGCTACAGTAGTTAATTTTTTTTAAATGGGAATTATGAAGACTGCTTTATATTTCTGGGCTAAAAAGGCGAAACTGTTTACATTTCATGTGGATAAGGCATGTAGTACAAGAGTCACAACATCTCACAGCCATCACACAGTAGTGTTGAGGCACTGATATGTGTGACTTTTAAAAACAGGCCCTCAAATTCAAAGTTACAGTACATTGTCCATGATGTAATCCCAGGCTGTGCTTTGTCTCTAGTGGCTGTGACCAAGCTTGCTTGGTGACCTATAATCCGACACGCAAGACAAAGCCAATAAAAAAATAACATTCCAGGCTTTACTCTGTTCCATCTTCAAGTCAAAATTCCCACAGGCAGTAAAACTGTAGAGAAACAGACTGTAGAATTTCAACTGTGGGTTGTGCTTTTTAATGACAAATTAAATGTATTGTATTGATCAACAGCAATGGGTAAAGTGGGTTCCTTAGTACTGGTCAAAGGACCTTAAAATCATAGATTTGGTGAAAAATGGAGGAGACCTGTTCTGTGTAGTTCTGAGGCATGTACCCATTGCGGAAGTACACTATTGCAACTTCTTGACCATCTCTGCAAAGACAAAATGAAACAAAGTCCATTTCACCTGTCATTTCCAAAGAAAGTAATGATCAAAAAAGAAAAAAAACTTCTTTTTCTTTTATATAAATTTTAAATACAAATGGTGGTAGTGTACTTTGAGCCATTTGCACATGGCCCAGCAAGAGTAAAGGTTTAAAAACTTTACCTTTAAAGAGTAAAGAGTTAAGTAATCTAAACCATTTTTCTTCATCATCTGATCTACATTTTTTTGCATAAACCTACATAAACAGCCTCTTGTCCTGGTCCAGCAATCCAGTTTTACATACATCCTCAAACTGCCTTCGTATGACTGGAATGTTTCTGTAGACAGAAAAAATGCATTTAGAAGTTAGTGTGGAAACATTCATAGAACTTACACTACCATAATGTCCTACACATTAACCAGAGTAACTTAGTGTCAGGAATTCCTTTGAAACCATGGATGCAAATGAAGAAGCTCGTACTCTCTTAAGAAGAGTTCAGCAATGCAAAGCATTAACCACTCCCTGTTGGACTTTATCACCTTACCTGTTCCACAGTTCATTCTCCACATAACGATGGTCATAGATATTCATCTGGGCATCTTCCACCAGAAACATGACCACAGCCCTGCAGGAAAGAGGATCAGTGCTGTTAAATCTCCTGAGACAATGTTCATTCCAAACCTTTACCATTAGATGTTCTTATTTTGTATTTTGTTAATAAAGTAAGACCACATTTAGGGGCAAACTATAGCTTCAGTAGTATTAATCTCAGCTAAATTGTGAAGCCATGAAACTTTTTATATTCACTGCAGTACAAAGAGAATCCATTTAGTTAACTTTAAAGTCCAACTGTATGGTCAAATTTTCAGTGACAGCATGCTATCTGCATTACATGACAATCACTTAACAGACACTCTCATCCAGAGTGACTTACAAAAGTGGAGAACATCAGAGTTGCTTCAGGAAAGCAAAAGTGTGATCTCATGTGAAGGCACAGAAGACCGATCTATTATCAATAAGTGTAAAAGTTAACCTACAATTACTATTGGCAACTAAAGTAAACACCACAACAAAGCTAACCTATCTCAGTTACATGGTTATACCAAGAGCATTATTAGCCCAACAGCGAATACAAAAAGAAAGGATGACTAAAGAGGGTCAGGGGAGCCTCCAGGTAGAATGAGATTCCCACGGGTCTTTCATAAGCCATAAGGACATTATGCAAAAACCAGAAGTTTTCATGGGGTTGATGCAAGAGCCAGTCAAGTGTGGCAGCAATAGAATCTCACTTACATCACTATCTCCACAGACTCAACCACAAGGTTACATTAATGTTAACAGTCTAACATGAGTTATCTATGAAATATGCAAAACATTGCTGAAGACATTACAATGGATTTATTTAGAATGCCTGTGAACTACAAGAGGACATACAGCGAGCACCATAATTCTTTGGATAGTGAAGCATTTTTTGTTATTTTGGTTCTGTACTCTAGCACTTTGAGTCTGAAAGGATACAATGACAATGAGGTTGAAGTGCAGACCGTCAGCTTTGATTTGATGAAGTGTTTAGAAATTATAGAACGTTTTGTACATAGTCCCCTCCCATTTTCGGGCATCAAAAAAATATTGGACAGTTTAACAATGTAGAATAAAGTCATCATTTTTAATATTTGGTCGCATATCCTTTTCATGCCATGACTTCCTGATGTCTGTGACCCAACAACATCAAAAGACTCTTGATATCTTATTTTCTGGTACTCTTACAAGCGATATTATAACTTCTCTGCATTTGAATGGATCTCTATGGGAATTGGGGGGTGGGACTCGATTTAGCTGTAAATTACGCTGGAACAGTATGGAATACATAGTTGGCGAAATGGCTGTAAGTCATCAAGGGACTGAGGTATAAAACGAGCCTCAAACCATCACTTTGCTGTCAGATAAGCAGTAGATATGGATGGATCACTTTAAGGGTTGTTTCTACTGACAAATTTTCCAATTGACCTCTATGGAAAAATAAGTCAGGAGAAGAAACCCTTCAAGTTATCCATCCATATCTACTGCATATCCGGCAGCAGAGTGATGGTTTAAGGCTCGTTTGATACGTCAGACCCTTAGAGCCATTTAGCCAACCAATAAGATACCAAGAGTCTTTTGATATTGCTGGGTCAAAGACATCAGGAAGTCATGGCATGCAAAGAATATGCAACCAAATATTAAAAATTATTACTTTATTATACATTATGTTACACTGTCCAACATTTTTGATACCCGAAAATGGGGGAGGACTATGTACAAAAGGTTCTATAATTTCTAAACGGTTCATCCGATATGGATGACAATACCCTCAAATTACAGCTGACAGTCTGCACTTCAACCTCATTGTCATTGTATCCTTGCTCACAGTATGTGCCTTAAAGTTCAGAACACATTTTTTTCTGTTCTTGATTCAAGTTGGGTATGGAAGCACATTGGAGACAAATTACTATTCACTTAATTACAGGAAAGTCACAATACCCATCATTCAAAAGTAAATCACTCTTTACCCAGTGCCATCTACATCTGTATGGCAGCAAATAACTCTCAGAATCATATTTACCAATGAATATGTGAGCTGATTGCAAAGCTAATAGACTTAAAATTATTTCAATCAGGGCTTCCAAAACACTCTATACAAAATAGTGGACCCCCTATGTGCCTAATATATAACGCACCTCTCGGAGCCATACAACTCCCAGGCCATAGCCAGGGCCTTGGCAAGCCCTGCCGCTGGGTTATTGTCCAGGACCTTTTTCTGCTCCTCAAATCGACCGGCAACCTTCAGAATGTGCCTGGAGGGACACAAGAGAAAGGTGACATTTTCAGAAACATATTACCAAGTAATTTGCAGGTAGTGACATGCCAGAATTGCCCACAGGTCAACATTGACACCTGAGCAAAGATTCAGCTACTCAAGGTATTCTTCACACTGGACCAGGTGATGCTTTAACAAACAACTACAATCTAGGTATGATGATGATTGTGGCTATGGAGATTGATTGGAATCGCTGCTTTGCTTGCGTTATTGCTGTATATTCAAAATAAATGGAAGACGGTAATATTCTTAGTCTCTCTTTTAAACTTATCTAATGCTTGGCTTTTATATGGTACAACAGCAATGGTGTATTGCTAATACGGTGTATCTAGATCTGGTAATCCAAGAGTAGGAGTGTGTACACGGGGCAGTAAAGAAGCCCCAGTCTCTTCAGCATTTACTGACCAGAACTCTTCACTTCTTCCAGTTTCACATACATATCAATTTTCATCCAGCCAAGCACAAAAAATATCAAGAACTACTTAGCATGCATAATTGATATTGCTACATACCAGTTTATGTCCTAAAAGCTCAAAGGAAAATACATGTATACTTTTATACTAACCGCTTTACTAGTGAAAAATACACAACTCGTACCCAAACAAGCATGAAGCATAAGCACTCATTCAAAACTGTCACCTGTGAGCCAATAACTATTTTCGGTAACACTTTACAATAAGGGAACACACCTCATGCCTGAATTAATGCATGACTCATCATGATTTCATAATGATTTAATGCATGAATTAATGCATGATGTATCATGAACTCTGTGCGGTTCAATATTAATAAATGATCAAGGCATTATTAGTTCATGTGATTACTGTACACTTAATGTATCATCAGTTAATGAACATTAACTCACAGTTAAGTCATACATTAAGTAACATGTCATCAAAGTAGCTGCAAACCAGTTAGGTAGACAAAAGCTTCTCAGACCATCAGTGGTGGATTTATCCATTTTGGGGCCCCAAAAACTCTTCCTGACAGTGTGCTGACAAAGCTGTTCGCTTTTAAAACAACAGAAATTCAGATTTTTATAAATCACCCATTTTTATAACAACCCCCCCCCCCATTGCTTGTGCATATAAGGAGACAGGATCTGTGTGGCTTACAATATCACATGTTTTATGTTATTTTAATTTAATTTATCTTAGGAAATGTATGATTTGTCATTTATTTATAATATTAGCCTATTTGCAATATTCAATCATTCAGACTAATAAGCTGCTGGGTGAACCCTACGCCTACTTCTAATATGTTTCTACTAAAACTATGATGCTTTAGTCATATTTTCAACCAAGTTATACCATAATACAGAATAATCAATCTGTGATTTTACTTGACACAATAACAAACATATAGTATTGATGTTTTACTTATTGTACAGCCAACAAAAGACTCTGGTTGGTCAACATATGACTTACTCAACATATGACTCTGATTAGGGAACGGGTACAATAATGATTAATCTAGCCTACAATTACACGCATGCTAGGACCGTGAAAATAGGAAAAATAAAAATAGGAAGTGAATCTACTATCTACTGATTGGAGGCTAAGGAAATTATTAAAAGCGTTTTTATTTTTTACAATCCAGATAACCTGTTTGTGACTTTTGTCGCCTTTAGCTTTCCGTATACAAAAACCACAACCGTAATTAGACAGACAACAGGCGCTCTTTGAATGAATGGAAGTCAGTGGGAGTTTTTACACTGAAACGGGTCATTATCAGACAGACGAAATGAAGTTTCCCTTTTCTTTTTAGATTATGGCTATGTTGTCATGGCCCAGTACTACTACTTACAACCCGTTATGATTGCGACTATCCAACGAAAACCAACTTTAAAACCGGCTAGCGCCGGGCAGATGCGCGTCATTCTAAGCATACGTTATGTAACTTTAGTTGCTAAGCTAAGTGAAAAAACTAAATGAATGTTACTTAAATTCCGGTAAGTAGTTTATGTAGCTAGTTAGCTCATTGTAAATGCGTTCAATGTTGGCTATGTTTGCAAAAAAAATCGACGTAGCAGCGAATCAATCTCAGACACAAATAGCTAGCAAGCTAGCTGCTATGAGGCCTACTATCACTTGTAATTTTGCTTGCTGGCTTGCCAATGTCAAATTTATTTAGGCTTGTTCAGTGGCATTAGTATTAGAACACACAGGGATTTGCATATTGCTGCTAACTGTTACAGTAGCTAGTTAGGCAAATGTTAAATTGCATAATTCCCTTAGAAATGTCCTTTTCGGAGTAAAATTTGTATATCTAACGTTACCCTGTCATGTGAGCTCAGGACTGGACTTATTTAAATAATTTGATTTTGCGAGGAGCATGTACAGTAGCCTAACTTAGTTATCCTTCAGTTGCCACCAGACATATATATATATATATATTTTTTTTTAAAAATTATATATATATAGAGAGAAATATTGAACTGAATTAGATTCAACTACTTTACGTGATGTCGTAATAAACCTACATGTAGTTCAACCTTTTCATACTGATTTCTGTCAGCTAGTCATCATCACGTGTTCAAGAAGACCAACCAGAGTAATCTCCGATGAGTAAAACAACAACTATCTTTGTATCGCGTCAACTATAATCACGCATTGATTATTATTCTTATATGTATTGCGGATATAACTAGTTTTAATATATGACTGTTAACCTTTTAGTTTTGGTAGAAAAAGGCAGGGGTTTCTAAATTATAGCCCAAGCGGAAATTGAGAGGTGCAGTGCACTGGAAGCCATATTGGTTGCTGTAACTTCGGCAATAGAAGCAAGCAGTTGAGTCCGTTCAATATCATAGAGTTCAGTGTATTGCCCACTTTTTTTGGTGTCTATCTGAGTGCCATTCTAGTTTTAATTTGTAAATGATCTTCTTTTAACAGTAGGGTCGTGGGAGATATGGCAGAACATGGAGGAGGCGGAAATGGGTTTTTGGGATTTTGAGGTATCAGAGGAAATGGCCAGTTCTGAGACTGGTGAAGACTGCTCCCAAATTTTGAAGACACGTTCGTCGGGGGACCACAACAATAAGTGATCAGTGGCGTTGCCACTGCTGGATACACACATTTCATTATTAACCACAGCAGGAGCTTTATTGATCCTAACAGTGGGACATACACAAAATATAGAGAGGGCTAAGGGGATTTATAAAAATCAGATATGGCGACTGAGAGGAAATAGGATTGAGGTCCTTTTGAATGTCTTAATAAATTGTGTTCCACGTGTATAATTAATAAAACATTGATGTTCTATTTGGATGACTTTTGACTGGTTTATTTTAATATTATGTTTTCAAGGGTGCAGAAATCATTGAGCTATTTATTAAGTAATAGTGATGTGATGATGGGGTAATCATTACTATATGAAGAATTGTGTGTGACTTTACTTGAAGGGTCACAATTCATTGAACTCATAATTAAGTAATGATGAACTCATGGTTAACAAATGCTTGCCTCCTATCAATCTACATTAAGTAATCATTTACAAATTAGTATAATGCCATGACTTTACTTAGAGGGACACAAGTCAGTCAAGTACTTAGGAAGTAATGGTGATTGCATGTGTGAAATAATGATGAAATTTAATGATAAATGGTGAACTTACAATTTACACTCAGTATCCACTGTATTAGGAATACCAACCTAGTACTATCTAATGTTCTGTTGCTGCAGCCCATCCCTTTCAGGGTTCAACATGTGCATTCAGTGATGCCCTTCTGCTCACCACTGTTGTTAATTATAATTTTTTTGGCCTTTCTGTTAGCTTGAATGTGTCTGGCCATTCTTCTCTGACCTCTCTCATTAACACGGTTGTTTGTGCTCTCAGAACTGCCACTTGATATTTTTGGGGTATCACACTCAACCCCGACCCAATTTTTCCAACAAATAGCGTATATATTAACCTTGAGTATTGGTAACTAAAAAAAAAAAAAAAAAAATTTTATATTATTTATTTTTTATCCTCCCTTAACAATATAATTTAATTGTATTGTATTTTATTTTATTGGAATTTTTATTTTAGTCACCTTACCAAACAACACAAACTAAACTGGTCAATGCAATTCATGACAGAGCAAACAGCTAACCGTGTGGGTAAAGGCCCAAAAAAAAAAAAAAAAAAAAAAAAAAAAATTCTTCTGTTTCGTTCTGTTCTTATTTTTTGAGTCTGTGCTGCCCAGCATGTGAGTGGTGGGATGGGCTGATGGATGGCCATGGCCACCAGGTGTGTGTGTGACCAGGCTGTGCCATGTGATGTGATGTGCCAATGGCTGTGGCGTATATGGCTTCATTCCACTCAGTGTCTAAAACAGTGTAAAATAAAAAAAAAAAAAAAAAAAAAAAATAAAATGTGTTTTTTTTGTTTTTTTACTGTGGGAGAGTGCAATCATCCAATCCACCAGCACTCAAAAAAAAGAAAAGAACCAGACAGAAGAATATTGATTGGGATTTTTTTTTATTTTTTATTTTGGCCGCACCCCCACGTTTAGCTGTGTTGCCTCATCCCACACGCATCGATCCAAGTAGTGTGTACCTGTAAGGTAAAGGTGACTAATCAGGCTTTCCAACGATATAAAATACAATACCAATTGGTATTATTAAAGGGGAGGAATAATCGACCGAAATAACGTTTCCGAACTTTTTTTGAGGAGTGTATATAATTGAAAAATAAGTACAAAGTACTCATTCTCTAAAACATGAATGGCTGTCATAATCCACACACATTGACTCCATATTATTTACAAAGATCACCATCAAGTCTATTAAACGTGATTTTTTTATGACACATTAGAGATGGGCCTACTATAGGGTTTGCCCAGAAGCATAGTCTGAATGACTGAATATTGGCAAATATAGACTATAAATACTAATTATGCACTTTCTAAGATAAATTAAAATAACATAAAGCATTTGATATTACTGTCACCATTTTCACAGGTAAATGATAGATGGGGCTTAGAAGCCACACTGGCAGAATTTTTTTTTAAGCGAACAGCTTTGTCAGCGTTTTTTCTGAGTTTTAGCGGCCCCGATATAGATAAATCCACCACTGATGGTCTGAGAAGCTTTTGTCTACCTAACTGGTTTGCAGCTACTTTGATGACATGTTACTTAATGTATGACTTAACTATGAGTTAATGTTCATTAATTGATGATACATTAAGTGTACAGTAATCACATGAACTAATAATGCCTTGATCATTTATTAATATTGAACCGCACAGAGTTCATGATACATCATGCATTAATTCATGCATTAAATCATGATGAAATCATGATGAGTCATGCATTAATTCAGGCATGAGGTGTGTTCCCTTATTGTAAAGTGTTACCCTATTTTCTATAGGGCACACAGTACTATAGGACAGCTAGCACTAATTGACAGTTGAAAACTGGTAGCCTGTGTGTGATCTAGAGCAGGGGTTCTCAAACTTTTTGTTTATGCGGACCACTTTTTATTATCAAGGATTTTCGCGGACCACCTCATATGCAAACCGCAAAAATAAGTACATATATTGTTACGAACCCACGGCTGTAAAGTCTAAGGTGATTGCACCCCCCGCCCCGACCAAATGCCGGTGTTCCATAACGTTATGCAAACCAAACTAATAGGCTATCACATTTAATCGGGAGGTTGCTTAATTTCCCTTTATTGCCATCATCGGAATTTGCTTTGCGCAATGCTTACAGGTAGCTCACCAATATACAAAATATACAGTGCACAACTTAACAAAACAATTTTGGAGGTGTACAGAGACCGCGGCACTGCATGTATGGAGGAAATTCGTGGATGAGGAGTTTGTGCGTTGGACTGCTTGGTGACACTGGACATCTCGGGACAGCGGGGGCTATTTTTAATCATGGCTGTATTGCACATTCATTCACTTGATTGATGTAATGATTCTGTTGGATGTCTTTGTTTGATATGTTTGTTTGTGTGTTGTGGGTCCCACTGTCTGTCTTTTTTGTTGTTGCTGGGGCTACAACTGAAGTTCCCTAGCGGGAAATAAAGGTTATTATATTCTATTCTAATAATACCAACATAAACAAATATTATAAGGAGTATATTATTTATGTACGAAGCAAGATTAATTACAGAGTAAACCCCGGAACCCTCCCAAATCTGGAACATGCATGGACTGAAGTAAAAAGAGCTGTTCTGGGTTTTATTGAGTTATCCAGCTAGTACTAACTCAGTAATCCTGCTTCGTAGTATACCACCTTGGTAAGTAAAGTGCTTGTGCAGTTAATATGGGAGCAAAGTGATACGATAAAGTATTAACGGTAGGCTACAGTAGCCTACTTCAGCAATAAAACATTTTAGCTCGATGGATAGAATATAATAACTTTTTTTTCCCGATAGGGAACTTCAGTTGCGTAACGTTACATTTTCTTTTCGCCCTCTTCTGGATTCTCATATTGCTCGCACCCTGCCTGGCCAGCACAGGTAGCTAATGTTGACAGTTTATCCAATCTATTTGTGAGACATCGTACAACGTAGCACCCCTAGCAATGTAATAATAGTTCAAATGAACACTGTTTTGATGTTCACAATATGCTTGACGTATCGCATTAGGTTAACATTAATGTTTCGCAGGCGTAGCAGTCGATCACACAAACGTGAGCTAAACCAAGCGATTAATTCACTTTTAACTTTCTAACATTAAGATAATGCACATAAATGTACATTAGGCCAGCTAGTTATGTATATATTAACTGGCTAACTTTATAATTTGTTCATAAAACGTAATTTACCATTAATGATCCGAGCCTGGTTGCTGTCTATTAAATCCAGCTCACTCCTCACTGCTTTCAACCACCAGTCTCTTCTTTCGGTCATAAAATTTAGTTCGTTCACCCTGCCTGGTAGTTTAGCTACTATGGTGAGGACTCAGATTATCATGTAAAAGGACATTTTCGCCTTTTCCCAGTTTTATTCGCACATCAGTACGCAGTGCAGAAGTTCGTCATTGTAGGACAGCAATCATAGTAGCGTTAGCATGAAACTCGTTTCATGGAGTAGCGAACACTACTAGTTCAGTGGTTACGTCAAGCGTCTCTGTTAGGGTTGGCCTTTTATTGCAAGATAGTGAGGAAACACATTCACGTTCATTCATTCTTTTTTCTACGGACCACCTGCAGTACCCTCGCGGACCACAGTTTGAGAACCGCTGATCTAGAGAACAGCTAACAGACGTAATGTGTGGAAGCCCTGGCAAGACATAGCAAACTGTGCGCTGATGCTACTCATAAGTCATAGTCATAATCAGGTAATAGCAAACCTACAATGTGCAGGGACAGGTTTGAGCCCATGCTTGCTTTAATGACTATATTTCTGACTTCCATACAAAATACAACAGCCCACTATCTTTTGAAGCTTTTCCTTGTTGAATTTACACAGCCAGGGCGTCACAGTGGTGCAGTGAGTAGCACTGTCGCCTCACAGCAAGAAGGTAGCAAGTTCGAATCCTGGATTTTGTGTGGAGTTTGCATGTTCTCCCTGTGTCTGCTGGGTTTCCTCCAGGTACTCCGGTTTCCTCCCACAATCCAAAGGCATGCAGGTTACCATAATTGGCCTAATTGGAGAGACTAAATTGTCCTTGAATGAATATGTGAGTGAATAGTGTGTGGGCCCTGTGATGGACTAGTGACTCGTGCCTTTCACCCAATGAATACAGGGATAGGCTGCAACCCCCTCCACGACCAGATCAGAGTAAGCGGTTTATAAAATGGATGGGTGGATTTATACAGCCAAGACAAAAAATCAGGGCTCTCGGTTTATTATTTTCAGTGTTCCATAATGGGCTAATATAATAGCATTCATGACTACTGTTCACCACACACTTGTTCAGACACCATAAGCATAGCTACATCCTTCACACTCATTTTCATATCAATATAAACAAATCCAGCTATGTACAGAAATAAAAAGGCTGGTCCATGTTAGCATGTCCCTCCTTATAAGTTGAATTATTATTTACATTTTTAATGAGTAGTTATGATGAAATTAAATAATTGCATTTCTGTTACCATCCATTCCACCTTTACTTTAAACCGGGCCAACCAGCGGAGAATGGGCTCCCCCTCTCTAGCCAGGTCCCTCCTGAGATTTCTTCCCATTGGGGTTTTTTCATGCCACAGTTAGAGTGTTTTTCTTTCCACTAGGGAGTTTTTACCTCGTTTGATTTTTGGGGGTTCAGGACTGGCTTTTGCCCAATTTCCTTCTGTTTTTCTGTAAAGCATCCTTGTCACAGTTCTCGTTAAAAGCGCTATACTAATAAAATGTAATTAAATTTAAATTATACTAGAATGCCAGGCAGGCAGATACTTTCATGCAAATAAGAGTGTTCAACTTGGAGCTGGTTCAACTGACTTCACCTCAAGAGTTCTGGGATCCCATGTTCTCTTCAAAAAAAAAAAATGAGAGCAGAGAATTGCCTCCTTTTGCATTTTCTTCTTTATTCAAAAAACGAAAGCAGAGATGGTAACAGAGAAGGGTTGATAGCTCAGAAGCTGCCATGACAGGAATCAAATCCCCACCCTCGCAGGGGGATTCCTAAACTGCTCGAGAGTCGGTTGCCACACGTCTTGCCCTCATGTTCTCTTCCATCAGGGCATGCTGTACCTGTGAACAGCTGGAGTCTGTGAGGAAAGCCCACCACACCCGGCTGCAATGGTGTTGATCTCGATCTGCTTCAAGGTTGCGTTTCCATCTTTTCCTTGGTCCAGCATGTAGTCAGAGCGATTCAGGGCCACGGCTATTGGCTGAAAAGCACAACACAAACAAAACATTCAACAATTAACCAGTAATGATTGTGCGCAATTATTGCCTTTGTAAAACATATTCACTGCACCATTCATTAGCATTTAAACTGGGCAGTTTCTTTCTGGAAATAAGGGGTCACATTACAAAGAATTGTTTTGATTGGCTTCACTGGCTATAAATTGAAAATATACCGTTATAATATAATGTCTGTCTGCCTACCTGGGAACAGCCCTCTTGAAGAACGTGCATGTGTATATTGAACAATCTTGCAGTGAAATCATCCACTTTGATAGTGCTGGGGAAAAAGTAATAATTAAAATAAACATGATATTTCTCCACTATGTCATAAGAGTAATTCCATATGAATCAGACAGAGAAAGGTGGATTTTGACACCCACCATCACATATCGTTCTGAAAAGTGCTTTAGGGATAAGGAAATGTTGCTAATTGATTACATACAGATTTAACCTTTTCATGCCATAGGAATCATATAATATTGATTCAATATTGTTCTGAATATTCGACTTGCTCCAAACTTTCCCTGATAATGTTTCAGACATAAGGAATCCATCTAAATTGTCAAAATACACCCAAGGACTCCCCAAAACCTACTACACTGCCTGGCCAAAAAGAAAGTTGCCGTTGCACCCGTCATGCATAGTGCCCACTGTACCAACCTCTGGAGACAGTGTTATGATCTGGGGTTGCTTCAATTGGTCAGGTCTAGACTCAGCAACGTTATGCAGCAATAAAATGAAGTCAGCTTAGTACCTGAATGTACTGAATGACCAGGTTATCCTAACAATGGGCATTGAAAAGTTCATTGACCTCAGCGTTCTATTGGTTGAGAATGAATTGGATGCCTAGCCAGTTAATTGAAAAGTGGCCTGGATCATTTTGAGTTGAACAAGCAGACTAGAAGACTGCACCTGTTGTATTATCTTTACTGCTCCATTGTGCCACCTCTACTGTTCTTCTGAGGCAAACTTGTCTAAACCTTCCATCTTTTTTGCCAGTGCTTTAAGTTTTTTTAATTCAACAATCGAAAGGTCGATAGGGCTATGCCTATGGTACATTTATCTGCAGATGTGTACAGAATTCCTATTAAAACAAAACAACAGGAAAATATTTCTTAATGTACTGCATTTAGCTACCAGTAAACACAATGTTGAATTAAAAAACTATTAAAGCACTGAGAATTATTTTACACATTCTTTTACTCAGTTTTATACATGTGGCCCCAGGTTATGGGTATGGAAGCACATTGGAGACAAATTACTATTCACTTAATTACAGGAAAGTCACAATACCCATCATTCAAAAGTAAATCACTCTTTACCCAGTGCCATCTACATCTGTATGGCAGCAAATAACTCTCAGAATCATATTTACCAATGAATATGTGAGCTGATTGCAAAGCTAATAGACTTAAAATTATATTTGTTCAACACCAAATGATCTAGGCCACTTTTCAATCAACTGGCTATGCATCCAATTCATTATCAACAAATAGGACGCTGAGGTCAATGAACTTTTCAATTTGTGGTTCTGGTTGGAATTTCAATCAATGCTTAATAAAGGATAGTTGAAATGGCCCCATCTTGTAGTAGTACTATGTGATATGCAAGGATATGAGATGGCCAACCTGTATGCAGGTTTTTGTTTCCACTAATTACCCTAGCTAAATAATTGGTGGCAATAATTATTATTGTTGCATATAACATTCCTGGTTGGGGAGAGCACTGCTTATTTGCCTCACTGAGCTCCAGCCATTCACCTCCTGAGCTAACCTAACTTCAGCTTATCTAAAGCCCTATACGGACAGGATACGTTTTCAGGACAATGTCTGTAAATTGGCTGTATACCCAAACACAGCTTCACTGATAAGATTAGATCACAGTAAAATGTTTCATATACGGACTCAAAAACAGTCTTAGGCTGTCATTCATGTGCCTATCAAGAAATGTAGCTAAAATGTCAGATGGAGAAAATGTTTGGCTAATAAAGTAATTAAGGCCAGAAATTGGCACGAAAACCAGAAACAGATACGGCCCTCCTTGCACACCTCTGATTTTGATGGGTTCCTCGTGTCTGAAACATTATCAGGGACGATTTTGATGCAAATAGGATATTCAGAACTATATTAAATCAGTATTATACGATTCCTACGGCATGAAAAGGTTCTTTCTGGATGTAATCAATTAGCAACATTTCCCTTAAAACCAAATAATCTTTCAACAAAATAATGCTTCAGGGATGCTACCCTTATTCCTTTCTTACTCCTAAAGCACTTCTCAGGATGATCTGTGGTAGCGGGTGTCATGCTTGCTCACCTTAGAGATGGAATTACCCATAATTAATATTAGTTTTCTCTGATTTATGCATCAGTGTAAAGGAGCTTGTCAAATCTGCTAGAGGTTTCTGTCTGCTGCTTTTGCCTTTGCAGGCCACATAACTAAATCCAGGTTGCCCCAAGTACCCAGCTCTCTACCGGGAGCTGCATTAGAGAGAAATAT
Source organism: Ilyophis sp. 1 JC-2022 (assembly GCA_022702515.1). NCBI lineage: Eukaryota > Metazoa > Chordata > Actinopteri > Anguilliformes > Synaphobranchidae > Ilyophis > Ilyophis sp. 1 JC-2022. Next base: position 43,605,438 of record CM040402.1, read on the forward strand.
GATTCGGTAAATGTGAAAAGTGATTGATGGTGTCAAAATGTCAATTTTATGAATATTAATGAGGTTATGAAAAATTATAATTATGCATAAAAATCGAAAAAAATAAAACAATTTTTTTAATGATCATGATTATGTATTATTATTCGGGGTGGGGTGTGGGGTTTTCGTTTCAAGGGTTGGTGATGTCATTTTATTGGGGATTGTTGTAAATAGTTTTTATGGAGGACCTTGGTGCTGAGGGAAACATATTAGCTATTTATTAATTGTACTTTTTTATTAGAAAAACATCGTGAAAAAGCGACAGCGTGTTAAAAAGAATAAAATAATTCAAGCAGGTTGTTAAAACGTGAAAAATAGCCAAGGGCTATTTCGAAAAAGCATTATATCGAAACATTGTAAAGGCGTGTTAGAAGCCTAGAAGGAAAAAAAAACTTGCTCCGAAGCATTTTAGTCATACGCCTTGCTTTCTAACCACGATGTGCTGAGAAGCTCTCTATCTTCTAGCTACAGCGACTTCGTAACTCCATGGAACTCCGCAACGCCAAAAACTTTCCAAGTTCTTTTTTGTATTTTCGTTTTAATTCTTTAAAACGTAACATAATCTTTTTTTAAAAATATTTCTTCATAGTCTTTCTTTATCAGTCTATAGGCGTTCTTTTAAACTCTCTATCTTGCATTTTGGATCTATTCAGTTTGTCTATTTTGGACAGTATCGTGAATTCACGTAAATCTTCTATGTTCACTGCCTATGTATTGAGTTCACCTTTCAACGCTAAGTTTTTTTCTCCTTCTAGGCTTATTTTATTATTTTATTCTTTTTAACACGCTGTCGCTTTTTCACGATGTTTTTCTAATAAAAAAAGTACAATTAATAAATAGCTAATATGTTTCCCTAAGCACCAAGGTCCTCCATAAAAACTATTTACAACAATCCCCAATAAAATGACATCACCAACCCTTGAAACGAAAACCCCACACCCCACCCCGAATGATAATACATAATCATGATCATAAAAAAATGTTATGATCATGATTTTTATGCATAATTATAATTTTTCATAACCTCATTAATATTCATAAAATTGACATTTTGACACCATCAATCACTTTTGACATTTACCGAATCATATTTCTCTCTCTTGCATTAGCACCAAAACATGAAGTGAGCACCTTATTCACACAGACTATATTCCTTCCGTACAACAGCAAGCATGCAAGGCAGGATTGTGATATTACCTGGCCAGGGCCTCATGGAGGAATTTGGTATCCTGGCTGATCTTGTCCACCAGCCGGTTGAAATGCGTCTGCACTGCGATCGCCTGGTCATAGAGCACTCTTGGCACCGGAGAAGGAAAGAGCGTGAACGGGGCGTAGCTCACCACCTGCAACCAGATCAGAACAGAACCTGTTTAATGCAATTTTGGAATATCCTAATATATTTGACATAAAAAGATGCAGAACTGTTATTCCAACCAATCTTCTACCTTTCTGGATGAGTTGATTCCAGCCCACTGTGCAATTTCAAAACAATTAATTTCACAAATATGCAGACAAAACACAATAAAAAAAAGCCCTACTGCAAACCCACATTTTTGCACCAATATGATATCAATCATTATTCTTTCAAAATACAATCTTTTATTCATTTTGTGCCAACATTTGAGGTCTCTACCAGTACCACCAATGGACTTGAAGATATTATGAATAAAACAAGGCGTGGTAGCATATTTTGGTCATTTTCATAGGACCAAAATGGTATGTGGGGTAGCTAGTAGGAACATAAAAATGTACATGAAAATTGCTTGATGTATGGTTATTAAGGGTACAAAGTGCCAATGTCCTTTCGTTTTTCCTTCATACAAAAATAGACACAGATTTTAGAGATACTTTACCTATGGCAGAAAAATGTCCATATCAGGATCAGGATTTTTTTGCCTTAGTATCTCCATGATTATTAATACTTTTCAAGATATTAATGCCCAAACATGGCTTCCCAGATAAGGCGTTTTTGAGAGTGTAAAAATTAAAAAATATCAAAAGCCAAAAAATATCAAAACACTGAAATTGAACAAAAATATTTTACAGGCCTTAATTTTGGGACCAAAACAATATATAGACAAACTTTGAACAAAATCCAAGATAGTGCTGCAACCACTTTCCTGGATTCTGTCTGATTTGACACAGAATGACCCTGCTGTAAATCTCACTTTTCACTGTCTTCCTGGGAAAGTGGACTTGTTTTAAAGCGTTGGTCACATTCCCATAAGCACGACATTATAAAACAAGGGAAAATATGCATGAATCTATGGGTTGCCAACCTGACAGCTTTATTGTATTTAGTGTCATCATCAAGGTAAACTAACGGTATATATGTAATTAATCAATATTAAAATGCAGGTAATGAACTTCGGATGAAGCTTGAACGTCAAGAACTCCATGAGAACAGCCTCATGGAATTGATGTTTTACAATGCTTAATTGCATAATCAAATAAAATTTGTTAATTTGGCATTTTCTAAGCCATTGGTAGCTTATTCTCAGCTGTTGAAGGTGCTTTTAGCTAAATTTACCCGCATATATTTAGTACAGCACTGTCGGGAACCCGTGCTGGTGTTAAAACCTAATATTAATTAATATTATGGTGTATATCAAAATGCGTCATAATGGTTAGTCCGAATTATATTGATCATACTATTTATCCATATAACCTATTCCTTGATTGCACTACACACGCACGAGCATGTCTGTTTCGCCATCATATTTGCAATCCGCCAAGGTGAAAAAGCAGGCTTTTAAAGAAAATGGAACATGACATTTTGATTGGTTTATTGCATTGTACGCCCAAGACACACCTATAATTAAAGAAGAGGCCAAGTTCAGCCGATTAGCACTTTGCGCCTTACTTAGCGCTCAAATAACGCACCATCTAACTAGCAAAAGTGGACTTGGAGTTCATTCCAATCGCTTATTTTCATTCCTTGCATCCTTTTCTCGCTCCTTAGCTCCGCCAAAAGAGGACGTGAGGAAAGGATGCAATGATCAGATACAAGGATGGAGGAAACAAGGCAACATATATTAGGCAAATGAAACGACCTTGCTCAATCAAGCGTCAGCATAATATTATGCTAACGTGCCTAACTATAATGCTATATAGCTTATTTTACCATGAATAAACGGTGCTTTTGTTAGTTATAAAGAATTTGTGTCATTATGGATTAGCGCTTTATACTAAATAGAAAAGAACAGTAAAATTGCATTTGTGTACGGGTGTGCCTGCGACATGGAGTGTGGAGAGGGGTGGATTATTTATACACGTCACTCATTCTGAGAAAAGGTTTCCGCAAAGGCTACACCACTTGCGTTTCCTCACTGAAGCATCTTCCGGGAGCCTCGTCGTTCCCCACTCTTCGCACATCCGAGCAAGTATACATAGCTGCAGCTGCAGACTCCAAGAAACGCCCCTCACTACAAGAAATGCCCCTTCAGCTAATTAGCTATGTGAACGTAGTTGAACATCAAAAAATATATATTTTGGAATTTAGCCTACGTTATCATAGCAACGTGTTAACGTAAGTTAGTTTGCTGACTCTCTTTAGTTTATCTAGCAAGTGATCATCCATGTAACTAGCTAGGTATAGCACATTCAGTTCCAGAAGGGAACTAACTGACGTAGTTACGTCAGCTGCTTATTGTCAGAGAGCAATGCAGGGCAACGTTAATGTTAAATGATATCATGCTGTAGGCCTATCTGTGTGGAATTGTGTATTTTTGTAAGCGGCGTAATGAGCGAAATCTGGCTCAGTCGACTGAGGTCATTAGACTACGTAAAGTATGCCGTTACCAGCCTATTCGTTCATTTTCAGCAATGCCACTTATACTTGCAATTATTATGAAATACAAAGTTTGTTCAGAAACACGTCTAATCCAGTGCTGAAACTAGCTACTAAAGTGATGTGTCAAACTAAAGAATGTTGTGCTATCAGTCAGACACCATCTGCCAATCACAACTTGTTCTTCCCTGCGGAGAGGGGTATCGTAAATTACCCCAGACCTTATCAGAATGCCCATTTGTATTATTGATAGAAGCATGGCGCAAATAATCAGAAATAGCTTTACTTTTCATGATGTGATATAGGCCAACTACACTACAATAATGACATTACTGGTTAGTTAAACTAAGAGTAAGATTTTCAATTAAAATTATTAATTTATAATCCACCAGGCAATAGCCTACATTTTAGATTAACGTTAGCTACATACATTCTGCAAATTTCTCATAGTGTAGATAACGTTATTTAACGAAGGTTTTAGGATGAAATAAGAAATATTTATATATATATATATATTTGTTTCACGGAACATTTTAGTTGGGCTATTCATTTTTCACGATCAGCTTTAAAACAATACAGTGAGATTTACTATTTACTATTACTATTAACCCCGAGAATTAGGTTACCTATTGTCTCCCAGCACAGTCTCAAGAGCGTGGGGGAGATATTAAACGAGGAGTTGATTAAGTGTTCCCTTAATTTATTTAAGCAGTGTATATATTGTAGCGACCCTAGTGAATGTGTATGGTAGTTCCTCTTATGTTTCTGTTAGGCCGTTGTATCGTTACGCATGTCTGTGGGGTCACCTGTCACTCAACCTACTGTCTGCCAAACGGGATGGCCTGGGCTGTTCTTGGGGGGGGGCATGTGACATTGTGGGGGGTGGAGTGTGATTGCGGGGATATAAGGGAAGTCCGCCATTTCAGGGTCTCTTTTGTAATGGGTTGCCTTTGAGCTAGTTTGTTAAGGCTCTGTAATTGATTACGGCGTGAGCTACGGCCTACAGTAGCTTGTTCTGGAAATAAACCGTGAATTCGAGACATCATACTGGCTCGTTGGTCATTATTCAGCAGGAACGTTACAATATATATATACTATATGGCCAAAAGTATGTGGACACCCCTACTAAGTATTGAGTTCAGGTGTTTCAGCCTCCCCCACTGCTAAGAGGTACATTAAATCAAGCACATAGCCATGAAATCTCCATAGATAAACATTGGCATTAGAATGGGTCATACTGAAGAGCTTAGTGACTTTAAACATGGCACTGTCATAGGATGCCACCTAGAAAAGGTTTTATAATTTCTAAACCGTTCATCCGATATGGATGGAAATACTCTCAAATTAAAGCTGACAGTCTGCACTTCAACCTCATTGTCATTGTATCCTTTCAAACTCAAAGTGCTAGAGTACGGAACCGAAATAACGAGACAACTGATAATTTTGCAGTGGTCTCTTAATTTTTTCCAGAGCTGTATATGTAACTCCAACCTGCCCATTAGTTAGGCCAGCAAATTGACGTGAACAATCATGTCTGTCAATATGTGCATTTTTAAATTATTATTATTTTTTAAGTTAGGTTTTAATTGAGAGAAAAGGCTATAAAATGTATTATGCTGGAAGTCGTTTTCCTATTCCAATAGGCCAATACAGCCCATTAAAATGCTACTGTTGCACTAACGAATCTCAGAGTGGACTTAGGAGTGACATTTAAAAAAGAGGGGTTGTTCTGTTTTATTCTGGAGGGTTTAATAATGAACAAAATTAAACAGCTGGCACAGCTGGTGGTAACAAGCTTGCTCGAATGATAACCTGCCGAATGATCAAACAATAATGATTCAGAAATACAAAATAACAATTCTAAATTACAATTAGGTTACACATAGGTTCATTGAACAGTTCTAAATTGCATGAACGAATGAGTTTCATTCATAAAATATTCCTAAAGTATTCTACTTTTGTCTTCAATACAACGAAATAACAATGTAATAAATTGCTTTCGATATGAATATCTTCAGACACAGCACCATATTATTCCATTGAAAAAAGTGAACGCTGTGGGCCGCTTAAGCGGCCGAAAGCAATCGAGTAATTCTGAAAGTTTATCTATTCTGGCACTTCACCTCTCCACAAATATCAGCCGGCTGGGGCAGGCTATGAACGGTTCGCCGTAATCCATACTTTTAGCGAGCTATAACAGACCATTTCAATACAAACTACTGACTTCTTCAATAGACTCCCCGGCCATGTTAATTTTCACTAGCTTGTATTGTAAAAATATATAGCACTCTAACGTAATTAATTTGGCTCATGACAGAAATATGAGTGGTAACAATGGATAGAATGGATATGGATAGAACGGACTGTTTAGCTGGTTTATATACATTGAAATACTTTCAGTATATACCCATTTATATTAGTGTGCATAATTTTGCTGCGGATTAACAGCAGCGAACCAACAGGATCCCCCAAGTCCACCGTAGTTGGTTGGGGGCGTTTCTTGGAGTGAGGGGCGTTTGTTGGAGGGCGTTTCTTGGAGTCTGCAGGCTGCAGCTATACCCTACTCCAGGGGTTTTCAAAGTGGGGGCCGCCAGAAAATGCAAAAAAATAAAAATAAATAATAATAATAATAATAATAAAAAATTCATTAAAAAAATACAATTAAATTCATAAGATTACTGTACCGGTTTAAAATAAGATATAAATTGTTATAAATCCTTTCATATCGAAATTAGGTCTTTGCCATGCCCTTCTTTCAATCGCAGCCAATAACTAACCATCTGCCTGTCAGTCAACGCGTTACGTTGAGCTGCTAACAAGGCCCGATTATGGAATCAAAATAGGGTCAAAAGTATTGTGTTGTGTATTAAGAAGCTGTATGTTTGATTTTTTATATTTGCCAGTGTAATTTAAAAGTTTTTTTTAAAAGCCATTTCGCAATCGGGGGGCCCCAGCCAGAGGCTACGGCTATTTGGGGGTCCTTGGTATGGAAAAGTTTGGGAACCCCTGCCCTACTCCATCCGAGGAGCATTTAAAGGTTTGGAATGTCCTTAAAGATGGCGAACCTCAATCGATTTCCAGGTCAGGCGAGTGTGTCATAATTTCTCAGCCTGCTCTTCTCTTGCTGGCCACTTCCCTGGGGAACGCTCGTGTTGCGTCTCTTCTTTTCGTGTTGCGTTTCCTTTGTCAGTTTCGTGTGTTTGGGTTTTCTACTCAGTGTGTTCACCTGTTCCGTATTTCCTGTCATTATTTAAACCTTGCGTCGTTTTTGTTTGACGCTTCCATATTGCCAATATTTTGACAAGGAAAGCCGGTAATCCACGGAATAGGACTGACATTTTGTAACGACCGTATCAGCTCAACCTGTTGTCGTTCCACGGGACTTGTTGCAGGTGTTTGAGAGTTTATTAGTAACTTAGCTTAGGTTATTCTTTCTATTCGTTTTGCCATCCACACGCAAACACCTCTCAATTTGTGTTTCGTAAAAATAATCCACAAGTATGTGTTTGCCATCCACACACATCACGTTATCTGATGGGGCTAAATTCAGCCGTCAGATAATGTTCCCCCCTATGGAATTGGACATAATTGGTGGTAGAATTGGTGGTAAAATTGGTGAATATGAGGCCTTCCTTTCTTCAGAAACATAGGGGGCACGGTATCTGATGGGGCTAAATTCAGCCATCAGATAATGTTTCCCCCTATGGAAACGGACAGATTTGTTGGTAAAATGGTGAAACTTGGTTGATCTACCCTGTATGGGGAGATGAGTTACCAGTATTAGTTTTGTGAATGTGAGGTCTTCCCTTCTTCAGAAACATAGAGGTCACGGTATCTGATGGGGCTAAATTCAGCCGTCAGATAATGTTCCCCCCTATGGAATTGGACAGAATTGGTGGTAAAATTGGTGAATGTGAGGCCTTCCTTTCTTCAGAAACATAGGGGGCACGTTATCTGATGGAGCTAAATTCAGCCGTCAAATAATTTTCCCCCCTATGCAATTGGACAGAATTGGTGGTAAAATGGTGAAAATGGTGAATTATTTCTATTTGGGGAGATGAGTTACCAGTATTAGTTTGGTGAATGTGAAGCCTTCCTTTCTTCAGAAACATAGGGGGCACAATATCTGATGGAGCTAACTTCAGCCGTCAGATAATGTTCCCCCCTATGGAAACGGACAGATTTGTTGGTAAGATGGTGAAACTTGAGGAATTATCTCTATATGGGGAAATGAGTTACCAGTATTAGTTTGGTGTATATGCGGCTTTCCTTTCTTCAGAAACATAGGGGGCACGTTATCTGATGGGGCTAAATTCATCCGTCAGATAATGTTTCCCCCTATGAAATTGGACAGACCTGATGCTGAGATGGTAAAATTTGGTTGATCTACCCTGTATGCGGAGATGAGTTACCAGTATTAGTTTTGTGAATGTGAGGCCTTCCCTTCTTCAGAAACATAGGGGGCACGGTATCTGATGGGGCTAAATTCAGCCGTCAGATAATGTTCCCTCCTATGGAATTGGACAGAATTGGTGGTAGAATTGGTGGTAAAATTGGTGAATGTGAGGCCTTCCTTTCTTCAGAAACATAGGGGGCACGTTATCTGATGGAGCTAAATTCAGCCGTCAGATAATTTTCCCCCCTATGCAATTGGACAGAATTGGTGGTAAAATGGTGAAACTTGGTGAAATATTTCTATATGAAAATATGAGTTACCAGTAGTAGTTTGGTGAATGTGAAGCCTTCCTTTCTTCAGAAACATAGGGGGCACGGTATCTGATGGGGCTAAATTCAGCCGTCAGATAATGTTTCCCCCTATGGAATTAGACAGCATTGGTGGTAAGATGGTGAAATTAGGTGGATCTACCCTGTATGGGGAGATGAGTTACCTGTATTAGTTTGGTGAATGTGAGGCCTTCCTTTCTTCAGAAACATAGGGGGCACAGTATCTGATGGGGCTAACTTCAGCCGTCAGATAATGTTCCCCCCTATGCAATTGGACAGAATTGGTGGTAAAATGGTGAAACTTGGTGAATTATTTCTATTTGGGGAGATGAATTAACAGTATTAGTTTGGTGAATGTGAAGCCTTCCTTTCTTCAGAAACATAGGGGGCACGGTATCTGATGGGGCTAAATTCAGCCATCAGATAATGTTTCCCCCTATGGAAACGGACAGATTTGTTGGTAAAATGGTGAAACTTGGTTGATCTACCCTGTATGGGGAGATGAGTTACCAGTATTAGTTTTGTGAATGTGAGGTCTTCCCTTCTTCAGAAACATAGAGGGCACGGTATCTGATGGGGCTAAATTCAGCCGTCAGATAATGTTCCCCCCTATGGAATTGGACAGAATTGGTGGTAAAATTGGTGAATGTGAGGCCTTCCTTTCTTCAGAAACATAGGGGGCACGTTATCTGATGGAGCTAAATTCAGCCGTCAGATAATTTTCCCCCCTATGCAATTGGACAGAATTGGTGGTAAAATGGTGAAACTTGGTGAAATATTTCTATTTGGGGAGATGCTTTACCAGTATTAGTTTGGTGAATGTGAAGCCTTCCTTTCTTCAGAAACATAGGGGGCACAATATCTGATGGGGCTAACTTCAGCCGTCAGATAATGTTCCCCCCTATGGAAACGGACAGATTTGTTGGAAAGATGGTGAAACTTGATGAATTATCTCTATATGGGGAAATGAGTTACCAGTATTAGTTTGGTGCATATGAGGCCTTCCTTTCTTCGGAAACATAGGGGGCACGTTATCTGATGGGGCTAAATTCATCCGTCAGATAATGTTTCCCCCTATGAAATTGGACAGACCTGATGCTGAGATGGTAAAATTTGGTTGATCTACCCTGTATGGGGAGATGAGTTACCAGTATTAGTTTTGTGAATGTGAGGCCTTCCCTTCTTCAGAAACATAGGGGGCACTGTATCTGATGGGGCTAAATTCAGCCGTCAGATAATGTTCCCTCCTATGGAATTGGACAGAATTGGTGGTAGAATTGGTGGTAAAATTGGTGAATGTGAGGCCTTCCTTTCTTCAGAAACATAGGGGGCACGTTATCTGATGGAGCTAAATTCAGCCGTCAGATAATTTTCCCCCCTATGCAATTGGACAGAGTTGGTGGTAAAATGGTGAAACTTGGTGAAATATTTCTATATGGAAATATGAGTTACCAGTAGTAGTTTGGTGAATGTGAAGCCTTCTTTTCTTCAGAAACATAGGGGGCACGGTATCTGATGGGGCTAAATTCAGCCGTCAGATAATGTTTCCCCCTATGGAATTAGACAGCATTGGTGGTAAGATGGTGAAATTAGGTGGATCTACCCTGTATGGGGAGATGAGTTACCTGTATTAGTTTGGTGAATGTGAGGCCTTCCTTTCTTCAGAAACATAGGGGGCAGAGTATCTGATGGGGCTAACTTCAGCCGTCAGATAATGTTCCCCCCTATGGAATTGGACAAAATTCGCGGTAAGATGGTGAAACTTGGTGAAATATCTCTATATGAAAATATGAGTTACCTGTATTAGTTTGGTGAATGTGAGGCCTTCCTTTCTTCAGAAACATAGGGGGCACGGTATCTGATGGGGCTAAATTCAGCCATCGGATAATATTCCACCCTATGGAATTGGACAGATTTGGTGGTAAGATGGTGAGACTTGGTGAATTAGCTCTATTTGGGGAGATGCTTTACCAGTATTAGTTTGGTGAATGTAAGGCCTTCCTTTCTTCAGAAACATAGGGGGAACGATATCTGACGGGGCTAAATTCAGCTGTCAGATAATGTTTCCTCCTATTGAAATGGACAAATTGGACAGATTTGGTGGTAAGATGGTGAAACTGGGTGCATTTACTATTTTGGGAGATGCTTTACCAGTATTATTTTGTTGAATGTATTTTCTTTGGAAAATAGGGAGTGGGAAGGTGACAGAACCCGCCTTAAAAGGTTTAAATTTCTTATAGCCTACCACTATTCGTAATGCCACCGCTATTAGTACCACACCACCTCTTCTACTACTAGTAGCAATACTACTACTACTAATAATAATAATAATAATAATAATAATAATAATGTTCATTATTAATAATTCATTCAGTTTATATAGACTATAGTGTTTTCCACACACACACGTACTTTATATACAATCAAGCCGGAAAGTCTGAATACCCCTTTCACCTTCTCCACGTTTTATTACATTACAGACATATTCTACAATAGATTGAGTTAATTTTTTGTCTCAAAATTCTACACAAAATAGCCCATAATGACATGTTTTTAGAAATTTTTGCAAATGTATTAAAAATCTAAAACTGAAATCTTTAATTTACATAAGTATTCATACCCTTTGCTTTAACATATTTTTAAAGTATCATATTTAATATTTGGTCGCATATCCTTTGCATGCTGTTACTTCCTGAAGTCTGTGACCCATCAACATCAAAAATCTTATATCTTATTTCCAGGTACTGTTACAAGCGATACTATAAGCTCTCTGCATTTGAATGGATCTCTATGGGAATTGGGGGGTGAGACTAGATTCAGCTGTAAATTACACTGGTACAGTATGGAACACATGGCTGGCTAAATGGCTGTAAGTCATCAAGGGTCTGAGCTATCGAACGAGCCCCAAACCATCACTCTGTTGCCAGATATAGAGTAGATGTGGATGGATCACTGCAAGGATTACTTTAAAAATATGTTAATGCAAAATATTCTAATTTTCTGAGACACTGAATTTTGGGTTTCATTAGCTGCAAGCCATAATCATCAAAATTACAAGAAATAAAGGCTTGAAATATTTCACTGTATGTGTAATGAATCTATATAATATATGAGTTTCACTTTCTGAAATGAGTGACAAAAAATGAGCTGCACCTTTATATATATATATATATATATATATATATATATATATACACACACACCACACGCATATCAAATGCAAAAATATACTCATGCCAGATTTAAAAAAATAACCGTAGCATCACGTAACTTGTAGCTACCACTAACGTTACCACTATTCATAATACCACCACCATTAATACCCCACCACCTCCTCTTCTACTAGTAGGAATAATAATGATAGTAGGCTACTAATAATAATATACTCAGGCAAGGAAAAAATAACTGTAGTATGACGTTTATTTTATATCTTACTCATAAACAGTCAGATCATGTTCATTGGGCTTCATATATATTTTAAACAGTAAAATAAATAGTCGGTTATGTAATGTACACGTTACAAGACTACGTGAATGAATGTTTTAACTAACCAAGTCACTGACACCATACAAACTGATGACAAAGCCCCTAGAACACTTGCTGCTTTTCTGAACGTATTTCCCCGTTTTACGTATAGACTGACCTGCATATCGCGGCTTCTGATCTTAAGAATTCCTTGTCGGAAACGAACAAATCGCTTAAAACGTAGCCAACACAAACTGAGATTCACGCCAGTGGCATGAGCAAATTGCTCCTTGGGCGCGAGCTGGCTTCAGATCGCGCACCCATTAAGCCATTTCCTAAAACAATTGCGCAACAACGCTTGGGGGAACGTGATTTCGTGGGGGAACAGAATTCGACACAACACCTGTCGGTATTTGGGTCGATTCTGGCTGTGTGCTGGCAGTGTCGGCTGGATTACGGCTGCCGATTCCGATTCTGGGGCGTCATTCATTCTGACAGAAGCCTGAGTCCGCCGATTAAACGAATCCGGCATGGCGGAATCGGGCCGCATATATTTGGCTAGCTGGGCTCGGACTGTGCAAAGATCTGAACCGCCCATCACTATCCACGAGTACGTAGACGTCTTGAACTGAACTTCTCTCTTTTTATATCTCCTGATAAAACGGTGTTACCAAATGATGACGAAACGAAGTACCAGAGAGGCGTGGTTTCCATTGACACGTCACATATTTTTCTTATATCGCTCAACCCATAAAGGACAGGATTCCGGTAATTTTCATAGCAAAATGAGAAACATTAACCTTTGTATTGAACATTCGAGATTGGGACTACAGTCAATCACTAGCATTTTGGTGTGGCCCAATACAAACTTAACAACTAAAATAGGTTGTTTCAGTGCTTGGTTCCGCTGTAAGAGAGCAGGAGTACAAGCATAATAATATAGACATTTTTCTGTTGTGCAGGCTTATTACATTACAGTCAAAGAAAAGTTCACCTCCGACGAATTTGGCGTCTCCTTTGTCCTCATTAAAACTCCACGCAGAAGAAGATTGTCTTTGGCCACAACTTCTAAATCCCTAATTAGCGCTCCATTCATTAACACGTCCTCTGGCACTGCCTTTGAAGCCATCTGTAATAGCATAGCATTAAAAAAAATCAGAAAACCTACTATGCAATTTAAGAAACCATGATGAAGAAATACTTCCGCACAAATTAATACATTATAATAACAATTAACTAACAAAAATAACAAATAAACACGCCATTTGTGTCTGGTCAAAATGAGATGGCTATCAGCTAATGTTATCAAAGAAAGTATAGACTTAAACGCTCACGAATATAGATTTAAAGTTTTTTTTACGAAACAAATCCACAACAAAATACAGCGATGCATACTTAACGCTGGCTAGCGCTAACTAATGTTCATTCAATAACGATGGGTAGACATCAACAGACCTTGCTCTTATTTATCTTCTTAGTGCACGTGCTGGGTTACGTTGCATAAATGTTACAGCTTCTTCTTAGGTCGAACGTCAGCTGGTTTCTCACGCTTACGTGAAATATCCACACAAGCGAACGTTCATCACTATTCTACGTTGTTTACCGTTAACGTTATTTATATAGTGCTGTGTTTGGCACCCGGGGCACATTTTGATGGGCGGAACATTTTTCACCCGTACGTAAATTCAGCCTGGGGGATTTTCCCATAAATGTAGGGGATTTTAAAAATGAATGTGGGAATTTTTAGAAAAAAAAATGTATGGGAGTCAATGAAGATGTGGGATTTTCAAAAAAAAATTGGGGTGGGGGGGCAATTAATTCAGGCATCTGGCAACACTGCCGCTAGCATTTCTTTTGTAATAACTCACCAAGCACGTTGGCGTGGTAAAGGTAAATGCGATTTCTCAAAGTCAGCATTAATGTAAAACGTTTATGGAAACCATAGACCCCTGGTATTCAAATCGAGGTCCGAGACCTGCTGGATTTCCACCCTCCCATTACCTGGGAGTCAGGTGTGAAGACAGTCTGGCCAATCACTAGACAGTCTGACAGTCTGTTCCCTTGGGTTGTCCAGAGACATGGACTCCACTGTGAGTTCTTTGGCACGATTGCTCATTCTGAATGTGTGGAGGTGCTCGACCAATAATATTTTGCCTAAAGCATATCAGACAAAAAACTATTCAGAAATTTAAGTATCTGTATATTGTGTAATTATTTACAGTTTGGGAACACTAGCTTGAGGGTTGTTCGGGAAGCTGCTCTGAGACATGTAAGATTTGTTTCTCAACATAGCATAGCAGAAACAGTTTGCATTTTTTGCATTCAGTTTGCCCTTTGGCCTTCAGGTTTTGGTGATGAGCAGTACAAAGGCATCTTTAGGTCCCTAAATAATAAATTATTCTGGTCACGTTCCTGTTCTGGCCATGTTCCTATTACAGCCACGTTTCTGTTCTGGCCATGTTCCTATGGCCTACAGTATATCTTTTGAGATTTGTTATTGATCCCTTTCATATATTTTGGCTACGTTCCCATGGCCTGTTCAATTGATTAGTTGCTGATCGCGTTCAGAAGTTTTAGTGCTTAGTAGTCACTGTGTGATGTATTTTTGACAGGATTGATTTTGCAGGAACATTGCAGAGCGTATTGTTCCCGGAAGCTGGAGTGAGATGGCCGGAAGGGACATGCAGGTAATGATATTTCCCCCCCCATAATAGCAGTGTCTTGTAGTAACGTCTAAGAATATAGAAGTTTTTATATTGCAAATATCTTATCAGGATATCCCACGACAGACATCCAGGAATGACTGTGACATATTCGTGCTTATGGTAAGCTGAATTTTTAGGTAAATACTGTACATGTATCCAGACAAAATTGAAAAAATAAATCTGAAAAATGCAAGTTCTTTTTTTCCCTGTACACACTTTGCATATGCACCGATGCTCCATTTCACTTCACTATGGTCAGTATTTCAACAACTGCATCATCAAAATGACATACAGTACATATACTGCAGCTTGTTAAACTCATTAATGTAAAACGTTTATGGAAACCATAGAACCCTGCTATTCAAATCACGGTCCTCGAGGTCCAGATCCATATTTGAATATTCATGCCATAAACTGTGGAAATAGAGTTTATACCACCGAACTATATAGAAAACGTGGTTTATACAGGCTAACGACTAGATCCTTGGCCAGGACTGACCTGAAGCTGAAGCGAAGATGGTAGACGAAATGACAACATGAACATGTTATAAAGCAAATCCATGGAGAAGAGTGTCTGCAGAACTTTCCGGAGATGCGATTGCGTTTAGACCGGACATGCATATATTCAAGAGCATGGGGGAATAATGCGAGAACAAGTTATCCAATCCTGTAAAGTACGTGTAAGGATCTGACATTTGCATGTATTGTATCTTTATTGTATTATATGATGGTTATTTATTCCCATCTGTATGTATTGTTTATTTTTAGTTTTCCATCTGACTTGTTTATTTTCCCGTTTTGCCTAGTTGTCCCGTGTCTGCTTGTTTACAACTGATCTGTCACTCCCTGTTTACGTCTCTGTACCATTCGGGTGATCTCATTGGTGTTCTGGTTCCCTCTTACTTCGCACCTGTCTCTGTGTACTTAGATTTACTAATTACCACTAACATACTAACGATTGATTAGATCTACTAACTCCACTAACAAACTAATTTGTATATTACTACTAATTGTACTAACGGCAGGGGTGTGTATAGTTACTAATCTCACTAATATATTAGAGCGCACATTTTCACGCTGTTCTGTCCTTGCTAATCATTCTCAGCTGCATCTGATCTTCTCTCCCTGTCCTCTTAATCTATGCACGATTTCCTGAAACTCCAGGTCATCTGTTATCGTGTATATGTTTGTAATCCAGTCCGCGTTTTCCCTAGTTGTCTCCGTGATTGTTTCATTGTTCCCAATGTTTTTCAATTGTCTCTCGTTTGGATCCCCGCCCCTTCACACACCTGATTCCCTTTTTGTCATTTGTACCATGTGTATTTAAACCCTGTGTTACCTCCAGTCTGTGTCAGAACGTTGATTGTCTTTTCCAGTGCCTACGAATTACTAAAGCCTGAGATCAGTTTAATTATCCGAGATACCCTTTGTACGACTATTCTTTTGCTTAGCCCTTATCTGTCTAGTTTACCTTACGGTTTTGATCACGCCTGTTTTACGACTATTCTCCTGCCTTATCCCTTGGTACTGCCTGCATTCTGATTCCCTGGTTTTCGACTTCTGGATTGCCCCTCATTGCCCTATTGCCTGCCGTTTTTGTACCTCCCTCCTTCTGATCTCCTGGCTTGACTCCTGAACGTAATAAACTACGCCTTTTTGCCTTATCCTGTGGTCTGCGTCTGGGTCCTTCACACGAACGTAACAGTACGCTAACTTTCAGAACAAATGTCAAGTTTTATACTAGGCTGGTGAGACTAGATTTAGCTGTAAATTATGCTGGAACAGTATGAGATACATGGTTGGTAAAATGGCTAAGTCATCAAGAGTCTGAGGTATCAAACTAGCCTCAAACCATCCCTCTGCTGCCAGATATGCAGTAGATATGGATGGATCACTTTAAGGGTTGTTTCTCCTGACAAATTTTCCAATTGAACTCTATGAAAAAATAAGTCAGAAGAAATCCTTCAAGTTATCCATCCATATCTACTGTATTTCTGTTAGCAATGATGGTTTGAGGCTTATTCGATGCGTCAGACCCTTGATGACTTACAGCCATTTAGCCAACCATGTGTTCTATAGCTGTAAATTGTTCCAGTGTAATTTACAGCTAAATCTAGTCCCACCCCACAATTCCCATAGAGATTCATTTAAATGCAGAGATGTTATAGTATCGCTTGTAAGAGTACCAGAAAATAAGATATCAAGAGTCTTTTGATGTTGTTGGGTCACAGACATCAGGAAGTCATGGCAGGCAAAGGATATGTGACCAAATATTTAAAATGACTACTTTATTCTGTATATAAATGCAGGGGTGCCCATAATTGTGGTTTTGTTAAAAATAATAATTTCTTGAGGGATTTTTTTTCTCATAAATTTACTTCCATTGAAAGTTGGATTTTTCTATTTTTTTCAGTGTGAGATTAATCTTATTCACCAAACGGTGATTTTTTTATAACCATTTTTACTCATCTTTACCAGGGGTGTCAAAATAGTGGAGGTTACTGTTACGATAGGCTAAGCATGGTTTATCACAGGGTGTTAGTGCGTAAAAATCATTTTTCACAAAATTGACTTTGTCACGTTTGCATTCATATTCAAACCAGAATATACTTCCACATAAGCCTGCTCTAGTTTCTGCGGACATAAAAACCATCCAGGCTGTGTCCAAATATGACCCCTACACCCTTTTGAGGGCGCATATTTGAGTCCACTTCATCAAAAAGCTTTTGAGGGGGCGACTTCAAATTACCATGCTTGATAACCTCATATCAGCAATGACATTGAGCGATAATACACTCTCTCTATTCTAGGGTTATTGAAGTCCAGCCAAACAGTATGGTACAGCTGGAGACCTTGGACGGAAAGCCACTACGCATGAAGACACCTTTTGCATCGGTGAAACCTCTGCGCCAGAGTATGTCTTGCTTTTAACAGGCAACATCTATATAGTGTTGATTTATTTATTTGTTTTTGCATGATAATATAGCTCCACTCTCATTTAGGGACATGACCTGGCCGGCCCACTGAGTCCACTTCAGAGTCTGTGCTTTTAGGAGCTGCTGAAATGTGCAGCTCTGAGTTGGAGGAGGAGTTTTTGGAGTTGCAGGAGGAAATGGAGGTACATTTTCTTGAAATAAATGGGTCGTCTATGTGCACATATGCTTTCTAACTAATTGTATGATCCACACAGGTTCAGGTTCAGAGTCTGGCAGACCATACCTACATTGGCCCCACTCAAGCCTGGGAAAAGGAGTTGTACCCTCACCAAGTACAACTGGTAAGTTGGTTTCAATCAGATTTTAATTATATGTTAAGATATTTGAGTCATCAAGTGATAAACAAATTATTTATATATAGATTTTTCAAGTGGTCCTAGACAGACGATAATGGAGCCATACAAAATTTTATTATCTTAAGCTTGAGTTTGTTCTGGATTCTGAGCGTCCTGCACTGGAGCTGATTGCTAAAGAGGGAGACGTGTGTTTGACGCGAGAGGAATTCTGGTCCCTTGGGTTGTCCAGAGCCATGGACTCCACTGTGAGTTGTTTGGCACAATTGTTCATTCTGAATGTGTGGAGGTGCTCGACCAAGAATATTTTGCCTAAAGCACATCAGACAAAAAAAACTATTCAGAAATTTAAGTATCTGTATATTGTGTAATTATTTACAGTTTGGGAACACTTGCTTGAGGGTTGTTCGGGAAGCTGCTCTGAGACATGTAAGATTTGTTTCTCAACGTAGCATAGCAGAAACAGTTTGCATTTTTTGCATTCAGTTTGCCCTTTGGCCTTCAGGTTTTGGTGATGAGCAGTACAGAGGCATCTTTAGGTCCCTAAATAATAAATTATTCTGGCCACGTTTCTGTTCTGGCCACGTTCCTATTACAGCCACGTTTCTGTTCTGGCCATGTTCCTATGGCTTACAGTATATCTTTTGAGATTTGCTATTGATCTCTTTCATATATTTTGGCTACGTTCCCATGACCTGTTCAATTGATTAGTTGCTGATCGCGTTCAGAAGTTTTAGTGCTTAGTAGTCACAGTGTGATGTATTTTTGACAGGATTGATTTTGCAGGAACATTGCAGAGCGTATTGTTCCCGGAAGCTGGAGTGAGATGGCCGGAAGGGACATGCAGGTAATGATATTTCCCCCCCCCCGTAATAGCAGTGTCTTGTAGTAATGTCTAAGAATATAGAAGTTTTTATGTTGCAAATATCTTAGGATATCCCACGACAGACATCCAGGAATGACTGTGGCATTTTCGTGCTTATGGTAAGTTGAATTTTTAGGTGAATACTGTACATGTATCCATGTTTTTTTTCTTCTTCTGTACACACTCTGCATATGCACCAATGCTCCATTCCACTTCACTATGGTCAGTATTTCAACAACTACAAAATCAAAATGACATACAGTACATATACTGCAGCTTGTTAAACTCATGAAATCATTATTGCTATATTTGCTGTAGCTGGACATGTATTCGATCCGACGGTGGTGGTTAGAATTTTTTTTGGGGGAAATTAATTCAGGCATCTGGCAACACTGCCACTAGCATTTTTTGTAATAACTCACCAAGCACGTTGGAGTGGTAAAGGTAAATGATTGCTCAAAGTCAGTCTTAATGTAAAACGTTTATGGAAACCATAGACCCCTGGTATTCAAATCACGGTCCTACCTGGGAGAAAGAAAACCAGGGCCAGATTTGGATTCGAGATCCAGATTTGAATATTCATGCCATAGACTGTGGAAATAGAGTTTATACCACCGAACTATATAGAAAACGACTAGATCCTTGGCCAGGACTGACCTGAAGCTGAAGCGAAGATGGTAGACGAAATGACAACATGAACATGTTATAAAGCAAATCCATGGAGAAGAGTGTCTGGAGAACTTTCCGGAGATGCGATTGCGTTTAGACCGGACATGCACATATTCAAGAGCATGGGGGAATAATTTATTAAAGTTATCCAATCCTGTAAAGTACGCTAACTTCCAGAACAAATGTCAAGTTTTATACTAGGCTGGTGACACTAGATTTAGCTGTAAATTATGCTGGAACAGTATGGGATACATGGTTGGTAAAATGGCTGAAAGTCTTCAAGGGTCTGAGGTATCAAACGAGCCTCAAACCATCCCTCTGCTGCCAGATATGCAGTAGATATGAACGGAATACTTTAAGGGTTTAAACTCTATGGGAAAATAAGTCGGGAGAAGAAGCCCTTAAAAATGATAATCTACTGCATATCTGTAGCATAAAGCTACAATTGCTACATGGTTCACCCGATATGGATGTAAAAACCCTCAAATTAAAGCTGAATGTCTGCACTTTAACCTCGTAGTCACTCTTCCATTTCAAATCCAATGTTCTGGAGCACAGAGCGCAAACAACAAAAATTGTGTCATTGCCCAAATACTTTCCGTCCCCACTGTGTCCTGTCAATTTCTTTTTACTTTTTCTGATTTTCTTTTTCTATATGATTTTATCCCCTTGGGTACGATATAAAAAATGTTTTATTTTGTGACATTATATATTTTATGTACTTGCATTCAATTTTATTGTGGACCCCAGAAAGACTAGCTGATTGCTATTGCATCAGCTAATGGGATCCTTATAAATATGGCCACCAGTTTGTCTCCCCTCGCATCGTTCTTCAGGGTATGCTAGGTTTTGTTAGAAGCAGTGGGAAATGACCAAGTTAAAAATGAGAGCAGTTATATAAAATTCAACGTGCACAAATAATTTAAAAAAATCATTCCAGATTCAACTAATTAACTAATTATGGCCTTCCATCAAGACCTTAAGTAGAATCAGGTGTCTTAGTGCTGGGCTAAAACAAAAACCTGCAGCCACACCGCCCTTTTGGGATAAGATTGAATTCATATAAAGATTGCTTTATATCAGGGGTGGGCAACTCCAGGCCTCGTGGGTCAGTGTGTTGTCCAAAATAAAAGTGTCCTCGTCAGAACATTTGGTGTGAGCATAATAGAACATTAAAGTAGGACCACCAAATGATAACTCATTCATTTATTTCAAAGTATTTGGATGTCTTTTAATGGGAAAAAACAGTTACCTAATCAATATTTCTCTTCACCATCCTTGTTATCAGTAAGACACCTTATCAAGATCTGAAGGTATGACCTGCTGTCCGTCATTGTGTTGAGAAGTGGAGTTTTCCCTATCTCCAGATGGGACAGTGTATAGCCAGGCCTCTGCATGTCACATTTCAGCAGAGGGGACCACATACAAACAACCCAATGTCATAATAACATGAAGGGTATTAACAATTAAACAACATTAAGCAACACAACCTGGGTACAATGCTATACATCCATCCTGCAAATTGTTGTAAGATTAATGATTGAGATTAAAGATCTAACACTGTTATTATGGCTATGGGTTATTAGATGTGGGTGGTCTGGTCTCCAGAACAAAACAGATAAATTATACTAGCAATTAAGCAAAGAGAACATTTTCTGAATATTTATTTCACACAATATGGTGACATTCACAAAAGGTAAATAAACTGTAAGACTATTCCCCTCCACCACCATTCAAGCCACAATGAAACCTGGTTCTTTCTGTCATTTTGTATGTTTATTGTCAAATCTGAAATATATGAACAATGATTGGTGACAGGTAAAAGGAAGACAACATGTTGATATTGGAATACATCTTATGCAAATACAATTCTATTTATCCATACATTACCATAACTGGCAAGGAAAATGTCATCTTTCTTGACATTGTTCCCTCAAAACACATAATGACTCCCAGTATCCCAATGTCCCTATATGTACTATATTAGTTATTCAATCATACAAACTCAATTTATCTTGTTAAAGACATTGAATGGCATTCAATTCAATACATTCATTGTCAGGGTTCAAAGGGACCATGTGCTGTCATGTAATTTGAATATATCATGAACACTGACATTATAAGTAGCTGAATCATGTATGTAATGTTTTAGTGTGAAAAGAAATCTCAACAGACTGGTCAAGTAAAGGATATATACAGTGAACATTTTTTCCCCTATGTTTTGGCTCTGTACTCCTGCACTTTGGATGTGAAATGATACAATGACTGTAAGGCTAAAGTACAGACTGTAAGCTTTAATTTGAGGGCATTTTCATCCATATTGTAACTGAAGAAAACTGGAGTACAGGCCTGGCATTGCATCACCAGTGAAGATACCCAGCATCTGATGATTTCTACAGCTCACAGACTTCAGGCAGTCCTTGCATGCAAAGGACATGCAACCACCAAGTATTATTATTTCATAGCACACAATTAATGATTAGGATTAATACACTTTCCCTTTATGTCACAAGGAATATCTTCAATGCATTCACTGTACAACTCTAAAACAAAGTCCCATGAAAGTGACATTTCTCATTTATATTGGTACAGATATTCTGCAATAAAATATGCTTTAGAACCACCACTCTATGAAAACATGCATGTAAATTATGATACTTAACATAGCTACATAGATTCTCACATTACAATGTATGGCTACGATGTCTTCTGGGTTTAGATTAACTAAAATGGCATGTTTACCATGTTTGCTAGTCTAAATAGAGATGATAGGTGTAGTTTAGGCCATCTCATGAATTGACAGACAAGAAACAGCTGAATATGAGCAATAGAACATAAGCAGCCTAATGTTTACAGGTATGTTACCATAACAGATTACAATTTAGCTAAATAATTTAGTTATTCGACAATGAAGCGGCACTCAGCGCTTTAATTCCAATGGAAATGATACGTATTTATTCAAGAACTTTAATTGGAGTTTCACTGTGGCACAATTCAGGTTGATAACCAAAGTCGCGTAGCAAAAGATAAATATTGACTACCCGAACAATACAAGTCATGAAATAATGTAAGTCAGTATTAAAACAACCTTCATTCGTTCTCCTCCATTTCTTGAAGATTTTGAAGTAAAAAGGACATCTGTGTCGCCTCCAAGTCCTCCGCAACCACAAACAACACGGCTAATTCCTCCATGTTGTTTTTTTCCCAGCCGGTTTCAGAAACGTCCGAAACTGTACCAGTTGGATCTGCTCAGGCGATTTTCATTTCCGCCTGAGGCAGGTAAGCCAACTGCTCACCGATCTACTCGAACACACCCAATGTTCTGTTTATTGAATAAGACCACAGGATCCTTCCTCATCTTTTTTGACTGCAGATTAGTTTCGTTCAGACTGAAATTTTGTTCAGACTTCACAAATAATTTAAATAAATTAAACAATTTGAGATTATTAAATATTAGCTAGGCTATATATTATGAACGCAAGGCATAAAAGTTTATTGTACATATAATTATGTTGGTGGGTAGGCCTACATTCATTATTCAAAAGTGTCGCTCCTCTACTTATTTATTGTTGTGTATCTTTATGTTTGCATTATGCTTTATGTTCGTGTCACTTAATGTTTTGAGTCGAGCATCATATTGTCGCCTATACTTGTTGACAGAAGGTTTTGTTTTGCATGCTGTATTGTTTTCCTTTGTTGATTAATATATATATTTAAAGCCCGTGGTGTCCCAATCTAATTTCTGAGAATATTTCGTTGACTAAAACGTTTAAATTTATATGCTGTAACGTTAGGCTATAGCGGCCCTATTTAACTCAAATGGTAGTTGTTTTGCTAGATAGTGAGTGTCTGATACCTGAATCGGCAATGTAGTAGATATTTATATTCCTTATGCAATAACTTAACATTCGCAGTTGGGCAATCAGATATTTCAGAAGTTTGTCCCTGCAATAGCCTATACCAGGGGTTCCCAAACGTTTCCATGCCAAGGACCCCCAAATAGTCATAGCCTCTGGCTGGGGCCCCCCTATTGCGAAATGGCTTCTTTTTTTTTTTTTACTTTTAAATTACACTGGCAAATATAAAAAAATCTAACATACAGCTTCTTAATACACAACACAATACTTTTTACCCTATTTTGATTCCATAATCGGGCCGTTAGCAGCGCAACGCAACGCTTTGACTAACAGGCAGACGGTTAGTTATTGGCTGCGATTGAAAGAAGGGCATGGCAAAGACCTAATTTCGATATGAAAGGATTTATAACAATTTATATCTTATTTTAAACCGGCACAGTAATCTTATGAATTTAATTGAAATAAAAATTTTAAATAAAATAATTATAATTATAATTATTTTCCTCTCCATTCCAATTGGCCCCCCGGGCGCCCCCCCCCCCCCCCCCCCGTTGGGCCGCGGCCGCGGCCGCCACTTTGAAAACCCCTGGCCAATACCACTTTCATTCGGAATCTGTGCCACGTGACAGCTCCTTTAAAAACTTCCGAAAGGGAAGTAAATAGCGCCGCCCAGTGTTACTACTGGGAAAACAGAGCGACTTAGTAAACTGGTGACAATTTTAGACGTTTTTGAAAGTAGGCTTCACCTACAGACCAAACGGCTACTTACAAAACATAGAAGCACGTAACTAAACGACATATAACCCCCAAGCTCCACTCTGGCCATCGAGCGTTGCGTTGAATGTGCGTTGCGTCAGCAATTGCCATCAGTCCGGGAATGTTGCTTTTGTAATCAATGAAAGGTGCTCTACTGCCGACGTTGCGTTGCCATGCGTCTGATGGCTGCATCCAAGCTAAAAAATCAGCGAGGTTCAATTTTTGATGGCGAACGCATGCGCCCACTCACATCTAGTCCATTAAAATAATGAGATAAATTGCATATTGTATAATTGTATAGGCCTATTGGTTGTTTTCTGGTGTATGCCATTCGTTCACGTCATGAAATGAAATTCACATAGGCTATTGAATTAATTTACAAAAGAGTGACGTTCTTTAGTTGCATTCACTAGTAAGTAGTCTACATTAATGGTTATAGTTACATTACCTCACATCAACTTGCTGTCACTATTCAAGGGTATCAGTTGGCTACGGTATGCATTTTTCACAATTCATAGCCTACTGAACAAAAGCTTTTTTCCGTATCATCATAACTTACCCACGTACCCTGTGGAGCAGGTAGAACGTGACGTTGACGCAACGCTGATGGTGACGCAACGCAATGTTATTGGTGGAGCTGGCTTGTTATGAGCCTAGCTAATTCATTCAGATATAAAATAATTAGATTCAGCTATAAAATGTTATAACATCCAACGATGCACGATCGATACGGAATAAAAAATATTTTATAAAAAAAGTATGATAAACTGAAATCTTGGCTCATAATTGCACTCTTATCACTCATAAATATACAGACAACTGCAATTCACGTCATGAAAAAAATCAATGGACAATGGGATACAAACAACCAAAAACAAAACAAACAAACAAAAAAGTAGCCTACGTACAAAAAGTGTGAAATTTAACAGACCACAACATAGGCCTACCTGCCAACTCTAGTTTTTCTACCGTATTTTAAAGCAGTCTAGCGGCGTAGTCCACACACACTAGGCCTACATCACCTCACGCCATCAACACAGCCTGGCAACCCAAAAGTAGCTCGCTTCAAGAATAAAAATGTTTAAAAGGTTCTTGCTGCCGCCACGTTCTTTCTTTCTTAACTTTGTCTTAGCTCTTTGGTTTTTCTTTTAGTAACCTGTTGTTGCCATAGCACCCCACAAACAATCTCCCGTATTTTTTATAACCTAAATGTTGGCAGGAATGAATTACACCAAAACAGTTGCTCTTGGTCAAAGAACACGTGCTCTCTGTGATTGTGTGTGTGAAACCTCAGGAACGACTGATTCCTGCCTGTCCAGTGCTAACGACTAAAGGTATTTGTAGCCTATAAACACATTTATTCAAAAGTTCTCACACAGCCATTATAATCCATTTGATTATCTTGCTAATTATTTTAATTGGTAAAAATGGAAAATGTTAAGTATAAAAAAAAACTGCTTTTAATAATAAAAAATATTGAGCTCTTGAGGCTGGAATTTTAAGTCAACCAAGAAGTAAATACTGAAACATACAAATTAATAAAACAAAACTGCATGACTTTCTGCTCAGGAAAAGCTTCACAGACAGTTTTTTAAATATATATTTATCCCAATGAGCTGCTAAGCGTTTGGTCGCACGGTTCCCCTGTTGAGTGGAATGTGACACCATGGACCATGCAGTGATCCCTCAGTAGGGTCCAGTGACAGAAGCCTGGGACACATGGCTGTTCAAGTGTCTGGTCTGCTGCCGGGAAGCACTTCTCAGGATTCTTGGCCATTACTACAGAGCTGCAAGGCCACTTGCACTTACCACCATGGCTCATCGGAAAAAGAGCTAGGCTTTACATACGGGAGGACAGGGACGTGGGGGAGAAGGCATCTGACTCCAGAGCCACTCCGTCTGCTGGAGGTGCACCCACATGCACTCACTCAGCTCTATCACCAGGTGCACATTTCTGCCAATGTTCCAGAGATTTCCCTATATGAAGGACATCATCCATCATGCAAAGGTTGGCCGATTATTGCAATTATTGCGAGCCATGCCTGGCAGTATGGTGCAACACCTTATCCTGATTATGTATTAAGTAAATTAAGAACCCCCTCACCAGGATCATCAAATTTGTTCAATTATCAAACAAAGCTGCGCCAGTCATGTGAATTATTTTGAATTTTTTAAAGTATCAATAGTACACATACATAGGCTTACTGCCTAAAGATTGTATAGTAAGAAAAAACATAGCCAGAAGTTGTCATCACTTATACGACTTATTCTCCTGGGGGCCTTTGCCTGTCTGTTGGCGCAGGTGCGAGGCAGAACTTTATGTCTGCATCATGTGTGCGTGGGTGAGTGCGCGCGCGTGTGTTTGAACAGTTGTTATGGTGGGAGACAGGTGCAGTTGTCTCGTAGGGCCTACTGCATAAGCCGCAAAGAGGTGCTAGCACACACTTCACATTCTCTGCTGCTTTGAAGCCAGACACTGGTCGTGCCTATGGAATGCCTGTCGTTGTTATGGCAAGCTTTAATATCTAAATATCAAGGGAGGCGCATCACTGCCACGAGCCTCGCAGAACTACTGTCTACAACTTTACACATGGCACTCTTCTGGCTCCAGTCGCCCTCAGCAGTATACTAGCCCAAACTGCGAACACACTTTTCTATGTCTGTATCACCCATGGGAATGACCATGAGTCATGACCACTGCATTCATATGACCATGACATAGTAAACAACATACTTTTTTAAAAAAGTCCAAATATAGGGTGTAATTCATCAACCAAAGTTGTTTTTAGGTACATGTCAGCCATTTATAGCAGCTGATACCTTGCAAATCCAAACGCCTTTTATTGAAACTCAGCTTGAGGCCAGACTGTCAGAGAACACCCACTACACATCGAGATCATGTTAAAACCTAATTGATATGCCTGAAAGAATAACAAACATTTTTTATTATTGTTTATTTAACTTGTGCTGTCAAAGGCTATTTAACACTGTTCACCTTCCCAAGCTTAATGAGTGGCAACAAAGGGATTGTTGTGGTATTCTGCAGTCTGACTGGTTTCTAAGTTTAAAACATTTATGAGCATGTGTGTCCATTGTTCTGGACTGTGCAGCAAGTCAGAGGTATGCCTCTATATGCTCCAAATAGAAAGACAGCTGAAGGTGCCCACATCAGGGGCGGGTACTGAGACTAACACAACGCAGATAGGCCATTGTCTGGAATGGCTGGGCCACTGGCGTCTGTATCTCTCCAAAACGAGTTGCTAAAAGACTGATTAGCTCATGTTATTGCAGCTTCTGAGGGGCAGCATATAGTGAGATTACTAAAGTTGTTGTCCTGGCCAGGATTGGCTGCAGCGTTAGCCAGAATCTGCGCCTCGCATATTTGCGTCTCTACAGTGCAGAACTGTTGATTGATTGTTGTCTGTTGAAGTCAAAATGTCTTATAGGCTGTCACTGGAAGATTATAGACATATTAAACTATAACTTCAAATTAAATCTCAGGGAAGGAATAAACGACAAAGTATAAAAAAGGATAGGTTAACATAATAAACGTGTTGCCTATTTCACTGGCATTAGGAAAGATTGCATTAGGAGGTATGAGTGTGATGCTTTCTCACAATGTGCCAGTAAGCATAACTTACCCCCGTCTCAGTGGCTAAGCCTGCTGGTATCTGGTGCATGGTTATCCAAAACAACTGCACTCTTTTCAGTGATGCCAGCTCTTATTGGTGGAATCTGTGTTTGTGGAGTCTTTTTTACTCTATGTGATGAGATCATGAGAGGATAAAATGCAATTGGAATACATTCAAAACCCAAACACTGATAAATGATTCTTACGTAAACACAATATTGAGTGCTGCTCTACTGTTGTGAAATCTGCCAGTGAAAATGTCAGGGAATGTGAAAGGCATATATTGTTTTAAAATGAAGTGATGAATTAATATTTCTTAATACATTTAAGCACTTCTTGAACAGTCCTTGCTTTAGTGTACTTCTTATACAAGTTTTTTATCATGCAAACTACATTGCCTGTGAGGCAATAGTCCCTTCCCGGGTCAGCCAGTCAGCCCAGAATATCACTGATTTGCACAGACTCAATATCTAATCTATGCTTGAGGAGGCTCCAGTTATCAAACTGAACACTTCTGCCACCCCCCTCTGCACTCTATATGGCAGTTACTAAAGTTGTAGCTGTTTTCCTTCAAAATATATTTTTTTCTACAGGTTGGCACAATATAGGACCAGGAGCTTGAGAACTGTTTTTATCTGCATTTTGTATGTGCATTCTTTCCTATTTTGGCCATCTAAAAACAAATATTTTTATGACGAATCAAAGCTATACAGTTAAAATATATTGAAGTTCAAATGGACACATTTTCGATGATGATAAGTCCAAAGACAGAGAAAGCCAAATTACTGTTTTGTAAGCGAGTCCGGCTCCTCCAGGCAATGTATTTAGTCTCTGTGGTCTTCTCTGTCCCTCAGTGCTCCAGACGAGTGGTATACCTCTTTAACAATGGAGCTCTCTGCGACAGCTTGTCTGCCTCCATTAGGAATGTTGGCTATTGGAGGGGAGTTGTATTCTTGTCTATTCTGGGATCCTGCAGTCCGGATACAAGGACACTTATCTCCTCTTTTGTTCTCAAGGTCAGAGCTGCACATTTAAAGAGGCCCTGCTGGTAATAATGCTGCTGGCGCATGCACATACAATATGGCATCATGCAAATAAACTGAAGATATTAGACCTGATCATGGAATGCTCGTCATTTCAGCACATAGGGCAGAAGAACATAATTATGATGGGGAACACACAGCAACCGGGTTTCACATTACCTGCCTGTATGCATTTACTCTGCTGTAATGTACTCCAGATTCCAAATGTAGCCTCAAATGCAGTCAATCCAATGATCATTTAATATTTCACCGTGCCTTCAATTGCCTTCACCGTGCTGATTAACAATTATTTATTTATTAGAGGTATAGCACATATAAGGCCATCTGCAGAATATATATATATATATATATTTTTAAAGTTTGGTAGAGTGCAGGGCAATTCTAACAGGTTCCTCCAGTGCTGATAGTCAGACTTTGTTGGAGTAAAGCCCAACCCCCTCACAGTGTCCCTTGATCTATTTTCAAACTCCAGTACTCACACAGTACAGCATCACACTTTGAGATATCCTGTTCAGCATTGTTGCAACACTTGAAGCCCACTCCTATGTGAAATAAAACAGACTCATATAAATGGCCAAGACAAAAAAATTACCCCAGCTCTATGCTATGCACAACAGTGACCTATCTATTCATGTTAAAATGCTGTCCAGATTGTCTCTTAATATTAATAAAATACATAGCTCTATATCCTAAATGAATATCATAAGCAGATCCATCCAAGAACCCCCAACAATGCTATTTAATACTGAGATATCACAGCTGGCTGTTTGTACAAGATATTCTCAGTTAAATTCCAGCAAGTCTCTGCAAATCTCTTTTTAAGATATCCCCAATGCTAGTGAAAGCCAGACTTTACAAAGCCAAAATATTTTACAAAGTTGGTACACTTTTGCATAATTTCTTTCTGTGCCCATACACATGCCCTGCTTGTACAGTATGACAAGCTGATACCAGTCTCAGATAAATACTTGGAACATTATATACAAAGACAATTTGCTTTTAGTTGCCGTTATCCCAGTTTAATGCAATGCCGTTATAAAAATAACCGGCATAGGTCTGAGCGGAGATTAAAATGCAGCTTGCCTTTTGTGTCAGTTGAGGCAGACGGTCACCACCAATAGGCTGTTGAGGAGGTGACACATGGGGATTGCTGACATATCTCCCTCAACCCTGACCTTGAGGGAGACAATAAAAGGGGGCATTCCAGTCCGTCGACCTAATCCTTTGTGTGCCTTCTAAGGTTAGTATACGCTTCACCTGCATGAACGTCCATAACGCTAGAACTACTAACACTTAAGTTTTCCCCCCTTGATTCCTAGAACAAAACGTGTAAAATACCTCTCAAAAATTAGTTGTGTGTGAGCGCATAAATATATATTTAATTTTCACACGAAATTTGACATTTGACGGTCACTTATTAAATTCCATGGTGAAATGCACAAAAAAGGAGGGGGAAACAAATGTTCAGAAGTTTTATGTATAATTTTTCTTTCCATCATGCGCATCATTGCTTGAACTTTTATATGGATCTCTAGTTTAAGCTCATTGTAGCCTAGTAATACATTTAGATTTTGTGATGTTTATATTTTGAAGTCGTTAAATGACGTTTTATTGTAAAATTGTGACGTTCAAAAAACTGTAAAGGATGAAAAGTTAATTGTATGCATTATATTTTTCCCCAGGAATTTTGGGAAAACTTCTTCATTGCCAGTGCGCCGGGGCAGTTTAGTGCTGCGGAGCTGTCACAATGTCACGCTTAACGGATATGAAAGAGTTCGGAGAGGCTGCCCCTTTCCTCCGCAAGACAGAGCTGGAACTCTTGGCTGCTCAGACACTGGCATTTGACGGTACAAAAAACGTGCCTTGACTTTTGTTGCCTTCTTATGCAGACCGTTAAGATGCAGACCGTTAAGATGGAGTCCGCTGTCATTTGCTATTTGCAGGCTACTTTACAAAGTCTGGGCGGCCCGATGTCGCAATATAGCCGCCAAGGCAAAACAATTACGACGTCAATTAGCCTACACAAAGTCTGAAATCCAGTTTAAATGGTTTACGTCCAATATGTTAACATCTATATAGAATCGGCTACAGGATTCACTGAAATGGATCAGAAGCGTGAATCCAATAATGTGAAGATGTAATAGGAATCTGAGCTAAGCCAGCTGGTTCCATGTATTGGCTGTTTGTACAGGTAAGAAAAGAGCGTGGGTCCCGGATGAGAAGCAAGCTTACATTGACATGGAGATAAAGGAAATAACAGATGGAAAAGCCACTGTGGAGACAAGGGATGGAAAGGTGTGTGCTTTGTGTTTAATGTGGTTGCAGTCTGATGTGTGCATTTTGCGTAGCTACTTATTAATCTATCATTAACATTTGTTGAAAGTACATGAGATAAATATAAGATAGACCACAGTAAGCAATACATGAATGTCTTCTTATTTGTTCGCTTGCATTGATGACTATATGACTAATTCGAAAGGAAATGCTACGACTTTCTCCCTCTCAGACCCTGACAGTGAAGGAGGATGACATCCAACAGATGAACCCTCCAAAATTTGATATGATTGAGGACATGGCTATGCTCACCAACCTCAACGAGGCCTCGGTGCTGTTTAACCTGCGACGGCGGTACAGCAGCTGGATGATATATGTGAGTCTGCCCATCCTGGCTACTGTGCATGTGAAGACTTATGAACAAGCAAATTAAAACATAAAATATTATTATGTAATTTTTTTTTTTTAAAACACACACATTAAACTTTTAATGTTTACATTAAAATCCGAAAGAAGTAGCAAGCAGGGGGCTACGAAGCAGGGTGCACTGAGTAAAACCTAGACCAGCTCTTTTTACTTCAGTCCATGTTCCAGATTTGGGAGGTTTCGGTCGTCCACTCAGTAATCCTGCTTCGTAGTATACCCCACAGGACTCGAACTGCTGGAAAATGGTTTTGCAAAAGATACACCAACTACAGAGATGGTTAGATAATTCAGATAATTCTTTGAATACCATTTCAATGTTCTTCATTAAAAAAATGATGAATTCTCTATGCAATTAAAGCAATATTTCAGACACTCATTAATGTTAGTCTTAAGCAAAATCATTGAAATACATTTGAACAAATGCATGTCCTGGATGAGGATTCAGGAATGATTGGGGTCAGAAATGAAACAAACAGTAGCCTAAATGTTGAAACTGAAATTTGGGCCACCAAGGCCAAGGCACACCCAAACTCGGTGACCTCTTGTAACAGCCACTTCTTGTGCACGCAGACCTACTCTGGGCTGTTCTGTGTCACTGTGAACCCTTATAAGTGGCTGCCCGTCTACACTGCTTCTGTGGTTGCTGCCTACAAAGGCAAACGCCGCTCAGATGCTCCGCCCCACATCTTCTCCATTGCGGACAACGCCTACAATGACATGTTGCGCAGTAAGTCCCTCCCTTAATCTTTTTATGGAAATAAAATTTTAAAAAGGGGTTTTTCCAGATGAAAGACTATTTGGTAATTGGCAAGCCAGCTGCTGCAAACATGTTTAATTTCTAATTCTTCCCCATTATGGTGTGCCTTTACAGATCGTGAGAACCAATCTATGCTCATTACGTAAGTCCCTCCCTCTTTTTACGGAATTACTGGATATCCTACACAACCCCATCCAAATAAATACTGCTTTGAGAAGTTTAGTTGGCATGCCATTGAGTGAAACAGCTCATTAATAAGATTGTGCATGAGAGATAGATTGTATTGTATTTACGTGTTGATTTTCTCGTTGCATATAATATGCATTCTCCACTCATTGGTCTGGATGTCCTATGTGTCATTTGTGGAGCAATCATAGATTAAGTACAAATTGTCCAGTGAAAATTGGAAAAAGCAACACATCTGTTTTGCCTGAAGCATTCATGTCTTTGGTCAAACTTACTCAGGTTACAGCTTATATATTTATTATTTTTGTTTTTATTAAATATTTATTTTGTTTTTCATGTTTATTACTAATTAAACATACAAAATAGGAAACGTATTTTCACCTATTCTTCATAAATTTTTCTTTTCATCAAATTTTTTTCTTTTCAGAATCTTGGCAGTGGTGTATTTTTATTGTTGTAAATTTTTTAAATGTTTTGTGCGTATGTTTTTTTTTTGTTTTGTTTTGTTTACCACTCCTAGCGGAGAATCCGGTGCTGGCAAAACTGTCAACACGAAACGTGTAATTCAGTATTTTGCCATTGTAGCAGCCCTGGGGGAGGCAGTCAACAAAACAGGAGTAAGGCCAAATGGTTCCCATTTGTGCATTTTACCCCATCATTTTTTCATCTTTTTAATTTTGATTCATTTTTTGAAGAGATTGTCTAATTTTGTCTTTTTCATCATGTGTGCAGTTCACTTAATATAAATACCTTTGAGATCCTGTTTGAGTCATGGTTTGCATTAAAAGTGCAAGACAAGACCAACATTCAATTATATGGAGCCCTGTTTGTTTCCTGCATTTTTGAACCCCCGTTTTTCTACCCGTTTCCCCCTTGTCTTCTTCCCAGTAAAGTTTTTGCAAACCTGTTTTGCCTTTAACATTTGGAGACGCCTCTTTTCATCCCAGTCTTGTATCTATCTTTCACCCTGAAAGAAAGCTTTCTTCTTTTCCACGTTCAATAGTTTTTTATGTCAAGCAGTGTGCATAAGACGTAAAAAGTTGGTATGTTACCAAAACAGTCATTAATGCTCCTGAACTAACAAAACAGTTTAAAATTAGGATTTTAAAAAAGTACTTTTCATAGATTTTGATATTTTCAGTTGAATTATGTCAGGAATAACAGTGCATGCTTATAGTAATCATATTAACCACTGGGAGGTAACAAGTGGAGTTTGTTAATAAGATATATTAAGGTAATTAATTATAAACTGCACAAATCTTTTCTATGGTATGGGTATCTGACATGTTGTGTTGTTAACTTTTCTCTACAGGGACCTGCCACTAAAATAGGGGTAGGTACAAGTTCTGTACTTTTTTATTTAACTTTTTAAAATTTTTTCGATTCTCTATTTAGTCTTTGCATCCCATTTTTTAACGCACAACCGTATCTGTAGGCCAATCACATGGCTCCAAACTTAAATTTTCATTCAGGAGACTGTAGGCTAGTCTAGTTTGTGTGTCCTCAGAAGTATGGGCCACCAGCAGCCATTCACTTTTACTTTGTAGTCCACCAGTGGAGTTGCATCGTTGTTAAGTCAGAGGACTACAACTCTTGCTCAGTTTGTGTAGACAGAGTTGCTGTTGCACAATGAATGAGGCAAGAAAACCCTCCTGGCTAAAAACCCTAACTTCCTGGGTGATGCTATGGCCAGTTGCGTATCACCTAGTACAGTCATCTTCATTCCTGGTCCTACTGCTGGGTTTTGTTGTTACTCTGCACTTAATTGATAGATTAAATCAGTCGATTACACAGCTGGTTTCTAGGGTCTGAATTGGTTGCTGATATTAATGCGAAAACAAAAATCATGAGACCCTGTGGTTCTCTAGGACCAGAAATGAAGATCACTGATCTAGCAGAACTAGCAGTTGGCACTGGCACAGCAAAGGTTTCGGAACTTTGAACTGGTGTACATCACTGCATGAAGGACCAGTGCTTCAGCCGGACGTGCCATAGTGGAGGCGGCCACATTTACTCTTAACTTAAAGGATACATTGTAGGTCCCACAAATGCCCTACATACAAGTGTAGTGTATCATTACAGGGAGTATTGTAGGAGCAAAGCCACCTGGGAGCACATACAGTAGAACCACCATTTCAGTGTCACATATGGTCCTGTTTCCCTAAAGGATGACACTAGTGAGATGTACTGCCAGTTCAGGTTATGTGAAGTTATGTGAAATCTCCTCTAATTTTTTACTGTCCTAGGGAACCTTAGAGGACCAGATAATTGAGGCTAACCCAGCTATGGAGGCTTTTGCCAATGCCAAAACGCTGAGGAACGACAACTCATCCCGCTTTGTGAGTGTCAAACAAGCTCAAACATCCTTAAATGATAATGGTAAATGTATATCTGTTTTATCAAGGGATATGACAGCATGACTAAACCTTATAAATGTTGCTATCGTACCACGTATTCACTCAACAGGACAACAGCTTAGCTTTGTAGTCATTTTCCTGGAGAATTACAGTTCATGGACAGCTGGTACAATGCGGTGCAATTATGCATTGGGACTGATATGATTCAGTGTTATACCATGGGTCACATAACTGCGGTGAAAGCCAGACTTGTAGGCAACCTGAGTCCATGTGTTCTCATTTCTGTTCTCAACTGTTCATAGAACTCTCAAAGGCCTTTTTTCATATCAAAGACATCACAGACGTATCACAATGTAAATTAAATGATAATTATAGCTTCACCTTTTCAGTGTCATTTTCTATCCCTCGACATAGGGCAAGTTCATCAGGATCCACTTTGGTCCCTCAGGCAAACTGGCTTCTGCTGACATCGACATCTGTGCGTAGCTCACCATCACATTTTACAACAGTTTTTAATTTTTAATTTTATTTTTTACAAAGTTTTATACATATTACAGACTTGGCTAATTACTAAAAATAGCGTTCCATTTGTGCGAATTTATGCAACTTTAAGAATCATTTTCCACATTTCTGTGACTTATAAATACAAATATAACAAGCATTAGGCTATGTGCGTAAACATTAAAGTTAATCAAAATTCTAAACATTAGCATTTCTTTGAAAAGCTATTTGGAAATGCCTATCGTGATGTGTGTGTTAATGTTAATTGTTAATTTTATTAAATGTAATTTTGTAACGTTTAAAAGAAGCTAGATGCGTGACTAAAAACATAATCAAAATCTTATAATTTCCCCCTCTTGTAGATCTTCTGGAAAAATCCAGAGTGATCTTTCAGCAACCAGGGGAAAGAAGCTACCACATCTATTATCAGATCATGTCCCAGAAGAAGCCAGAGCTTATAGGTATGAGGATTGAATGTTATCTGATACACGCCAGCTCATTAAATCATTTCTTGCCCTTCACAATTACAAAAATGCCCCGTCTCATTAATCTCACAGACATGCTGCTGGTCTCGTCCAACCCACACGACTTCCACTTCTGCTCCCAGGGATTGACCACAGTGGACAACATGGATGACGGGCAGGAACTTTTAGCCACAGATGTAAGGGCAATTGAGACCCTCTCCCCTAACCCCAGGGGGACACTGCACACACTAAATCCACACTGACCTTGCCGTGGTGTTTCTTACCACAGCATGCCATGGACACCCTGGGCTTCAGTGCGGAGGAAAAGTACGGCTGCTATAAAATAGTGGGCGCCATCATGCACTTTGGAAACATGAAGTTCAAGCAGAGGCAGCGTGAGGAGCAGGCAGAGACTGACGGCACAGAGAGTAAGCTGGACCCCCCCCCCCCCCATAATTCATGCTCCCATCTGCCACAGCTATCAAACCAGAACACACCAGACCCGGGTCATAATTATTTGAAATACTTAAACCCTATAGACACCAGTTAAATTCCAGCAGATTACTGAACAGTTTAAAAGAAACATGCATTTTCACTGATTTTCAAAATAACATGTCATATGGTTATACCATTTGTACCTTTTTATTAGCAGGTTTACTTCAAATCTGAGGAATGATCTGCAGGTTTTTAAAACGTTTTACTTGCATTGAAAGACCTGAAGTATCTCAAATTGATTGATTGACCCGAGGCACACATACTCACTTCCTGCAGGTAAATGTTTGGTCTGCCTGTGACAGATGATGGGTGTGTGTTGACCCTGCAGGTGCTGACAAAGCTTCCTACTTGATGGGGATCAGTTCAGCTGACCTCATTAAGGGACTCCTGCACCCCCGTGTCAAGGTGGGAAATGAGTACATTGTCAAGGGACAGACCGTCGAGCAGGTGAGCTCACTTTGTTTTAATCCCCATACTCGGTGGCAATGCTGAAAATAAGCCTGTCTGTATTTGTAACATGGAACATGTATTTGGGTGTCATTGTTGGATTTAAAACTCTTTTAGAGGTGTAAAATGTGAGTAATATTTTGTTAGTGTTAAATTGGCTTAATTGTCAATTGGCCATCTCTACAAAATACCACTCCGTAGACTGAAGCCGTAAGAGTGACACATATGTGATCTATGTGCTCATGTCTGTGTTTCTGGTGTAGGTGAACTATGCTGTGGGTGCTCTGGCCAAAGCCACATATGACCGCATGTTCATTTGGCTGGTGGGGCGTATTAACAGGACACTGTACACCGCACTGCCACGCCAGTACTTCATCGGAGTACTGGACATTGCTGGGTTTGAGATTTTCGAAGTGAGTTCTCCACAGAGCAATTTTAGAAGTTATATAATTGCTATTATTTAGTTTTTGCATCACTACCAACATTATTTGACAATTTAGTTTGTCTCTCCTCTTGCTTTCCCTTGAATTCCAGTTCAACAACTTTGAGCAGCTCTGCATCAACTTCACAAATGAAAAACTGCAACAGTTTTTCAACCACCACATGTTCATCCTGGAACAAGAGGAATATAAGCGAGAGGGCATTGAATGGACCTTCATTGACTTTGGCCTGGACTTGCAGGCATGCATCGACCTTATTGAGAAGGTGTGTAGGGGGCAGGTGGTGGCAATGTGGTTGATGGCAGTTATCAGCTAGTGGAGGATGTTATTTTACCAATTCACTGGTTGAGTAAACTTTACGCAGATATTCTGTCCAAAGGTATTTTAAGTATTTTCAGATAATTCCCTAAATTACTAATTCAATCAAGTATTTTTCCCAAATGCATTTCAAATATCGTCCAATATTTTGTCCTACAATGGCCCATATAAAATGACTACTGCAAACAAAATTATCTTACAATAAATATTTTCTACTCATTTATGATACACCAGAGTGAAAATAAGCCTATTAAGGTTTTATCATTATTCTTAATGAGATTACTGAGAACATTAAAAACTATTTTCAAATACATTCAAAGATCCGATCTTTAATTGAAAATACAGATTTTTCAAATATTTACATGAAAATACGTTTCTGCAATTAAATTCAGTATATTTTTAATTAACATACTAAACATATTATTGTTTCCATTGGTAAGTAATTTAAATATATCAAATACGTATTTGACCCAGGTCTGCTTTCCATACCATAGTGCAATTTTAAAACAAAAAATGAAAATGCTGAAATGTAGTACGATGTGCTTAGCATGTGACATGCATTTATGGGCGTGTGTGCTTGCGTATTATTGCAGCCCCTGGGAATCCTGTCTATCATGGAGGAAGAATGTATGTTTCCTAAAGCAACTGACAGCAGCTTCAAGGCCAAGCTTTATGACAATCACCACGGAAAGTCGGCCAACTTCCAAAAACCTCGGCCTGACAAGAGGCGCAAGTTCGAGGCCCACTTTGAGCTGGTGCACTACGCCGGAGTGGTGAGTGTGGGTGTACCAGCAGAGACGGGGCTCAAGGGAAACAGGAACTGGTGGGTTGTGACCTAAATATATATGCCACAACTTCAGACAGTACAGAAACCTGGAATTAACTATTTGTATTATACTTATATGCAATGGTCTATTTGTAAAGATTTTCAAGCGGGATGGTAGGGTGATATCACGGAAATCCATTAAAACAAGGGGGATGGAAAGGGCCGATGGCAGTTTTACGGATTGGTTTTTGTAAACATTTTTAACAGGGGGGGCATCCCCTTGCATCGCTCTTCAAATTGACCCCAGCTTATATGTAGCTACATATATACTGCATATAAAAAAGTAGTTTTATATATACAGTATATATAAAATACATTATGTTTTATATACACAGTGTATACTGTATGTAGTTACATATAGGTATAATAAAAATAGTTTATTCCATATAGCTGAAAATATAATATATAAATTCTATAGGGATATTTATTCTCAAGATTAAGATTACATGTGTTATTTATAGAAATATCATTGTTACAGACACTAACTGCTCTTTATGGTCTTACTTTCCCGCCAGGTACCATATAACATCTGCGGCTGGCTAGACAAAAATAAAGACCCTTTGAACGAGACGGTGGTGGGCTGTTTCCAGAAGTCAGCTAACAAGCTGTTGGCTTCCCTGTTTGAGAACTATGTCAGTGCTGACACAGGTACTTAACAGTGTATATTATTGAACCGTGTCATTGACAGCCATCAGTGTCCTTAGCTCTGCCTCTGTCTGCTCCAATCACAGAAGGCACATGACACCTACAGGTAATTTCACACACCTGAAACGAAGGCCTTGCCTGTGAATGGGAGATGAGCTGAGCTGTTGGTGATTCTTTTTGCAGACCCCAAGCCGGGAACCAAGGAGAAGAGGAGAAAAGCAGCATCCTTCCAGACTGTGTCTCAGTTGCACAAGGTGAGACTTTTCTTTTGCTGAGAGATGGAGAAAAAGACAAGAAATGTAACTTGTTTTGTCTGTCACAAAAGCACACAATTTATTGATCATTATAACATTACAATATGTCTATTTAGTATATAAAACACAAGCTTTAACATTGCATGAGAAATAATATTAATTCTCATTCTACAGATACCTCAGATAACTTACTGTTTCTGCTCAACTTTCAAGGTCTTAAAACTAGGAAGTTAAACTTAAAATATAATTTGTCAAAACAAAGACAGAATTTGAGGAATGCATACTCAACCTTGCCCAGAGATAGAAAGTTACCTAACGAAGAACACATTCAGGCAATGTTAGTGAGCTGCAGAGCTCAGAACGTACAGAAAAATTCCAGTTTGTGGGGTGCATGTTTGCACGTGTGAACCGTGGCTCCCGTTCCCGAGGAGGAGGCAGTTAAGACTTGCAGTGATGTTTAGAGAACTTGACACATGAACATCACTTTAAGTCTGTGCTAGCTCCACACTCCATAGCTTCACCCAAGCTCAAGGATCACCAGGTAGGGTCAAGCTGGCTGCGACTGGGAAGCACAAGAGAAGCAAGGAGGAGAAAGACGACAGTCTCAATATCAGGCTGCCTGTCATCAGAGCAGCTTATAAAAAAAGGAACTTTTTGAAGACACCATTTTGAGCTCTTTTGAAGGCTCGTCTCACGTCTGTTGCTCTGTCTGTAGGAAAACCTGAACAAGCTGATGGCAAACCTGCGCAGCACCCAGCCCCACTTTGTACGTTGCATCATTCCCAATGAGACCAAGACTCCAGGTACAACATGACTACCGCAGTGTCCTCCAGTGTGACCGAAATAAATGCAGTGCAAGACCAGCCTCTGATCATTTATATACAGTACTTTGACCTCCTCCTGGTTGCCTTGTATCTGAGCACCCTATGTTCACCCAACCCCCCAGGGACTATGGACTCTTTTCTGGTGCTACACCAGCTGCGCTGTAATGGTGTGCTGGAGGGAATTCGCATCTGCAGGAAGGGCTTTCCCAACCGGATTCTCTATGCAGACTTGAAACAGCGGTGAGACGCACCTTTTTTGATCTCTCTTTCTCTCTCTCTCAAATCCACATACAAACAAACATTTAGAAATATGGGTTTTCTCTAGTCATTAATGGAAAACACTCTATGGACCAGATTTTTATTTAAAATATTTGCTGCAGCTACCGACTTCTGAATCCCCATGCCATTCCGGATGATAAGTTTGTGGACAGCAGGAAGGCAGCAGAGAAGCTTCTGGGCTCTCTGGATATTGATCACAGCCAGTACAAGTTTGGGCATACCAAGGTATTCATGGCTGTCACTGCATGCTGTTTCCTAACACAAGCATCAGATAAGACATAAGACAGCAGGTAATAAATGTCAATAATGGAGTTCCAGGAGAACAGTCAGAGAACTACCAACCCCATCATTAACTCCTCTGATCAGTTAGACTCCTACAGTCATGCCCACACCATCTGTGTGCAGTAGAAAGAGCTGCTCTGCTAACAGTTTGCGGAGTGGACCCACCTGAATTAAAACAGGATGTTTCAGTAATGGGATGGACCTACAGTTAAGATTAGCCATTCCAAAATAGAGAAGGGAATACATACTAAATAAAAATAACAACATTCAGTGCTTGTTGAAATAGAGTCTCAAAAATGAAACAAGACACATTTGCTACACTGCCTGGCCAAAAAAAAAGTTGCACACTAATATTTCGTTGGACCGCCTTTAGCGCATTCCTCATGGCATTGTTTCGACAACCTTATGCAACGCCACAACATTTATTTCCATCCAGAGTTGCATTTATTTTTGGCCGAGATCTTGTATTGACGACGGGAGAGTAGAAAAAATCAAAATCTTGTATTTCACTCCGTAAAGTCTTCTCCAGCACATCCCAAAGACTTTCAATAAGGTCAGGACTCTGGTGGCCAATTCATGTGTGAAAATGATTCCTCATGCTCCCTGAACCATTCTTTCACAAATTGAGCCCATTTTCGTCCTGGAATATGCCCATTGATGGGATAACCTGGTCATTCAGTACATTCAGGTACTCAGCAGCTAATTGAAGCAACCCCAGATCATAACACTGCCTCCAGAGGCTTGTACAGTGTGCACTATGCATGAAGGGTGCAACGGCAACTTTCTTTTTGGCCAGGCAGTGTATAAGCCATGGATAATGCTCATAGAATAAGTCACCTGGACTGAGCTCTTTATCTGAGAGAAACCCTGAAGGGTGTGTTTGTTTTTCTCTGGGCCGAACCTCCAGGTCTTCTTTAAGGCTGGGCTGCTGGGCCAGTTGGAGGAGATGCGAGATGAACGACTTGGGAAGACTCTCATCATGCTGCAGGCCATTTGCCGTGGAAAGATCATGAGGATGGAACGCCAAAAGCTGCTGGAGAGAAAGTAAGGTGAACTGTCTTTACGGCAGAGTTGAATCTGTCCAAGTGAACATAAATAGAGCTGCAACTTTTCCACGTCGGAGAGAAATTTACGAGTCCTAATCATGGCTCAGTTGATAAAGAAAGTCCTGCATGCCAAAATGTATTGTACCAATCGTGTCTGTTCAAAGCTGCGGCATGTGACATGTGTGGGGGCTGTGCAAGGCATGCGAGGGCCTTGTGCGTGGCGTGTGCGAGGCGTGTGTCTGCACACGTGGCGCTTGTGCATGTGTGTGGTCCCTTTGGAAATAGCCCATTTTAAACAGAATGCAAACGGCGTCCACTGAGACAGGTGGCGACATGTGTCTCCTAAGAGGACCGACAGCAGCTGTTCAGCCTCTATTAAAAATAACTCCCAAATCCCGCAGGCTCCTTTGTCCATGGAGGCCAAAGCTCGAAGTGACCACAGTAGATGGAATTTCTGCTGTGACAAGGGATTAAATCCTCGTATTTCACAGAGGGCTTTAGTTTTAAATAACAAAACCGCCTTTACCTCACCTCTGTCAAGCCTTACGCTTGGAGGTACGTCAGGGATGTGGTTTGATTCATTCCAGTATGCTAGCTGTCAGAAAGCAAACACTAATATGACACCTGATGCAGTGAAATGTCCCAAGCCATATTTGGTGAGTGAGATACAGTTCTAATTTAGAACAATGGTGGGCGGTAATTGGGATTGCAAAAGCTCTGGACAACATGCTTCCCAAGCACCAAGAGGAGAACATTCGTCAAATAAAGAGATTTATTCACCACTTGGCATATTTTATTGAAATGTTGAAAGGTAAAGATGTTCTTTCCTTCTTAGTTGAGTTTGCATTGCACTTCATCCACCCGCCTCTCCATGCACGATTGAATCCTTCCCCCGCCATACAGGGAGGCCCTTATGGTGATCCAATGGAACATCCGGGCCTTTAACGCAGTGAAGAACTGGCCCTGGATGAAGCTCTTCTTCAAGATCAAGCCCCTTCTGAAGAGTGCTGCCACTGAGAAGGAGCTGGCTAGCCTGAGGGAGGACTTCCTCAAGCTGAAGGAGGCCCTAGAAAAGTCTGAGGCCAAACGCAAGGACTTGGAGGAGAAGCAGGTCACCCTGACCCAAGAAAAAAATGACCTCTCTCTACAGCTGCAGGCTGTGAGTGTCTTAGGACGACTCTGACCAAACGTACTGTATTCTGTAAAGCGAAGATGCACTATAAAGAGCAGTAAACAACTAAAACAAATAAATATTAGGTGTGACTACCCTTTGCCCTGCATCAATTCTCTTAGTTACACTTGTTATGCAGTTTTATAAGGAAATCGGCTGGTAGGTTGTTCCAAGCATCTTGGAGAACTTGCCACAGTTCTTCTGCAGACATTGGCTTTTCTATTGACACAGTAATGCAGAAGACAAAAAATATCTATAAAAGATCTAGGGTGCCTAAGACTTTTGCACAGTACTGTAAGTTACAAACCACAGGAAACAAAGTTGTAGGCATGCAAAGAGCTTTAGAGGTGAAAGATGGGATTAAAGAATACATCATTGTGGTGATCATGTAAGAACCAGTCCCAATTAAATGTCTTGCTGTACGCTGTCTTTGTGCCTCCAGGAACAGGACAATCTGGCAGATACAGTGGACCGCTGTGACCTGTTGATCAAGACTAAGATCCAACTAGAGGCTAAGATGAAGGAAATGGCGGAGCAACTGGAGGATGAGGAAGAGGTCAATGCCAGTATCTTCGCCAAGAAACGCAAGCTGGAAGATGAGTGCGCTGAGCTGAAGAAGGACATTGATGACCTTGAGATGACTCTGGCTAAGGTGGAGAAAGAAAAACATTCTGTTGAGAATAAGGTAAGAATGGCTGCAAAGAAACATTTAGCCTGCAGTATCATGTGTATGATAATGATGATGATGATGATGATTAACAACACAGTCCAGGATGACTAGACAAATATCAGAAACATTCCTTCACCTCACCATCCCCCTTACCAGGTGAAGAACATGATCGAGGAGATGGCGGTTCTGGATGAGTCCCTTCTCAAGTTGACCATGGAGAAGAAGGCCCTTCAGGATGTGCACCAGCAGACCCTGGATGACCTGCAGGCTGAAGAGGACAAAGTCAACATGCTGACTAAGGCCAAGGCCAAGCTGGAGCAACAAGTGGACGATGTGAGTTCAGGCCAGCACAAGCTCCTCTCACACAGTTTTATCAGGGTCTAAGGACTATTTATGAAACCACAGTAAATCAGAAATACACCTGTGCTTGCTAAGACCTTTATAAACATCCACAGATTTACTGGTCCAAACTACATTCATTAATGAGAAGAATGAAGTGACTGAAAACTCACTGTCAAATTTCAGTATTATACAACAGCATCAAGTACATATCACATACGTACATAACTTAACAAAATTGTATACTATAGTATACTAAATTAAATTATTTCAGTAAGTTGCATCCATAGTGATATTTCTATATATCAGTTCTACGGTCTGCTTGCCTGACCTCTCCACGCCCACCTCCCCCCTCCAACCCCCTACCATAGCTGGAAGGTTCTTTGGAGCAGGAGAAGAAGGTGCGTATGGATTTGGAGCGAGTCAAGCGTAAGCTGGAAGGGGATCTCAAGATCTCCCTGGAGTGTGTCATTGACCTTGAGAATGACAAGCAACAACTTGAGGAGAAGCTAAAAAAGTGAGAAGCACGGTGTGAATAATGCTGCTGGAAATTTGTTGCTATACTATACCATCCTATCCTGATCATATTCTCTTTCTCCTCTGTCCTATGATTAGGAAAGACTTTGAAGTGAATCAGGTCAATGCCAAAATGGAAGATGAACAAGCTCTGGGGATTCAGCTACATAAGAAAATTAAAGAACTACTGGTATGAAATAACCCGACCTGGTAGCAGAATTGAATTGGATGATTTACAGCGGCCTTCAAAATGACTGCATAAAGTGTGCCACTTCTATATATACATATGTATATATATATACATGCTTCTTAGCATTTTACACTTTTATCCAAAGCTACGTGCAGTACGCACACAATTTTCAGTATATGTAGTCCTCTTGGATCAAACACGCAACCATTGCGTTGTTAGCGCAATGCTCTAACAACTGAGCCATAGGACTACTACTTCTATAGAAT
Source organism: Ilyophis sp. 1 JC-2022 (assembly GCA_022702515.1). Classification (NCBI taxonomy): domain Eukaryota; kingdom Metazoa; phylum Chordata; class Actinopteri; order Anguilliformes; family Synaphobranchidae; genus Ilyophis; species Ilyophis sp. 1 JC-2022. Next base: position 43,650,245 of record CM040402.1, read on the forward strand.
CCACTTCACTATGTTCCTGAATATCTTGATGTACTGATCCATACAATATTGCAGATAAGAAGAAATGCACTTATAATACCATGTGTCTGTTGTCCCTTCTGCCAGGCACGTATGGAAGAGCTGGAGGAAGAGCTGGAGGCAGAGCGGGCATCGCGGGCAAAGGTGGAGAAGCAGCGATGTGACGTGACAAGGGAGCTAGAGGAGCTGAGTGAGCGTCTGGAACAGGCGGGTGGAGCCACCTCCCTCCAGATTGAGATGAACAAGAAGAGGGAGGCGGACTTCCTGAAGCTGCGGCGGGACCTGGAAGAGGCCATGCTGCACCATGAGGCCACGGCCGCTGCCCTGAGGAAGAAGCACGGCGACAGCATTGCCGAGCTGGGCGAGCAGATCGACAGCCTCCAGAGGGTCAAGCATAAGCTGGAGAAGGAGAAGAGTGAGGTCAAAATGGAGGCTGATGATCTGGCTTCCAACCTGGAGCACATCTCTAAGGGCAAGGTAGGAATGGGAACCTTTGAGCTGTAGGTTGAAGCACAAATAGTGCAACTGTCCTGTGCTGCAACTCTTTAATCTTTGTGACTAAATCTGTAGTGATGCTGGATAAAAATGCATATAGAAGTTAAATGCATATTTTATGTGTGCTTACTACAACTACATGCTCACATCTGGAACCCTCAACCTCCTTCCTTAGGCTGCAGTTGAGAAGATGTGCAGGACATATGAGGATCAGCTAAGTGAGAGCTGTGCTAAAGTAGAGGAGCTCCAGAGACAGCTCAATGATGCAACCTCACTGCGAGCCTGGGCACAGAGTGAGAGTGGTAAGTATCTGGGGCTGTAACATGGCATTGGTGGATGGATGTGTTCATTATTTCAGCCCACAGTGGGCTGAAAAAAAGTGATACAGAGAATTGGGCCCATATTCATTAAGCATCTCAGAGTAGTGCATATTTTACCTAGGACCCCCCTGTCCATATTCTAACCTAACCCATTATGAGCTGAAGGCTAAACCGATCCTAAATCAGAACTCAGAGATGCTTTATGAATATGGACCCTAGGATCTGCTTCTGACATTTGTTTTCTTGGAAAATAAATCCACTTGCTTTGAGACAATACTTAAGGCACTTGTATCTGTAATCTTATGTAATTTTCCATGGATGTTACAGTCTATGTTGACTGTTTGCTGTCTCCCTTTACAGCTGAACTGAGCAAGAGGCTAGTGGAACGTGAGGCCCTGGTGACTCAGCTCCAACGTACCAAGAACTCATTTTCCCAGAATGCTGAGGAGCTCAAGAAGCAGCTGGAAGAAGAGAACAAGGTGAATTCCAGAAGAAAAGTAGTAAATGCCTGTATCTGCCTGAATATAAAGTTGTTTTACTTGCGCTTGTGATCAATTTTGTGCAGAATGACTGAGAATGGCAGGGCTCAATTCTGGGGTGTGGCAGTGAGCATGTGTTAAAAATTACATGTTTTTTGGATTGCAGGCAAAGAATGCACTAGCCCATGCCCTGCAGTCCTCCAGACATGACTGTGACCTGCTGAGGGAGCAGTATGAGGAAGAGCAGGAAGCTAAGTCAGAGACCCAGCGTGTCTTGTCCAAGGCCAATGCAGAAGTGTCCCAGTGGAGGGCTAAGTATGAGACTGATGCCATCCAGAGGACTGAAGAGCTTGAAGAGGCAAAGTAAGCTGGCACACGTCTGTTTCTTTTCACTTTTCTGTCCTTCACTTTTCTGTTCTTACTGGGAAAACTTGCAGAGTGAAATGACCTTGGAGTTGTTAGTAGATCTTGTATTTAATATTTTTTACATTTAATACAGTAAAAAATGTCCCCACAGATGATGAAAGACATAAGAGATAGATATGCAATGTAAAAAGATGAATCTATAAACAGGAAGAAGTTAGTGATACGTCTGCAGAATGCAGAGGAAGCTGTGGAGGCATCGAATGCCAAGTGTTCCTCACTGGAGAAGAGCAAGCTTAGGCTGCAGACGGAGATCGAGGACCTGCAGGTGGACTTGGAGCGGTCAAACGCCGCCGCTGCTGCCCTGGACAAGAGGCAGCGCAACTTTGACAAGGTGCTGTCAGAGTGGAAGCATAAATATGAGGAGACCCAGACAGAGCTGCAGTCCTCACAGAAGGAGGCGCGCTGCCTGAGCACAGAGCTCTTCAAGCTGAAGACTGCCTACGAAGAGACACTCGACCACCTGGAAACTGCCAAACGGGAGAACAAGAACCTCCAGGGTATGACTAACTCACTGTGAATTTACAGTTCTTCTGTAATTATAGTCCATACTTAACAAGCGTCCTTTTACTATCCATCTAAAGAATGTCCGTCTTTCTCCAGAGGAAATTGCTGACATGTTAGATCAGATCAACCAATGTAGCAAGGCTGTTCATGAGCTTGAGAAGTTGAAGAAGGCCCTGGACGCTGAGAAGAGTGAGATCCAGGCTGCACTGGAGGAGGCAGAGGTATACACCACTGCTTTATCTTAATCCAGACATAAATCTAAGTGACCATCAGACCAACATATCAGTGTAGTGAATTGTAGAGGAGCAAACCTAATATGTATTCTAATGTAGAGTAGCTGACAGCTACTGAACTGTGGTAATGTTGCAGTGAAATGGTATAATTCCTGTTAAGAAGTAAATGCTAGGGTAAACGCGCGCGGGTAAAGCTTCAGTTCAGTCAGCAGCGTTGTCTGTACGACGTTCGGTTCCCGGCCCCGCCCCGCGCCCCCATAGAGCCCGTGGCCGCGTGGCCCTGTGGCGACAACATTTGGCGCTCGCGGGGGGGGGGGGGGGGGGGCGGAGGAGAGAACCGCTGCAGAGAGACCCACCAGGCGTGTCACGTCGTCAGGAGCTGCGCCCCTAGAGGGACGTAGCGCCCTCCCTATAAATACCGATTGACGGGGGGTTTGCAGCGTGGGTTCTCTCTAGCGCGGCTACGGGGGGGGGGGGAATTGAATTAGAATAGGGGTTCAATTGGCTACTAAATTGGGAGAAAAAGGGAAAAAATCAGAAACAAATTTAAAAAAGAAAAAAAAGAAGTAAATGCTGCCATAGAAGCAGTAAGGATAACAAAAAACATGACCCTGTACATCCGTGGTCTCTCAGGGCACACTGGAGCATGAGGAAAGCAAGACCCTACGTATCCACCTGGAGCTCAGCCAGATCAAGGCTGAGGTCAATAGGAAGATTGCAGAGAAGGAAGAGGAAATCGATACCCTCTGGTACGCTTGCACATGTATGTGTTATAATAAATAAACTAAGGGATGATCATGTAGCCAGATTTATAGAGCTTTTCAACACTTTACTTACTCATTTCAAACCACCCAAATCTGCTTCAGTGACACTTAATTTGGTTAGTTATGTTAATTATCATAAATACTTTGCATCCCTTTTCCCACTCCCAAGTGCCTGTGTTTCAAGTGTCCTCTCCAACTGGTTGCCTTCCCCAGCCGGAACCATCAGCGCATGCTGGAATCCATGCAGACCACCCTGGATGCAGAGGCAAAGTCCCGCAATGAGGCCATCAGGCTAAAGAAGAAGATGGAGGGTGATATGAATGAGATAGAGATCCAGCTGAACCATGCCAACCGCCAGGCTGTTGAATCCCAGAAGCTGGTGCGACACCTGCAGGCCCAGATCAAGGTCTGTGTCCCAGGGTGATTACGTTTTACTGGCCATTATAAAAATGTATTTAGCTCAAGGACGTTTTGGATGAGTTTTGGAGAATGTATTTTTGCCCAAAGCCTTTATTCCCCATTTGACTAAAAGGCTAACACAGCAGTTTGAAAATAAGATTTTGTATTTTGACAGTAAAGCATACTCGGTTTGAGTAAACAAACTTATAATGATGTCAGTGGTGGCTCTGACTTTAGCATGCCATCTCTGGTGCATCTTCAGGAATTGCACATAGAGCTGGATGAGACAGTCCACCAGAATGAAAACCTTAAGGAGCAGACGGCAGTGACGGAGCGGCGGAACGCCTTGCTCTCGTCAGAGGTGGTGGAGCTGCACAGCCTGTTGGAGCAGACAGACCGCGGCCGCAAGCTGGCGGAGCACGAGCTGCTGGAATCCACAGAGAGGGTCAACTTGTTGCATTCCCAGGTGGGTGGGAACCTCAGCTAAACCTCGATGCACTGGATTAAAGAGAAGTAAACGACAAAACTCAATACTCAAAGGAGATTATTACCACTTGAAAAAACAAATATACAAAAGGCAAAATACAGTACTACTGGCACACACGAGGCATAACAAGACAAGGCCTCGTTATGTTTGTGAACACCGCATAAAACCACAAACTGATTTACAGAAGCTAACAAAGAGTGGACAGAAAGTAGTGCCCATTATTCACAGAAACACAGTAAAACCCAGATAAGGAGTCAGTCTGGAACACACAGATTTTCATCTTTTATTGCAAACAGACTGCAAAAAGACAAACATTTTGGCTTGACTGATGAAGACATTGTGTACGTCGATACGTTAGTCTGTTTGCAGTCTGTTTGTAATAAAAGCTGAAAATGTGTGTTACAAACCAATTCCTTATCTCAGTTTACCGTCCTGTTTCCGAGAAGCACCGAAGCAGCGTGTTATAAGGCAGATGAGCAGTGATATCCTTCCTGAGTACAGTGAAACCCATTTGACTGTTGCCCTCCAGAACACAGGGCTGATAAATCACAAGCAGAAACTAGAGTCAGATCTTTCCGTACTGGCCAGCGAGGTGGAAGAAGCTTTTCAAGAGTGCCGCAATGCTGAGGAAAAGACCAAGAAGGCCATCACTGATGTGAGTAACACTGCTCTCTCCATCTCTCTCCCACCCATTCCTACAGTGCACACTACTACTCTGTGAGAATACTGGAAGACAAATAAACAATTGAAAGGGAACAAACTTTCTGACCCTGTGCAGGCAGCTATGATGGCAGAGGAGCTTAAGAAAGAGCAGGACACTAGCACCCACCTTGAGCGCACGAAAAATAATATGGATCAAACCATCAAGGACCTGCAGATGCATCTGAATGAGGCTGAGCAGATTGCGCTCAAAGGGGGAAAGAAGCAGATCCAGAAACTGGAGAGCCGGGTGAGGACAATAGTACCATCATGTCAGAGTCATTTTCTGTTCTTTCCATTTCCCGAAGAATGACACAAAGCCAGTGCAGACTGAATTGCATCCTGTACTGCAAGCCTGAGAACAAAACCTTAATTTTGGTGGGAGTACTACATGAATGAATGTTCTGACCCTCAGGTGAGAGAGCTGGAGAATGAGCTGGAATGCAAGCAGAAGACCACCAATGAGCTGCAGAAGGGAGTGCGCAAGTACGAGCGGCGTATCAAAGAGCTCACCTGCCAGGTACGGACGCTCTCCCCTGCAGAGCTCTCGCCTCACTGAACAGCTCGTTACAAATCAAGCTTGTATCTCTACTGTGTTTGCGGAACGTAAAAACGTGGCACACACGTGAGCTCTGCCTTCTCTTGGCCTTACAGACAGAAGAGGACCGGAAAAACCTGTTGCGTTTGCAGGACCTGATTGAGAAGCTGCAGTCCAAGGTGAAGAGTTACAAGAGGCAGGCTGAGGAAGCGGTAAGTTTTCACACTTCCCATTGTGTTCGGTACTCCTGAGGGCCTCAGTAATCAAGACTGAATGCATACTGGAGACATTACACATAATAAAACTACACACTTTCAAACGTTAGTCTTTCGTGTGTGTGTGTGGTGCGTGTGTTGCGGTCATAAATAGATTTTAAGTTTGTTAAGTCTTTAAAAAAGGCAGCACTGGCACACCTGAAAAGCGTGTTCGCAGGTGCCAAGAAATAAAGTGAGAGTTAAATATAAAGGAGAAAAGATTTGCTGCAACACTGCTATCTTGTAACACAGAAAGCTGTAATACTGAAATGCTGCTCCGACAAAGTTCTCTGACCAGCATTACATCGTGTTGCAGCAAATCTTTTCTTCTTTTAAGTTTGTTAAATCTACCAAAAAGGCAAGCGAGTATCCCTGCGGATTGCTGAGCATTTCTCTGCCTCCTGTTCTCTGTACCAGGAGGAGCAGGCAAACTTCAACCAGACCAAGTACAGGAAGATCCAGCACGAGCTCGACACCGCTGAGGAGCGCGCCGACATGGCCGAGACGCAGGTCAATAAGCTCCGCGTTCATACCCGGGACCAAGGGGGAAAGGTAAGCCCCTTACAAGACAAAACCCCTCAAAGGGAGATCATTATTCTCATTGTGCTTTTAAAAAAATTTTTTTTAGAACCTCACAGTAGGAGCTGATTTCACTGCAACTTGTAATTCATCTGTATTTCAGTTTGCAGAATGAATGAGGAGAGACTCGGCAGGTCCCATGCTACAGATGGTGCCATCAGCTTGGGCAGTAGAATCAAAGAAGCACATTGGATGCAGCTCTCTATTCATGTCCTGTACAGTACTTCAAAATTACAGTTGAGATCAAGGGGGCCATATTCACTTTAACACAATTCATTGACCAAATATGCTTGTTTACATGTTGCAAATTTAGCATTGTTAATTTAATTCCTTTTCATAACAGCATGTGGGAGCAGTGGTTGTAGTACTGGACCACTGGAATGAGCATTTTACCTCAACTGCTCCAATAAAATGGCTGCATAAGAACAGAACTTTACTGCCACAAGTCAATATTGTTTTGTAAAAATGTAAATTATGTCATTTATAAAGACAATACTTGGTACTTCCCAAGCACTCCTTAAAAACCTATTGTATTTACAGTATTTTAACTCTAAATACATGTTAAAGCTCAAATATCACTATTAAGGCTGTGCCAATTAATTGGTTCCTAAACTGGGTATAATTTCAGAGACACAGGAACATTTTGACATAAAAACAAAGCCCCTTTTAATTTTGACCATTTCATCAACCATGTAGTTTCTACCATCAGGTGAACAAATTTAGACCCCATTCACCAACACCCTTCCCTGTTCCCATTCACAAAAAGGATTCCTCTTTGATCTTATCTCAGGACAGAGTTCAGAAACAATGAAAAGGGGTGATAGATGTCCATGTTCACAAAGAAGAACACAAGTCTGGATTAAAGTTGTGACCATTTATTTTTTTCAATTTACAAACAATAACAGTTAAATAGTAAATTAAATCCAAACCCAAATACAGAGGGGGTGGGGGGGGACAACACAAAATTGTGGCTGTGCATTAAAACAGTTCACTAGCAGGGTGTGGGTGATTAGGAGTGGTATTCTGTGTGTGGTGTACGCAGATGAGTGTGTGTTGCTGACCAGAAACACACTGCTGCTTGGGAAAACTACTGGCTGGTGATTGCTGCATATATAAGACACTTTTCGGGTGCAGTAGCTATATTCTAGTTTGTGCCATATTCACAAACTCAATTAAAATCACTAAATCATAATCAATGCATAATCATACATAGCTGTACAAAGGAAACTGGAAAACCATTCAACATGGCAATTTTTTCTGCCATGTTAATTATAACCCACAAAAGAGATACCAAACCTCCATCCATCTATTGTCAAGTACCTATTGAGAGGGAAAAGTCAGTTACAATCAAATGCAAAGCGTTTAGCACCAGCATTGCCTGGGTTTCAGGGTGATTGCTAATAACAGCTATGTTGAGATCTAAGATTTAAAATGGGTACAGGATAGAGACTCATCTGATTCAATATTTAGATCATTGCCATTGTACAATATATGAACACAAAAAAGATTTGAGCATAAACAACTGCATTGACAATTCACTGTTGAACTATCTGGACTAAAATATACCATTCGATAGGTATACTACAAATGACAGTGTGGGTCAATATAGTACAATTTTTAGCAATGGTTAAAAGCTTGCTAGTTTGAAGCTGTATATATTAAAAATTAGTTAACTTTGAAGCCTAGACAAGACAAATGCAAAAATAACACCCAAATTGCTATTTTTGTAGTCAGGTGATCACTGCATAATAAAACTCAAAAAGCATCCAAATGCAAGGAATAAAATCTTTAAAATATTTTTGAGTAGTCTGGTAAGACTTTGGGTGATGGCTGTAGGAAAACATTATTCTTCATACCTAAATAAGACTCACTAAGCAAGTCTGAAAGTTAGTCTAGTACCGCATATTTTAAAATATGTGTGTCTGAACTAAGCATTCAAACAAGGAAAAAGAAAAGAATTTAGTTCATTCCCATATCAGATCCGTTTAAAAGGATCTGATATGGGAGTGCACCTTAGGTATTTATCTTAATTGTAACTAGTTCATCCTATTGTTATTATTTTACATATATAGATTGCTAAGAGTTGTTATTTTGACCAGAACAATTTAATAGGTTTCTAGAAGTGAACTCCAAGGAAAGTGTACCATGCTTCCACCAAATAAATGGCCTTTACAACTATAAAGGCTTGGTACACTTCAACCATACATATTCTATGGGTAAGATTACTACCCCTTCCAGAGAATAATCCTAGATGCCCTTTTAAACCACCTCTGTCACAAAATGGGCTTTAAACAGATCACCTTGGAGCCCAAAGGAAACGCAATGCAACATTCATGGTGATGATTGGTGTTTGTTATGACGGCGATATTGCTGGCCTGGTTTACTGAGATCATTTGGAGACACAGAGTCCTGTGTGGCCAGATAACCCCAGCTTCCCCAACTGTAAACTCCAACAAACTCCGCAAAGAAGTCGCATCACCTTCACACACCAGACTGTTGCATGCATAGTGACAAGACTGGGGGGGAACAAACCAAGCAGCAGCAATAAGAAAACATTTCAGTTCACTCGAGACTCCTTGAGGTCTGGGAAATATCTGTAGACTTAGGAGAAAATACATTTCCACTTTTCAATGTGCAGGGTGATTTTATGAAATATCCATGTTTGGGGTTCCTAGGGTTGGTTGCACTAACTGGACATTTAATAAAACATAAAATAGGTTGGTCATAAGTGCCAAGTTAGAAAATGGTATGTCTGACTGTCTGATCGCATGTTAAAATCGGTTGCTAACAATAGGTTGAGACACTTAAGTCCCGCGTAAACATTTTATATCTAGCATATGTATTATTACACATCAATGTGCATAAACACACAACAAACCAAATAATTCAAGAATGTCCAAGTGAACTACGTAAACTGTGCCCTGTGCATTAACCAGCTACATAGCAAAGAAGCAAATTAACACTTCATAAATAAATGAGCAAAAACACCCAGATAACTGAACAGAACAACATATAGCAACAGCGGATCTACCGAAAACATATTTGGCAAAAAATGATCCAACAGGCACTGGTATTGTTCTTTAAAGATATTTTTCTAATTGTGAATTCATTTTAAAACAGCGTGTACAGTACAGTATTGTATCGGAATCACTCATTTTGATAAGCCCAAACACAGCATATGTCACACTTGACTGGTATTTACCTCTTCAAATGGAAAATAACATGCCAGTTTACATTTAACCATGCCTCTTAAAATCAAGATGGCAACTGTATATAACATGCCACAATACACAATCCTGCCTGGAAGCTTGTACATTTTGGAGGAAATCACCTACAGAAATGGCGATGCGTAGGTTGTGGACAGATACATGCACATGATCCAATCGCGTTCATTTTTTACATACCTCAGCCAGGTAAATCTGTTACATTGCTTCAAAAACAAAAAAAACTGGTGATTCTTGCTATTTGCACTAAAACCAGCAGTGTGCTGATTTTCTATTTTTGCTATCCTTGCAACTCATATTGCCAGGTAGTATTGGGCTCACATATAAATATAAAGTTTGTGTCCAGGTGTAACTAAAAGCACGTCCAACTGGTCTAACTGAAGCGCAAATTAAGCCAGAACCGTAACTCTGTTACAAGTCAGACGTAGCCTTAAGCCTCATGTTTATGTCCAGTTGGTACAACCAGCCCCAGATGTGTAAAAATGGATTTGACAACATTACTTGATCATGGTTGAAAAGCTTGATTTATTGCAACCCTATGTATGAGAATGGCAGTACAAGGTGGATGATGCTGGGTTGAAAAAATGAGGTAGCTCAAACCATAGTTTTGTTTTTTGTTTTTTTGTTGTTGAATCTCTCCAATGGGTTACTCAGGCCATCTAGGGGACTCCAGCACAACTGAGTGATATAGATCAAAGACGTGCTTCGGGAGCAGATTGCTCAATTCGGCATTTGTTTCCCTGGCAACGTCTACACATTCTGGCAAAAGCAGGCAAAGCAACAGGCCCTGCAGTGAGACTCCTCCTCCCTGCTCCATCCAATCAGACAGAAGAGGTATGAGGTACTGCTCTGAGGACAGGAAAGATCATGGTAGAAAGGAGACAAGCGGACAGCTGGAAAACAACCACAGAAATGACAAATAATTCCCAGTTACATAGCACTGGAAAGGGTTAGGAACAGATACTGCAGTGAGATAAATGCCACAACCTGCATAGTTTTATTTTCTCCTTTCGCACACTGCCTTGGACTTTACAGAGGTGTGATTCTTAGCATTAAAAAAGATGATTGTTAACAATAGGATACATTTGCAAAGGCCATGCTGTGTATTTTTTTTAATAATTAAGAATTGAGAGCCAACAAACGGTATCACCAAAAAAAAAACAGAATAAAAAAGAAAAGAAATATAAAAGACGTCGTTCCCCCCCCCCCCACCCCAGTGTCTGAGCAGATTTAGGGTGTAGGTCACCTAGTACTGAGGAAGGATGAAGGGTTGTATGTGGAGAAGAATACCAGTGGAAACGAGAGTCCCCATTAGCATCGGTCATGTGAATAGACATGTAGAAAAGCTGCTTAAAAAGGACAGCTCGGCCGACGGTAAGCAAATTGAGCTCACGCCTTAGACCAACCAGCACCCCCCCCAATCCCCCACCCTCTACTGTGTCTGTGTGTAATGGACACTGATGCGAACAGTAAGGACTGCTAGATGTGTACAAGATTCAGATCAAGCATGAGCAGGAAGCATGTGATCTACGGCCATGGCAAACATGAGTGATTTCAGTTTTGATAACAGCCCACACCCTTTCAAAATGCCATCATAACCCATCTTAACTGATGACTCCATTTAGTGTGTATCAAAGGAAAATATCTGGCTTTTCAGAGACTAAATGCAGTCTATAAAGATATAGGTTAGTTATATATATATATATATTTTTATATACGTTATATTTGATTTAATCTCAAGCAAACCACTGACAAAAAATAAAAAACAATAAAAATAAAAAATTGCTTATCCCTGAAATATTTTGTCTTAATGGGGGTGGGTTTTTTTACAACAGACTTTCTTTCCTGCGTTTGTTTGGTGTCCCCCATAGCCCGAGAGAGGGGAAGGGGGAAAACAGAATAAAATAAAATAGATCCCTCAGTTAATGACTGCTGGAGTTTCCCCACACACCTGCAATGACCTGAAACATTGGGCTCGTCCAGAGTCAAACACACACACAGTACTGTACAGTGATGGATCCCCGAATGACCGTGGCCTAGGATATGCCCTCTGTGGTCTAGTCTGTAGGAATCGGCACCCCTCCTCACCCCTCATATCCCTCCGCGCGTGTGCCGGGATTAAACTTCCAGGAAGTCTCTTTCCAGATCCATGAACGCCTCGTCGATGTAGCTCGCTATGGCACACAGCGAAGTCCGGTCCGAGCTCAGCAGCACGGACACGGTCTCCTTCCAGTAGCTGAAGGAGATGCAGGAGCTCTGCGGGGGTAACGGGGACAGGTGAAACGTTTACGTCGTGTTTGTAAGGCCTGGACTCTATGACCCTGTGTGTGCACGCTGGCCGTGTGCTTTCCAAATGGGCTTTAATTTTATGAAGGCAGACAGGACTGCTGAGCGCTCACTCACTGACACAGCTTGATGGTTACACAGCTAAATGTATTTGTGCAGCTGGGGGAGGGTTGTACTAGCTGCAAATAGAGGACTGAAACTAGCAGCAAAAATGTTTCAACACAAAATCGTTTTCAATATCAGTATAAGCTGTTCCTTTGACGCATTTGAACACCATCAGGGCACAAACTGCTTAGTGGACACTACTTTAACCATGCACACTGGTGCATTGTGTGAAATATTACTATGGCTGCTTAAGGTTGAAAACAATATCTTTAAAAATAGACACACAAGGGACACTCATTCATAAATAAAGTAAAGAAGTGAGAGGCAGAACACAAAGATGGGGACTGGGATGTCCCAGAACAGAGGGGTCTGCACTCACATTCTCCAGACAGGTGCTGTCCTTGTCCTTGTTGAGGTAATGGCGCTGCCAGAAGCGCAGCAGGTTGTGGAAGTTGTTGAGCAGGCAGCCCGGGTACTTCTCGGCGTACTCCTTCTCCCGCAGGGCGTTCAGGTAGAAGGGCAGCTTGCCTTTCCTTCGCGCTAGCATCAGCACCACCAGGCTGGTGTTCAGGCAACTCACGTTCTCCTGTTTGGTTAAAGAGAAGGCGGGTGGAGAGGCGTCAGACATACCCCTGGTCTGGCTGTGCGCTTTTGAAAGTGGTCCTTGTAGAAAGATTGCAATGGGCCAATTCACCATGCTGCGATTCTTTAATTTGTGTTTATTTCAACAGTGGCAACCTGGTTAGCATACAGTACACATTAAAAAGAGGATTTTAATACCAGACCGTAATAGATACAGACTATTATTGTTTAGGAACTGGAAAATTCTGAGCACTGAATTTGAGGTTAATCAAATATTTTTCAGATTATGAGAAATACATTCAGTTGTCTTTCAGGCATAATCAACATACTATATTCCTATCTGCCCTTTACCAACTACGGTGACAAAGAACAACTAAACGATAGAGACGAATGAGAGATTACCTGTGTGAGTGTTTGCACGTTAATGATGTTGACAAGTCTGAAGAGGAAGGAGAGCCTGTTCTCCACACGGGACATGTATGACAAGAGACAGCACTCCGACAGAACTTCCACCACTGTGGAAAACACACAGCGGCATGTTTCAGTCCTCCCCATCTGTGCCTCCAACCTTTCACGCTGAACACATTTTACACTGTGCCTTGAGGACACTGACACTGGTAAATTCACACCTTTCACGTCTTCCGTTTGGTTCTCGAATCTGTCCAGGGACAAGACGATGCATCGCACCAGCATGTTGGAGTCCACCAAGGAGCTGTTGATCTGATTCAAGAAGATTTGAAACTGAAAGAGAAAAATTAAGATGTGGTGACATCCCCAAAGTTTAAGCCCATACACAGAATGGATGGGGGTCTTATAGCACAGACATGCAGTCGGGGCCCTAAGACCCTGCTTGCCCCCCACCTTTTCCTCTGTGTTGACGTATTTGTTGAACCTCCGGAAGGCGTCGATGTTGAACTTCATGAGCTCCCCTAGAAGGTCGAAGTAGCTCTGCAGCACGTCCCTGGACTTGCAGCCACTGTCGATGATGCAGAACAGAATGTGCTGGGGGGGAGAAGAGAAAGGGGGAAATAATTACACAAGTGCGAGAGGTTGTCATAGTGACCTGGTCCCACACACGGCTCTGCTGCCCCGTTGCCACGGCTGCGGTTCGCTCACCTCCAGTAGGCCCCTCTTCAGGAGGAACACCTGGTCGGCGTAGGAAGTGGCTCCTCTGAGGAAGCTCTCCACTGCCCGAGCCTGCCAGAACCTGGGGGCGAGATGAGGGAGAAGCAGGGGGATGGATGGAGGAGAGGCAAGAGGAGGGATGGGGGAGAGGCAGGGGGACAGATGAAAGAGAAGCAAAGGAAAGGATGGAGGGGAGCCAGGGGGAAGGATGGAGGAGAAGCAGAGGAAAGGATGGAGGGGAGCCAGGGGGAAGGATGGAGGAGAAGCAGAGGAAAGGATGGAGGGGAGCCAGGGGGAAGGATGGAGGAGAAGCAGGGGGAGGGATGGAGGGGAGGCAGGGGGAGGGATGGAGGGGAGGCAGGGGGAGGGATGGAGGAGAGGCAGGGGGAGGGATGGAGGAGAGGCAGGGAGAGGGATGGAGGAGAGGCGGAGAGAGGGATGGAGGGGAGGCAGAGGGAGAGATGGAGGGGAGGCAGGGGGAGGGATGGAGGGAGGCAGGGGAAGGATGGGTGATCAGTACAGCAGATGGAACAGGAGCATTATGCCTCTGTATCGTGGTGCCCTCATACATGCCCCGAATGGGCCAAGCAGCCAGAAATGGGTCTCTTTACCTGAAGGAGGAGTCGGCTGGTTCCCTCTTCATCACGGCGAGCAGCCGAGTCAGAAGGCCCTTCTTACCGTCACAAACCAGACTCCTACAGTGAACAGAGTGAAAGAGGTGAATTGGAAAGAGGGAGAGATGGATAAATATGTTACCTTTGGATCCAGAAGAGGTCGAGCACAACTTACATCAGTTAACCAGAGTGCCATTCTGATTATACCTTTCTGCTAGACCTATGCGAGCCAAAATACCTGTCATCCACAACACTAGACTAACTCAAACATTGTGCAAGGGACAATGGGGAAAATGCGTAGAACATGAAGTAAGCCGGCTAGCCGGGTTCTGGCTCTGTGGTGGAAGAGGAATAGCTGTGAGCCACATTGCCTACCTGTCAGTACTGACCAGGGCCTCCACCTCTGGGATGTGAGCCACATTCCCTATCTGTCAGTATTGACCAGGGCCTCCACCTCCGGGATGTGAGCCACATTCCCTACCTGTCAGTATTGACCAGGGCCTCCACCTCTGGCATGTGAGCCACATTCCCTACCTGTCAGTATTGACCAGGGCCTCCACCACCTCTGGGATGTGAGCCACATTCACTACCTGTCAGTATTGACCAGGGCCTCCACCTCTGGGATGTTGGCCTTCAGAGAGATGGCGCTCAGCTCGTTCAGCTCCTGGCTGTTCAGGAGCAGGTACTTGTTCCTGAAAGGAGGAAAGAATCAGATCCAATCCAGTTTGGGCCGCCGCACCGAGCAATCTCCCGTTGTGTAGCAAATACTCACTCATGGTGGTCGCTGAAGCTTTGAAGTAGCCTCAAAAACTGGATTTTGAAGGAAATTTCCTGTCAAAGTGAGCAAAACAAATAAAATGAGCAACAGTGCAAAAAGTGTGCACGCTTTTTTTAATGACGCACAGCGGGCTGCTGGCTGTGCCCACGAGCTTACCGGGCTGCAGTCGCAGTTCTGGTTCTGCCCGTGCAGGACGTGGTTGGACGTCTGCTTCCTCCAGATGAGCTTGTCGAAGAGGTTGTTGAGTCCTGGGATCAGCCGGAACTCTGCCAACATTTTGTGAACCTGTGGGGGTGTTCACACGGAGGGCTTTATTCTCTACAGGCTCAGGTCACATGTGCTTTTCAACTCCACTTTCAATGCAGGGCAGATTAATGCAAAAATGCAGATCAATGTCACAAGCGGTTGTCGATTAGAAAGACTGAACAGCGTAACTTTAAAGGATAAGTACACCCGAAAACCACTTTTTTTTAGCCGATTACTGATATATTTGGACATATCCATGTGCTAGAGATTGATCCTGTTGCAAATCGCTCCATTTCATCGCAATGTTTAGCATTTTATAGGAAGAGTAGTGTATTTTGGCTACCTAGCGTTTTTGTGGAGAAACGTAGGCTATTGCAGTTGTAATTTACTATTGGACAGTATATGTGATGTGCAGTACATGTGATGTCACACCAACTGGTGCATTTGGCTACGCCCTTCCACCTTACACTATAAATACTTATTTTTTTGTTGTTGTTCCAAATCAAGCAAGTTGTGGAGAGGAGCATTTGTGTGAACGACAGGCTATTGATAGAAAGAGGATGGCATACGTGTCAACCCATAGTTTGCCCGTATGATATACGTTTTTTCCAACTTTTCGAAGGCAAACGGGTGTATAAGCTTATGCTCCGGGAAATCTAGTCTAATACTATGGCGTCCGATTCATGTCAAAACTCACGCCGTAGCTACAAGGCTCGCAAGCAAAAAAAGAAAAGAAAAAATAACCGCAAGGGCAAAACAAAAGGTTGCGAGGAGAAAAAATAACTGCGCGCGTGAATCAAAAGGTCGCAGGAGAAAAAAAGGACTTTGAGCGTGCAAGTGGGCTTTTTCTCGCACACAGGACTCTGGGCGCTCGCGGTGTGTGTTTCTCTGCGCGTACCAGGCTTGTGCACAATTCAGAATTGAATTGAGAATGACTCCTAAATTCCAATTCAATTCTTGAATTTGAATTGAATTTGAATTGATGTCAAAAACAGGATCTAGAATTACAATTCGAATTTGAATTAAAGGAAACAGAATTGCAATTCTATAAAAATGCAAAGAAATTAATTTACATAAGTGAAGTGTTTAACAATGAAGCTTTACAATATATGTCAGATATGACTGCATTACATATTCTATAAATGGTATTAGTTTGAACTACTTGTACAGATAACATTAACAGGAAATGTTTTCCCCCAGCAATTATTGTTAAAAGCTCTAGTCACAGAACACATAATTAAATTTGATTTATTGTACTTATTGTAATTGTAATTTTGTGGAACATGATGGAACACGACTCCATTTCCCAGAATGCTTTACTTTTACCAAGTATTTAAAATGGTTGCCAAACAATTTGAGGGGACATTTGTTTGAAAGCTTCTTGTCTCACAATTTGATGGTCAACACTGTACCAGTTTCAGAAGTCCCTTACAACTTCAGGTTACAAACATTTATAGATTTGACACCTGTAACGGCAACATGGAAAATAATAGCAGACCTAAAAGATCATCTGTACTACATCATTTTGAGGAACCAGTTCCAACAAAAACACCTGGAAACCACAAAGCCATATGCAAGCACTGCAGTGCTCCAGTCTGTGGCTCCATCAAGGCTACTTCAAATTTCAAAAGGCATCTACAAGTAAGTCTTTTATTTTGACAACCATGTCTGGATCGTATTATGCTACTGATGTTTGATATCATCAGTTTTGGAGTCACTACTCAAGAATGTGTACACATTATTCACTTTAAAAACATAATGCATTGCCTTACTTGTTATTCTGTATGGACAGTAACTCATTACTCTACTCATTAGCACAGCAATGGCATTAGAGCCTGGCATAGCTCATGAAGGGCTTAAACACACCTTCAACTCACACAACAGTAACATTAATGTGTCACAGTAGTCAGTTACAGCCAAATGTGATTATATTATGCCATTACTTCGAAAGGAGTTACCCCCAACGCTGGATATCATGAGTTTAAAAGCATGCAAGCACACTTTTTACTTATTACCTATTGTAAATCAACAAAACAATTCTTGTCAATTGTGGAATTAATATAATTATTTGTTCTCTTAAAGACTGATTTACATTGAGGGACTTTTTTTTCTACAGAAGAAACATCAGGACATCTTGATAGACTGTGAACTCAGCAGTTACACAACCCAGCCAAATCAGAATGAAGGTCATCGTAATCCTCCTGAAACAGCAAGTTCCAGTGCTAAGTGGTCACCAACTAACAGACAACAAGTTGCTCTGACTGACAGTGTTGTTACATTCATTGCAAATGGTCTCCTCCCTCTGTATACCGTTGAAAATAAGGACTTCATTAATATTTTGCATTTGGCCCAACCCTCTTTCACAATGCCCTCCCGAAGAGCTCTTAGTCAGGACCTTATACCTCAGCGCTCAAATACAGTAAAATCCCACCGGATTAATCAGATGGCAAAAACTGAGCATATTTGCCTGACAGTAGATCTTTGGTCAAACCGTTCAATGAAGTCATTTTTTGGAATGACTGGCCATTTCATTGTGGATTTCATGTTGCAGAGTGTATTGCTGAGCTGTCAGCGTTTTAAGGGGAGGCATACAGCTGAGAACATTTGTAGCATTTATGAGGATGTTCTACAAAATTATAATATTCAAAACAAAATCTCTTTCATTGTGACGGATAATGCTTCCAATATGATAAAGGCTTTCACCCTCTTCCCTCCAATACATGTTGAAAGTGAAGAGGAAGAGCAGGATGACACATCTGATTTTGAAGTGGTGGATGTTGAAGAGGAGATGGTATACTTCCCACCAGAAAGAAGCTCATGCTTTATCCACACTCTTCAACTTGTAGTTCGTGATGCCATGGATGATGCTGGCTCCATAAAGAACTTACTGGGCAAAGTCCAAAAACTTGTTTCTTTTTGTCACAAGTCCACACTGGCTACTGATGCCCTAGAGGGATTGCACAAACTTCAGCCTGCGAATGCCACTCGCTGGAATAGCCAGTTAAAGATGCTGAGGTCTGTTCTCAATGTTCCAAGTGATGTACTTGCTGAGCTCCGTTGCCCCATCCAACTGACATCATATGAGCTGAAAATGATCCAGGAGCTTTGTGAGGTATTGGAACCCTTTGAGGAGGCTACAGACAGATGCCAGGCTGAAAAAATAGTAACCTCCAGCTTCATCATCCCTTGTGTCAGGGGCTTAAGACATGCTATCAAAAACATGAAGATGACCGGTAATAGAAAGTTTGTGTCAACTCTACAATCCTCACTTGAGAGCCGTTTAACAAAGTTTGAAGACATGGAATGCTTCCAGGTGGCTGCCACGCTCGACCCAAGGTTTAAGTTGGACTGGTGTATTGGTGAAGAGCGGGTTATAATCCAAAACCTTCTCACTGCAAAAGTTGAGTCTGCCTCCCCAAAAGGGAATGCAACCATGAATGGCAGTGCTCAACCAAAGAAACGCCCAAAACTGTTTTCCTACATGGATGGTCAATCATCTACCATGCCAGCTGACACAGCACCACATGAGGTCCCTGTGTACTTCAGTACCCCTTGTCTTGCAGAAGATACTGATCCTTTGGTCTATTGGAGAGAAAACCAAAGCTGTTTTCCTACCCTAGCTCAACTTGCATGTAAATATCTTGCCATACCAGCTTCCTCTGCACCTGTTGAGAGAATCTTTAGTGTTGCAGGAAAGATATTCAGACCAGAACGGTGCAGACTTAATGACAAAACATTTGAGGAGCTATTGCGAATTAGATGCAACAGTGTTGCTCAATAAGTTTTGCATTGGAATAAATGATAACTGCATTTACAATGACTTTGTGTTCTTTGATTACATTGAAATGAAAATAACATTTGAACAAAACTAATTAAACAACATTGAGGGGATAATTTATTTCAAGAATTTGATCATTATCTATATTTTGGAACAAAATGTATGCAGGGTTGAGGAGTAACTAGTTATATGTAATGAAATTATGTTATTGAATTACAAAATTAATGTTATCGTATTTAGTTGCATTACTGAAGTAACATGTGTAATTCAATTAGTTAAAAGGATTACTTTGCATTGATAAAATAATCAAAATAAAGTAATCCAAACCACATTTATAAATCATAACAGTAAGCCTTCCTAACACTGAATGTATGTGAGATTCAACACATTCTTTCTTTTGTGTGTCTGTGTGGAATTTCTTTGAATTGCCATGAATTTAATTCCACTTCCTGTCATTCCAATTCCAATTCAAATTCAACTTCCTGTGGGGCGGAGTCAATTCAATTCAAAGTTCAATTCATGAATTGAATGGAGGCCAATTCTGAAATTCTGAATTGTGCACAAGCCTGGCGCGTACGTTGCTTTTACTTTTGGCACTCCTCCTCACGCGCGAGATGTTTCTGCCTAGGTTTTCACAATCTGGGCGGACTCAGAGGATTTTGTGTCTATGAATCCTATTGGCTACTGCCCTTGTCCGGAACTATGTTGTGATTGGTTATACAACAACGTGATGCAAAATAATATTTATTTCAATGGGCTTTTTTTTATTTATTTGCAGCCAAAAGCTAAGTTTATCCCGTACGCATTAGATAATATCTCCGGAGATATTGTCTTGTATGTACGAGATAAACTTAGCTTTTGGCCGCAAATTTCAGGGCCTCCGCCGTAGTACATTAAGTCGTAAGACTTAGCACTGGCATTGGAGCAGGCTGAAACAAACTCATGAAACCAAATGAAATTAGCTGGAATCTAGACGTCAGGGTGGGGCAATCTAGGCTGAGAGACGTTTTGACATAAACAATGGTTATTTAGTCTTCAAATGCCCATATTGTAATCATATAACCTCAAAATCACGCTTGGATTTTATTCTCGGAAGATCAGGCTAAACAAGCTGTTGGCGTGTGTCAAAATAAATATGAATTATTTTACATCTTATTTATTTCAATGGGTATTTATTTCAAGGCGTAGACCTATACATTTCATGTCAGCATGAAAGGGGCATGTTCAGCTACGATACCTATAGAATCAAAATAGGGTCAAAAGTATTGCATCTTGCATCTTGCTTACTTGCAGATTTCTTTTGTACTCGTAGATTTGATTCGTAGCTGTACAAAACAAATCTGTGAGTACAAAACAAATCTGCAAGTACACAAAACGCAAGAACTTTTGCCCCACATTTGACACTTCTTCCTGAATAGCCAATGGGGATGCTCAGATTAACATATCATTTCACTATCCAATCAGGAATATCATTTCACTATCCAATCACGAAGCCAGGGGCAGTGTGCGGGTGCATACGGAACGCCAAATGGGTCACAATTCACCACAAACTGGACGCGTTGTACTGCCAAAACACCGTTTTTTACGGCGTTTTGAGCTTGTTAAAACGGTGTAAAAAGCGCCGTTTTTATGAACTCAAAAACTGCGAAATATACAGCATTTTCTTTCCCAAAAGGACGCGTATTTTAAGATGCTTTGTTTCACTTAGTCTGAGCTGAGCTCCATCTGATGTTTTTCAAAGCCAATGGTTGAAATTGCTTCACCCAATCAAGGATGACCAGAAGTCAGTGGGACTGGTTAATTAAAAATAGCCCTGAACGTAGCTATTTAAAATGCAAAATATCAATCTATTATGAATTGAAAATGTATTACGAGCAGAATCGATCCTGATGCACAGATCTAAGCTGTGCAACAGAAACGGAGCAATTGTAAAGGAGTATTTTAGCTTGCCAATGGTAGGCTATAGCCTAATTCTGATTCCCAAACTCGGTCCTGGGGTAGCGAGCTACTGCATGCTAGTTCCAACCACAATTGCAAGCTATATTGCAAACAATTAGCCTACATAAAAAGAGGTCAAACGGATCAAATTAAAGACTGAGACGAATCAACAGGCTCCTACTTTGCTTTTTTTGAACCTGTGTGGTTACGTTCTTCCATCATTTCCCCTTAAACTTATTAACACAATGCAGGTTTGGCTCGTTGTCATTTGCGTTTTCTTCTAATTCTTCATCGACTAATGCTTAGTTTTAGTGACCATGTGTCCACACTTGTAATTAGCTACGAGCCTATTGATTCACCTAAGTCTTTATTTTGATGAGTTAGTTACCTCAAATAATCAATCAAACCAATATAGCTAGTAAAATCAATAGGCTTGTAATTGGGAATAGTGTGGACACATATGCCAATAAAACTAACCATTTGGTAGATAATGAAGAATTCAAAGATAAAGCAAATGACAACGATCCAAACCTGCATTGTGTTAATGAGGTTAAGGGAAAAATGATGAAAGAATCATTAGGCTAGGTGAAGCAATGTCAACCTTATTGGCTATAATGAAAAACACCAGGCGGAGCTCATTAGACTGTTAGCAAAACGCGTTGTGACGCCGGGACACTGTCAATGGAGCCTTTACTGACAATTTAATCAGAAGTGATTTGCTAGCCTATCAGCTGCGTTGTCTTGTCCAGTATTCCACGAATGGGATCGTCAGTTCAATTAAATCAGTGTTTACTATATTCAGCATGGGGATAATGTTTCTGTTTTGCATTATGCATTTGGATTCTTCTTGTGTTTTTAGGCATTTGAAATAGGCTATTTGAAAAATGTCTATCAGATGAACTTAGGCAAATGAGCACTTTATGATTATGTTGATTAATGTTACTTCTATGGATTTCACATTTTAAATAAGCACAAAAATGCATCTGTATAGGCGATGTGTTTATTGGTTTATTAAAAATTTTTTTTTAAAAAGAGCACAGTAAACCTGTCGTCCCCCACCCATGAGCATGTTGTTATGATGTAGCCTACAGTTGTTGAAATCTGATCTATGTTGTGAATTATAACGATTCTAACTACTCCCATTCAGTTGGGAGCGCATCCACTCTATTCGGCAATCAGAAAACAGCATTCAAACAAGCTTAACGTTCATTTGGGAACATGAGTTGGCTAGCATAACCAGTATGTTTGTATTTTTCATTTTTACAACTAACTTAGTCATTACCATTTCTCTTGAACGTTTGTATCACAATATACCTGATGGCCACCTCCATTTAATTCATTAGCATATTGATGGTGGACAATCCGAGGGAAACCAGGAAATCTTTGTCTTATTAAACCATCACATTAACATGTGTGTGTGTGTGAGAATACATGTAGCTAACGTTACAGATTTGCCTCTGTTAACTAACTTACAACATTTATTCATTTAACGTTAGGTTGAATCGTTTAGACTGCAAGTATTTCACTATCCATGACCAAGACAATGAAATTACCAAATAAACATGTAATAAACATCATATTTGATGGGAATATAAAGAGAAGACAATGAAAAACAATATGTTTGACCACCAAAAATGGGTACAATTGTGTGTGGGTATAACTGAAGAGACAAGATTCAAGTTAAAAGTTTATTAAGCTGGATATGTTGATGCCATCAAGCTCTTAAAAGAACTCCAGCACAGAAAAGAGAGAACAAGGAACAGAGAAACTTGGTTAAGTTATAATGTTGGCTAGCTAATATAAAAAAGTAGCTAACTTAGCTAGCTAACTAACGTAGCCTAACGTTACTGTAAATGAGTCGGTGTCCTGACGTATAACGTTAACGTTATTAATGGCATTTATTAGCCAGCAACTCTATTAAATGTCACAGAATAAACAAAATAGCTATTTTATGTCAATTTACTACAAGTGACAGCTTACCTGAAAACCAGTAACGTTACAACAACTTCTTCTGAATACGAAGAGAACGTGACAGTTTGAAGAGTGAGCGCCTCTCCTCCTCGAACACGGGTTGACACGGCTAAATGCAGACTGCGATATTCCCACTGAGGAGGCTATTACCATTAACCATCTCTTCTATTACTGTTTGAAATTATCCAGATGCCATATCATTTGTGCATTTCGGTGGACATAATGGGCCGACTTGGAAGAGGACAGCTTGATCAGTGACCGTGATCTCCTACGTGTTCTATGTCGCCATCTGGTGTTCTGAAACTACATAGTATACCTTTAATGGGGAAATGCATGTACATTCTACATTTTCCACAAAAAGCTACTAAACACCTTAAGCTCTGAACTCTGTGGATTTAGCAAGTCGACAGTCTGCTGAGTAGAAATGCAAGAGACTATGCAGAGACATCAAGCATAGTTTTTTATGTACAAAGCAAAATGTACTTGGCTATGGGGAAATGCATTGTAATAGCGCCCCTCTGGTGGTGGGATCTGGTACATACATGTGTGACAGACAGACAGACGAACACACGGGGATCAAATTAGAGTCTCCCTCCACAACTTCGTTGTACCGCCAATCACAACATAGTTAAGGTAAAACCAATCACAACATACTTCCGGACAAGAGCAGTAGCCTATAGGATTCATAGACACAAAATCCTCTGAGCCCGCCCAGATTGTCAAAACCCAGACAGAAACATCTCGCGCCCGAGGTGTGCCAAAAGTAAAAGCAACAGGCGCGCACAGAAAAACACACCACGAGCGCCCAGAGTCCTGCGTGCAAGAAAAAGCCCTTTTTTTCCTCCTGCGACCTTTTGATTCACGCACGGTTATTTTCTCTCCTCGCAACCTTTTGTTTTACGCTCTTGCGAGCTTGGGATTTGCACGCGCCAATTTTTTTTTGCTCGCGAGCCTTGTAGCTACGCGTGCGAGTTTTGGCATGAATCTGACGCCATATAATACTATAAAATATATATATTTTTATTTATTTACATTTTTCCCATCAACCTGCCCAGGAACTACAGATGAAAATTTGCCCCAATGGCTAAATCTGGCACATTTACATTTATTAATGTGCATTGTTCCTTTCTTAAATAAGTAAACCTAAACCTATAGGCTAATTAATTTAATCGCAGCAATCACATTTTCTTTCTCCCTCTCGGCTATTCTCCCGTTTTGTGAGGCCATGGGAAAAACAAGTAGCAGGACTGATCTAAAAATGACACAGTATCCCACAAGATACCTATGTTAGTTAACTTAGCTAACAGTTAAACGGTTATGACTGGTCAATGTTCATGTTTATGCAGTTTTGACCAAAATTAGTTTCTTGAGGTTTTAATGTGGCTATGACTTAATTTAGCGAAGTTACTATGAGTTTCATTGTATATAAATTCATGGCTAATTTAGCAGTCTTTAATAACATTAACTGTTACTAGAAAATTATCCAAATTAAGAAGAGCCAAGTTTATAACTAGGCCTTATTATGTAGCCTACATTCTCCAGTTCTCCGCCTCTGCCACGGCCACTGCTCCAGGCTCAGCAGCCGGAGCGAGCAGCTCGAACAAAACACATTATGGCTGTGAATGAGCATACACGTAAAAAAAGGGCGTGGATACCCTTTCTTGAGTATCTTTCCCACCCCCAATTTTGGCATTTTTTGAACCGTAAACAGAGGTGTGGTTGCTCTGAAACAGCCCATGGAGTTACCCTTTAAGCTGCGAGTCTACTTCCAATCAGCGTTGTGTCCTGGTCTATATAATAGGTGGAGACTGCACGCTTACTCTGGGTCTGCTTGGCCGCGTTCCATATGCAAACATATCTGTAATGCCACTACACCCGCTTTAACCCACACAATTGTCAGTGATTACATCACTTAACCACCTACTCAGCCAGGCCACAGCTGGTAGATCAATAAAGTCGAACATTAAAGGCTGTATCTCACCTGGTTTCTCTGCCGACCCATGAGCAGCACGCAGAGGACGTACAGCACCTCCACCTTGTACATGATCTCGTGCACTATCTTCATGGACTGCGGTAGCCGGTGCCTGAGTGGGCTGGTGGCCAAGCTGCTCTCATCAGAGGATTCTGAAAGCATTGGGTAAAGCATGCTGCTCTGTCAAACAGGCTGCAACAGATCCCCCCCTTCCACATCTCGACTACAACCAAGCGCTTCTGAGGTCATTCAAGGACAAAACCGCAGTTGCGAATGGAGATTCAAACTTGTGGTTAAGTTTAGTTCCTTAGTCACACATTGCTAACCCTTCCAGGCCACATCAAGTCTGCCTCAAAATGAATCACAATTTAGCACAGATTAGGAATATTTGCTGCATAGAAGAATGCCGGAATGAGCTGACAATAGGTCAGTGGCCCTGCAAACGAGTTTTCACTAGTAGTTAATCTGGTAAGAAATATATAATTAAAAACCTGATGAATGTTCAAGCAGCCATCTTACTGTCCAGAAGAGTTCAATATGTCAGGAAAGACTATTGTTTTACTATTCTAATATTAGGGCAGTATAGCCAAGATCATTTTCTACTTAAATTCTGAGGAAACCTACCAAGCAATTAGCAACTACTTTGCTACAATGAAAATATTGTTGCTTATTTGTGCGCGTAGCTGGCAGAGCTTACAAGCCAATATTAGCTGAACAAAGCACGGAGACAAAAGAAGTGCTGTTAATCTTCAGATTGATGTGTCCCGTCTCAAACCAGGGCCCTTTATTTACTTCAAATGAAAATCTCAGTTGAGATTGGTTTATGTTTGCAATGGGCAAAAAGGTATGGAAATGATTTTTATGATTTTGTAGGTTGATTTCAAAGCCTTACGATTCACACAAGTATATAATGGTTTCAAAATTCTAATTAAACCAGTTATTTATCCTTCAGGTTTTAAAAGGCACACGTATAACCTCAAAAAACCTCCAAAGGATTGCATATAAAACAAAACACTAACATGTTAAAGTGAAAACAAGCAATGGGCATTAGAGCGGTGGCAGGTGAAGACATTGCTCACCTGTGCTGCTGTGCTCCGCCTCCTCTGTGGCCATCTGCATGAGGGCGTCCAGCACCAGCGCATTGTCCAGCCAGGTATACCAGTCCTCCAGCTCCTGCAGGAAGTTGGAGGTGCCCGTGGCTTCCGACACCTTCCGAGTGGCCAGCTTGCACAGTCTCTCAATAAACCCGGGTATGTTGAGCAGAGTCACTGAGGCACAAGAGAAGGCAGTGATGCCAAAGTTAAAAAAATATATCTTTCATGGGAATAAAGATTCAACCTTTCAACTCTACTTTCTACCAGGGATGTGGAGTTATTAGAATATTATTTGTAATCTATATCTCTTAATATGAGTCGACACCCTGGCTGGCATGAAGGTCAGATTACCAGTTGGGCTCTGCTTATAGTTCTTGCTTTACCTTGGTTGACTTCTGCGCGGGAGGGGCTGGCGTTCTTTTTCTGCTGGGCGTTCTTAGCCAGGAGTGTGTGCTTGTCGTCGTTGCCGACGTCAGGCTCGGAGATGGTGACAGACAGGATGCGGCAGAAGTTGGCGAGCTGCTGCTGGTCGAAGCTCTGGACCAGAGTGGGCAGGTTGGGGATGTCCTCCAGCTGGATCATTTCCTGTCATGTGGAGAAGAAGCAGGCGCACCACGGTCACCGCTGGATACATTCAAACTAGTCTGGAAAGCTTGCCCAGAGCTCCATGTAGATAATAATCTTAATCATCTTGGATAGATAAATGTACAAACTAAAAGACTTATTTGCTTCCATGATTCGACATGAAGCAGCCTTTGCAGATGTTGAGAACAAGCACTGGTCACCTTTTTGACCCCTAGGATGTCTTCGATTAGTGTGGCTGTCTGCAGAAAGGTCTTTTTATTCGTCATCAATGTGAACAGAAACAAAACAAAGTCGTTCCTCGATGCAAGGCTTTTCGTGACGCCTTCCGTCTGAAAGAGAGTAAAGAGGAAGTCAATCGCCGGCCATCATCTGTATGCGATAGTTTGGTCATGGGTGAACACGATACAAGTATTTCAGCTATGTTAGATTCACCAAAGCACAGTCAACGATGGTAAACAACTAAAACAAGAAGAGTCATGACAAAAGCATTTGCCACTGAATTCATCAATAACATCTTCCCATGCTTAACTGGAAATTAATCAATAATATCCATCTGTTCTAGTTATAAATCGGTAACAATTTGCATTATCAACACAAGTACTTACACATATACAGCAGTTGTACAGAACACTCAAACAGTCTTTGACCAGATCATCACTCACTGTGGAAAGAACAAAGTGTTTACAATGTAGTCGGCAAAGAGAAAGCTTATAAAGCACATTATACGAGTTATTATAAACACTCAAATATATTCAATACTCCCATCATGTTAACTGATGGCCAGAAGGCTAATCTAGAGAAAATGATCAAGTTGTTGTTTAAAGGCCCGCTCGCATCGGCATTGTCTTCCTGGTTTTAGTATCTGAAACGCCCACAAAACGTTGGCAAAGAGCCGTGACGTAGGTTTTTGCATAATTTGTCGGAGTCAAAATCTGAATGTGTACAGCCGAAACCCCGCCCCGTCTGTAAATATTCGGATTGCGCCTCCGACAAATTATGCAAAAACATACATCATGCATATCTCACATGGGAAATCGTAACTCAGAAACATCACATTTAAACCCTAAAATATGCATACTTTGACCAAAATTGCTATTTTTTTTACTTGAACCAGTATGGAACACATTTGAAAAGCTCCAGGATGATGTGAAAAGCCCAAAAACATGAAAAATATGCAAGCGGGCCTTTAAAAGTATTATTAGACATTTTGTCCAATAGCTTACTTTTGGAGCCGTTTTTCTGTGTTGTGAGCGTGGGTCTCATTAAAATTTCCACCAGTAACTGCAAGGAAGACATTAGGAGTGAACATCCACCACTGACAAACAAAGCACGCCTGCTCAGTTCACATTACAGCTTCTCAAATGTTCCCAAGTAAATGTGCATGGGCCTGAAACCTGAAAGAGAACCTGCGGGCACTCACGTCAACACCTCCAAAGAGATCAAACGTGTATGTGTTGGGAAAGGTGGACTCTTGAGCCGTCTTCCTGTCCTCGGTCACAAACGACATGGCTTCCATGGAAAGCAAGGATGACATTTCCTAAAACGTGGACAAATGTACGACATGACTGACCCCGCTGATGGCTCACAAACAGCATTCGAGTGTCAAAACAGTGCACGCGTAATAATTTGCAAGCGCAAAGGACACAACGAACGTGCACAAACTAAACTGCTGGATGCAAATAGACATTTTGTAATCTCTGAAACTGCATCGGAGAGAAGAAAGAACAGTCGAGTAGTTTATGCCACTGGTGTACATAGACAAAACGCAGGAGGGGACAGGTACCTTCACCACTCCGTGGGTCTGAGAGAGATCGCTGTTGGGGTGACTGCTCTCGTACAGCTTCTGCAGCAGTACAGGGATCCCATGCCATCTGGCTCGCTTGTCCCTCTCTTGGAGCAGAGCCTCGGGTATCTGGAAAAGCAGCAGAGACACAATGGCAGTCACCAATGTTGGAAAGAAAAGAGACCGCAAAAAAATAAAAAAATAAATGCTACATTCTCACAATGCTTTTGGAAGATGGAAAAATCCTTCTGTGGACTCACTCACAGACACTGGGAACAAACATTCCTGTTCCAACCAAGAGACTAATGTTATGCTTCATTCAGACACACAAAGCCTATACTTATGGAAGCCAAAGCATGCAATTCAAATTCTGAATCCCAACAATTCTTGCTGAAGGTTTTTTCCCCCTCTTAGTCATCATAAGGTTTTAATCACCACAAGACTAACCGAGGAACTAGCACTCCAAAGAGTTTGAGCATTACTTAGAACCAACACGAAAGGAAGGTCTCACAAGGACAGAGCACCCACACCAATTAAAAACCCTGTGAAAATCTTATTATTTTAGAAAGTTCATTAAGCCATAAGATGCATACGTTAATACTTCATTTTTAAAAATAGATAAACAGGAAAACAATAAGCCTACAATTTCCATTTGATTTAAACAGTGTTATTTCTAAACACACAGGTGGAAGTTCTGAGATGGTGTTTAAGCTCCATAATGGCTATGCTCTTCAATTTGTAATAGGTGGCCAATGAAATTGACACACCAGTGTAAAATGTAAATTGCCATTGTGCCTAAGAAGACCAATAGCAAATTCCCTGTAGTGTACAGTGTAAAAAAAATTGTATTGGTTTCAGGATAAACAGATTCATTTAAAATCTCATCTGAATAAAACATTATTACATTATTACACAGTACATAACCTTTCTTATGTATAACCATTTAGAAATTATAATTTGAACTGCACAGTTTATTTAAAATGTTGGGAGGATCCATTTTTCCTTTTGTTTTTTGACGTGGCTATATAGCACTTTTTTTTTTAGTTAGACCCTTGTTAAACTATGTGAACTTTCGGGTTGACCAGTCCCACTGAAACAGCAGTTAGTAGTGAAAGTGCTGGTGCTCAATGTGGTCAGTTGCACCAGAGCATCACATAGGTTGGCTTAATGTTACTCAGGGAGTCTCTCTCTCACTGTACTAATGTGAGCCCTCTGGTCACTGGTCGTTGCCCTGTGGACTGCAGAGCGAAACGGGGATGGCTGGCCTGGCTGCATGAGGCCAGGGCTGGTCTGTGCTCGCCTGTATTGACAGAGGATGTTGTGGTGATGAGAAGGGCCTATGAATGCAATGCCAAATTTGTATGTGGAAATCGTACAAACATTATCTTACATAGTACTGTTACAGAAGTGTTGTTTCGCAAATTACTTGCATTTTAGCAGGTCATTTGGAAAGAATGGTAAGTTTTCATGTAGGCATGATGCAGTGTTCAGTATGTCTCGCCAATGTAACCGTGTCGTGTATCGGTTTTTAACGTTTTCACGTGAATACTGCCACACATGCATTAAAAGCCAACGCTATTCATATAGACGCCACTTCTGAAGAAACCAGGGGTGAGTATTTGATTGAAAAAACGTTTAAGCAGCACCAAATTACAAGTGACTGTTGGGAATATGTCAAAGATACACATAAACCAAAAATGTACCTGCCATTGAATATCCAAAAATTGTGAATAAGTGTAACGTTAAGTTAGCCAACATGGCATTCAACATTGGAGTTAACTACTGATAAATGTGCACCCTTTTCGGGGAATATGGGAAATAACAATGAAGTAGCTAGCAAACTTAGCCAGTTAACGTTAAAGGGCAGAGAGCCAAGTCAACGTTAGACCACGGAGTATAAACAGTGTTTGAGGCTGGACAGTTCGGTAAGCTAGGAGATATTAGCCAACTAACGTTACGATTAATGTGATGACAAAGAAAATGGGTAGCAATTAGGCCAACTTGGAAATCTGGAAGTCAGCCACATGATTCTACTTTCCCCAGCAGATAACGTTATCTTAGCTAGCGCAGTTAACGTACAGCATGACGTCTATTCATTTTGAATTGTTTGTTTTCATTTAGCTCGGTATGTAACGACGTTAACGTTAGTTTGCTAACGTCTGCGAGTACTAGGTAGTTGCAGAAAGGATTTATAAACATCGTTACTAGATCGTTGAAATTAAGGGAGTGTGGTGCCAATGACACACGCATTTTCTGATTTGTATCAGACTGTTGATACGAATTACGATTAGTTGCGGTCGCTAGCTAGCTATAGTTACTGGATAACGGCGAAGTTAGCTTGCTAGTCCGTCAACTAAAACGTGCAACGTCGTTCCTGGACTGCGAGCAAATAAGGTAACATTAACATTAGGTAGACAACGTTAGTTAACTGGTTGACGTGTCTGGGATTATCATATAGCAAATTAGCTACAGTTAATAGCTTTCTAAATATTCACCTCAAGATTTAAATAATCTCGTATGACTACGCGATATGCTAACTTCATAGCTAGCTATTGAGTAGTTTGCACCAACATATGCTAAATTCGTAACGTTAGCTAGGCCACTTCAACAAAAGACCATAAAATTATAATTCACGTCATCATTTTGGTAAACTGGCTAGATGGTTTACTAAAACAAAATAACATACATTTCTAAGAGGCTGCTTTATTTATGCCTGCAAGTTATCGGAACGTTATCTTACATAACCGGAAACCCATGTTCGGGGTAACTCGATTCCAGGCGTTCACTGAATACCCCCTCGGCGGCCATAGCGAACATTTTAATCTGGGCAGAGACGAACTCTAGATCCCGGACAGAGACGGCCTTCGCTTCTATTTTACATTTGACAGCTAAGAAAGCGACCATTCACAATCTCTTTTACCTGTGTCCCCCGGCTCAGTCCCCGACCAGTAATTTGACCATGTCTAATCCTGGACAGAATATTCCTACTTCGGCTTCTTCGGGTTAACCCAGTCCGAGGGGACTCGGCACCCACCGACGTCGCCATTACTTCTTCTTCCTGAACTGTTCTAAACAGGAAGCTGCGGGTCGTAGTTCGATACATTGGCCTTAGTGTATACAGCACCATCTGTCGGTGAACACACGGAAACGTTGTTTGTGGGACTTGTTTGTTGCATACCGTCAACATCTTTCAAAAAGCAAAATACCAATAACAACATCTCCTTCATAGATATTTTAAAAGCTGCAAGGCCCGTTCAAGAGTTAATAATAATGTTTTTTTATTCCAATCAATCAATTAATTGAGATAATGGAAAACATGGGTTTATGTTCTATAAATGTATTCTGAAACAAATTTTCAAAATGCAATGTTTGGCCTGTTACCAACTGTTTTTTTATTTTGAACCTTTGGCTACTTTTCCACAAACGAGTTATCTTCGATGACCACTTGAACACACTTTCAGAATTCAGTTAACTGATTTCAGCTATAGGTCCATGAAGTAAGCATTACAAATGTAACATTTTTCAAAAGCAACCATTTGCCACTGAACATTACAAAAATGAAAGTATTTGTTTTCTGAGAAATTGATGACTGATTGTGCAATATTAATCTGTTTCTGACATATTGTGGCATTACGCAAATAAACCATTCCTCACTAGACATATCACTTGTAATGACAACAATTAACAGCTCATTATATTTCAGGAATTGCAAGTAATGTTGAAAAGAAAGCCAGCATACACTGGAGTTCTCAACTTGACCAACTTGGGAACCCCTGGATAAGATGGATCCTGATGTGTCAGAGGAAAGAAAAAAATACCTCTCAATATTACATGATTGTTTAACAGAAAACCACACACCTTACCAGTTTTGCTTGACTATTGTCACAGCACTTACAAGGTGTTTTCTTTATAAGAAAGAGTGTCTTTTGCATTCATCTTATTCTTTTTTTTAAAAACTGAAGAAATATATCAAGACATTGAACTACTACATTTCATTAAAATACTCAATATTTTATTTAGAAAAGGCCATTCAGCCCCATTATGTTCCCTGTTTTCCATGCAGCACTGTATATAGCCTGATGTTAACAACACATCTTGGTAAACTATTCAATGCACTGATATTTAGTGGAAAAATACTCCCTATCAGTACAAAAATGACCTTTAAATGATTTCCAAGAGGCTGGTGTTCTTCTGATTTTGACCTGGTTTTGATGCAACAAAGAAATTTTCCTCTGTAGACACTAAGGCATAAAAACTAATATTCACCACAATTTGAAATAAATGTAATACATTGGATACTTTTTAATAAATAAAAACGTTTTTATTTTTTCACAAGAAATCCACTCATGTGTTGTCAGTGAAGACCTGACCTAGAATGGCAAGTCTGGAGCTGAACGGTTGCATTGGGCAGGAGAGGGTCCGAGCTTTTCTCCTGGCTCCAGGCTTTAGGGCTATACTCTCTGAGGAGCTGAGGGGATGCTGGTGCGGGCTGTCTGCCGGGTCCCCCTCCTCTCCCTTTTGGGCTACAGGCGAAATGATTGGCTCTGAAAAGCTAAGCAGGATGTCCTGAAGCTCCCGCCTCTCCTCTTGAACCCTGCTGCAGCAGTGCAGGGCCGCAGGGTCCAGAGGATGGGCCTCTGTGTTGAAGATGTAGCCCCCGGCGCCCAGGATGCAGTCCCCCTGGGGGCCATTGCCCGTCTCAAACTCAGAGCCGCTGTTGTGCACGAAGTTGTCCGGGTCAAAGAGGAGGTAGAGGTACTTGACCGTCTCTGCTAGGAAGAAGGACTCCATGCGATTGTCTAGCTTGTGATCTCTCAGATCCTTTACCTGTGCGGAGAGGATAAACGTTTTCACACTCGTGCCTTCCTGACACTTGTATTTCTCAATACACATAGTTAAGAAAAAATAAACCTGTGGCCTCACTTATAAAATCATCTTGGAATTCATCCTAAATGTGAGCGTACGATCGTTTTGTTTCCTAAAATGTTCCTACGAACGATTTGTAAAATGTCCATATGCACAAATAAATGTTCATACGCATGAGCCGTTTATAAATTAAAAAATATCCTAAAATTGTGCACACATAAACAAGCTCATCAACTCCACCAAGAGAATGCCCTCAAATATCCTTATGTGGTTGGGTTTTCTGCTATATACCCCCTGCAAAATTGGCACGAGATATAAAATTGATATATAGCCATTTTACATCTTTATATTTTGATAGATTAAAGCAATATTAATGTTTTAAGTTTCAGTATTGCATAGCTTAATATTTGTTACAATTATTTTATTTCAATGGGGTTGTAATTGACAGCCATCAATACAAGGCTACTGTTGCTTGCCCTCAACTATATAGTGTTTCTGTATATCAATCATTACATTACATTACATTACATTATAGACATTTAGCAGACGCTCTTATCCAGAGCGACGTACATAGTGCATGTACGTGTACACAACATGTGATGTATTATTGATTTTAAGTTTTAATGCCACAAAGATTTGGACACTTGATAATGATAACAGCAAGTGCTGCAATCATAGATGTAGGTTTCATTTCAACTTTGGGGGAGACACATTGCTGGACCACCTAGTCTCGTGTAGTCAAACGTCTCACACGCATACTAACTAGTCTAGGGACCAATTAATGTGACAATATTGGGGGTGACATGTCTCCCTGTCTCCCCCCAAAACTATGCGTATAGCTGCAATAGCCTAGTTAATGGCCTACAACATTGTGTCTCACAGTGCTTATCATAAAATGAAAACTAAAAGCCTATACCATCTCCATATGTGAAGGGATTGTCAAATTATTCTCATGTCTGAAAAAATGTGTTGAGCCTGCAGCACAGCTGCATAGCTCCAAGGAAAGGTTTGTAACCATCCACTGGAGTTTGTGTACCCATAAGAACATTTTCTCTCAGTTTCAAGTATGAGCGCTTTATAAATGAGACCCCAGGTGCAATCAGCCAAATGTTTAAAAAAAATATGACCACAATGAAAATATATTTCCCAGTATGCTAGGATGTCAGCATTTTCAGGAGTATTTTTGTATTTTTCGCTTGCTGTGGAATAGGAGCCAGGTATCTAATGTTGAGGTGCTCACACTAGCAAAACCACAGTGGACTCGGGTGATCTTTTCGATGGACTCCACAGCATCACGGCCCAGCTGCAGCACGGAGGGGTCACCTGTGGCCCGATACAGGTACATGGCACTCTCTATCAACTCTGTAGGAACACAAAAACGCACACACAAAAACATATGTACACGCACACACAAACACACACACGCACGCACACAACATACGTACACGCACACACAAACGCACGCACGCACACACACACAAAAACAAATGTACACGCATGCACACACACATCATACTAATGAGCAGTGGGACAATCGGCAGTCTCCTGTTCAACACATTTCAGTTAGAAGACAATTAAAAAATATATAACAGTTGGAATATTAACAAATTGGAAAATTCAGGTAGATACATGATGAAAGCATGTAACTGATAGGGCTGGTTAAGTCTATCTTCAACATTGATCCTGGCATTTCAACATGCCCACATTTCCACGTGATAGCCTGACATATCAGATGGAGTTCAGTTCCGCATATGTGCTGAATGGAATATGACTGGACTTCACTTTTCAGTGCTTTGCTTGTAGCTTATGATGTATGTCTGTATTCCTACAGAATATCTATGGAATAGATAATACGAGGGATGGTTTTGAATTGCTAAAGGTTGTTGTATGCCAGGACCATAACTATGTTATTTGTTATGTATAATACCTCCAATGAACTGCTTCAGAGTAATTATTTCCGAATTATATTCCATATCCAACAAAATGGGACTCTACCAGGGCAGTGTAGGTGCAGTGGTTTAAATTCTGGATCTATAATGTGGTTTTCAATCTAGTGAGAAACTCAGGAATGGTCTCAGCATAAAGGCAAACACACACTATAGTATAACTTAATACTTTCTATAAATTTTTTATTTTATTATTATTATTTTTTTTTTTAAAGTTGACAAATTTTTTGTATAATAATTTACTAACAGTTGTTTAATACTTATGCAAGTGCAATGGCCCTGTGTGGGAGCAGAGTACCTGGCCGCAGTGGGTAGCCCTCTCGCTTGTCCACTGTGTATCCCTGAGGAATGCTGTAGAACTCTGGGAGGCCCCCAAGCTGCCGCCACACAGTGTAGTAGTTGTGGAAGGTCCTCATGGCATTTTCCAGGTCACCAAGCAGGCTCTGACACACATACAAACAATGACTCTACATTTGTACACAGATTACACAACAGCACATCTATCCTTAATGCCTATTCCAGGAAAATACTTTACTATAACGTAATTCTTCTTCTCTGTGTGTCGAAACGCTGGTAAATAAATTGAATATTGGCGCTTATAGAGTGGCTTTCTCTTTCTTTCAAATAATCTGACCACAGTGAGTCAGCACCTCCTGAGGTTACTGGGTGCGCGTCCTCTCTTTTTGCCATAGGGGCACTTAAGTGCGAGACAACCATTATAACACATTCAGAAGTGTAAGAGCACTTTTATCCATAGAGCTATTGCAGCAATTGACATCAATCTAAGCTGAGATGCGCTGCAAATGGGAATTGTTTTATCTTACTGGCATTTCATAATGTATCATATCTGTACACCTAATTATATTTCCTGATTTCAAGGGAATTCTATATTTATATTTCAGGGAATAACTTAGATGGCTTTTAATATATCGTATTTTCAATGAATTCATCCTTCCCCATGTCAGTTGTTGTTGTAGCTACGGCGGCAAACACATTACCCTTCAGGGGACCGTAAAGATCTATTGCACTGAATACCACTGATCTAAAAATTCTGCTGTCCTTTTAACGTCAACATACTCTGCCAGTAAACCAGAAGAGGAAACAGGGAGACCATGATGTGGGATGTTAGTTAACCTTGACATGGTTTATGGCGTGTCATCTCTCACCTGCAGCCCTGGCCAGAAGGCCTCCAGGGACTGAAAGACGGGCATGGAAACAGTTCCTTTGTGCATTTGCACCCAGAGGTACCAGTCATCAAACTTTGTGTAGTTCTTAATGGACTTGTCATACTCTGGAGACACGTAGCAATACACAAACATTTAGCAAGGCACTGTCCCCGCAGGCGTTCCTGCTCCCATTAAACCATAGCCACGTCATAAACCACCACTTCAGCTTCACCTTCCAAGATACCACAGAAACACAGAATTGAAGTGTTTACTCTATAGTTTTGACCAGATGGCCAGACCTTGAGAGATCAAGATAGCCTTGGCTGATATCATTATAAGCACTGTCCAAGTGTGTTTCTGTTCATCTGCTGGTAATGCACACACTTTAACAACATTTGATTCTAAGGTGGCAGCTCACACCAAATTTACTGGACTGGCATGCTGGCTCTTGGGAACTTTGTGCCACCTGTAATGGAATCTCATTTTCATTGCTATTTATGGAATTAAGCATCACTGCTAACAGCCAGAAACTAAGCACACAAATAAATGCCAAGATATAAGTGACAAGTGTTAAATTCAGTCCAAGAGTCACATGGGAAGTAAAATAATAACTTTTACCTGAGAACATGGATAGCAATTCCTCATCTTGTAGCATGATGGCGCCCTTTACCAGGTACTCAAAGTATGAGTCCACTCCAGCTCCGATCCCAGCATCTTGAGCCACCCATTTAGAGGTGATGACGTCGATGTGGTTTCCCACCTGAGGGACATAGACAGGTCAGCGATTATGGACACAACGTTTGCCAGCTCGTTGACCACAACAATCTCTTTCTAATCAAATTCCACGTATCAATCAAAACAGGATTTAAAAACTAGAAACTAGAGAAGCTTGATTCTTTGGTCAGATATCAGCAGGCAGCATTTGTCTGACTCACCAGTCCGATGTCAGAACGCGTTTTCCACAATGACCTCAGTGCCTTGCGAGCCACATCCTCAAAGACTGGGTCACCTGTCAGCCGGCTCAAGGTGGCAAACTCCAGGATGAAGGTGCCAACTCCAGCTGTGCAGGTGACTGGGGTCTCTGTGGGGTTCACCCCCATTAGGAGGTTCACTGTTCCATATGGCATCCCTGTAGGAGTCTGGAATGCTGAAGGAGCAAGAGGTGAATAGACCTTACTTCAGAAAATTAATATTTAGGAACACAGTAGGCCCGGCGTAATGTCAGATAAAAGTAACAAGAGTCAATGCATCACTGTTCTCACATTTTATTTTGAGGAAATTCGGTGAAGGATCACATTCACACATTGTGCAAAAATAGCATCAAAATGTGTCTAATGAATGTAGTTTTTTTTCTCAGCACAGGATTTTCTTTTGTGTAAAGCACTGGAATGAACCAGGAGGCAACAGATACATAGTCATTGTTTGGCTCAAGAAAACCCTGAGCAACTCGGATAACTTAATTTTTTAAAACTAACAATACAAACTCCTCACGGGGGAAATCAAATGCATACATGGATGCTTTGCTTTGAAAGGCGAAGAGGACGATGTGACTAAAGCAGGAAAGTACTTTCCGCCAAAGCGACATGTGTCATGATATCCATTACAGACTGATTTACTGATTTCATTCTAGAAAGGATGTTTTATAAGGGGGAAACAGTTATACTGTCATGTGTAGTTGTCAGAAATAAGATGAATGTCAGTATATTTCTGTGAAGAAACAAACCTTCTGCCACTGCAAATGGTAGGGAAATTGTATGAAATCACTCAATGAAAAGTAATGGATTTAGACTCAGCAGTGTGGGTGTACTAAAAGAAAGAGATAAGTAACCCAGAAAAAGAAAAACACCACTCCACACAACATTTCAGGGACCTCATGTCACAAAACTAGATCTGAACAGTAGAACATTTCCAGTTTAAGAATCAGAATCAAAATGTAATTCAGAAAGCTTTATATTTTTATATGTATATTTTGTATCCATACACTAGCACCTCTCTTTTCATGCTTATTTGGCACATGTTTTCACTGAAGACGATTAATTGCAAAAGGAAAATTATATGAAAGCAACAGGCAGAACATACTGTTTATGTCCAAAAGAGATGAGCACAGCATCATCAGCCCTTGACCAGTGGCTTCAA
This sequence comes from Ilyophis sp. 1 JC-2022, assembly GCA_022702515.1. Classification (NCBI taxonomy): domain Eukaryota; kingdom Metazoa; phylum Chordata; class Actinopteri; order Anguilliformes; family Synaphobranchidae; genus Ilyophis; species Ilyophis sp. 1 JC-2022. The sequence goes on from CM040402.1 coordinate 43,688,635, forward strand.
AATAAAAAGTAACGATCCCCACGCCTTCACATGGCTTTGCACTACACACACTTTTGCTGACTTGGGCTTCCTTATTGCGTAATTTAATTTTAATTTTCTGTTTATCAGTCATGTGATGATAAACAAATGGGAAAAACGGAAGTAATATTCAAGGTGAAAAAAATAAATCATAGGCAACATTAAGGATTCATGTGTTAGACTGACCTGCCCACCATATACTCAGAAGTCTGCTGTTGCTCAACCGATAGCGGGCACAAAACGAAAACGTCAGGAGAAGTAAAGAAGTGTCTACCCTATAACATATTAAAAAAAAATTTAAATTGGTTTGCGTGTTGCGACAAACAAATCACCTAATTTACATATTGATTTATTTTGGACCCAAACTATTGAAATGGTGGCTAACCTTGTTTGTAAGCTTTCCAAAAATAAGAGGTCCATACTGTTATGTTTATTTGAAGAAGATATCTGTGTCTTTAGGTAGGGGGGGGAAATATAGGTCAGCTTTGAGGGCCTGTATCCTGAATGGTTGGTCATTCTGGTTAATCAAACCACATTCTAACACTCTCTCATAGGTTAACATGTATATCACCAACCTGAATTTGTGATGTACTTTCCAGTCAAAGTTAAGGACAAATATTAATTGAATACAGGCGAGATTAGATTTTAGACTTAGATTTTTGTATCCAAATTTGTCCTAATTCTTTGTAGTAAGTCTCTGTCAGTGACTTAATGGATACAGGCCTAGGTGCAACTTTTGACCAAGAAGGAATTTCAAAGATTACATCCATTCTCAGGAGTTACCAGAATAATTCAACGTGTTGGTCTTGCTCAATAAGAACTGGCATGTAGCCACAAAGATTCCATTACATTTCACAGTCTCTCACTCAAATTCTGTAAAATTGACTTATTACTAGCTAACCAGTAAACTTTAATCTTAAAACAAATTATTCCCCTGGGATGATGGTGCTAAATCCAATGAAGTAGTGTGTTCTTCAGTTAAATATCCAGGAAAACACAATAAATCAAATTGCCGAGACAGCGAAATTGAATGTGGAAAATATTTCTGCATTGACAAATGGAATACAGAGGTAGTTCTATGCAAAAAAATGGTTAAAGCACAAAGCACTGTAGATAAAATCTACTGCTACCTTTCCGTAACTTTTTTTTACGGAAGCTAAACAATTTCCTCAGTCATATTTTCATGCTGAAAACCTCAAGAACAGTCAGTGAAAAACCTTCCCACTTAAATTTGTCATGCCAGACTCTCAGTGCTACATTTCACTCACCTGGAAGGAGTTTACGAGCAGCTTCCTCTGCCATGCGGAGAAGAGGTCCAGAACAGGGCCACCCCATCTCCACCTCCACCCCTGCCCGTTTTGAGAGCAAGTGAGCTGAGAGTAGGCCCCCCACCACTGAGAACACAAACAGCAGAGGTCAGTTGGCTCTCCTGTGTCCAGGCAACTTAATCAAAATGCAGACCACACCTATATACCCCTATGGCCACATCTGGTGAAACATTTTTTTTTATTTTTTTGAAGTCCATCTTCAGGCCTGTTTTGTTGCAATAGCTTTAGTTTAATAACTTTACTCAAGTCCTACCTAAAGTCCCTGAGGCTATAATCAAAAAAGGCTGTCCTTATCCTTAGAACACACCAGTCACCCTTCAGGCTTCTTTTTGCAAGACTCACCCCGAATGTTTGTTTCAAAGACGGAGGCATTCACATCAATGTCAAAGTCCACAGTATCCTGTAGCAAAGATGCTACACGCTGAAATTCAGTATGGTTTCCTAAAATCTGAATTAGAAAAAAGTCCAGGAAAATGTTACATAAATAACTACTCATGACCTGTTGCATGGCACATACTTTACAACTTGTGTTATACACCAGTAGATTTCATGATCTTGCTGTAAAGCAAGATTAAAGAATCTATAAAACTGCAAGTCATCACAATGCAACAATCTACTCCTACTGTACTACACATACATCCAATTATTACAATAAAATGGAAAAAATTCAATAAAGATGGGCATACCAATAGAGTATCCAGTGCATCTATTAAAGTCAGGGAAAAGCTGCAGTAAACAAAGAGAAAGACATTATTTTTATGCCAAAAAACAGAGTTTGATTCGGGGATTGGGGGGGACAGTACCTGCCCCATGTGTCCTGGCCATCACAGGTCAAAGGTCGCAGCTCATCATACGGAAAAGCATTGTCCAAATAACTGTTATATGCGTGATAAAACATCGATTTTATCCTTTCTCTGTTGGGAGAAACAGCAAAACGGGGTTTGTTATGAGAGAAAAACTAAAATAACATTGCAGCTGACTGCGCTCACTGTAGCCTGTGATACTGGTGTAGGCAGGCTATATGTTTTATAATTGTGCGCATTATGGTTATGGAAATATTGAGAGCGGTTGAATGGAGTGAGAAGTCAAAGTGATAGCAAGCAGCTGCTAACAATACGTAGGCGAAGCAGTGAGTTATTTGAGAACCAGACCGTGATGTCTAACCTACTTGCAAACACCTTCATTACCTAGCTACTGTGATTAACTACCCTAACTTTTTGTGAGGACTATTTCTAACTATTTGGATAAATACGACTTCAAGTTGTGCTCCTCGAAATCTGTAAGTAGGCTAGGCTTGTCTGTAACTTAGTTTTCAGTTGGTTCCTACCTGTACTGAGACATTTCTTGATCTGTACCCTCTTTTCCTGTTGCATGATTGATAACTGGCAAGACGTGAATAACGCATACGATCGTTGTGTACAGATACGTGAGCATGAAGAGACTTGCAAACAACTAACGTTAAGTTTATTTAGGCAACATCAAAACAAATTCACGTCTCTTCTCGAATGAGGAAGTGAATTCACCGGGCATGCGCGAAATTGTATGCTGACGCTTTTCTTAGCGTCAATTTACAAGCGCAGTGACGTCCTACTCACCCTGGCATGCCGAAGGAGGAAATTGTGTGTCCAGTGCAGTTGGGTTGTTTCATGAACGCTGTTTGTGGACATTCCAAATTGGGGAGGGAATTGGATATAGACAGCCCCGTGTTGAGCGCCAAATTATATAAAAAAAGCTTTTTTTTTTTAAAGGAGGAAATTGCAGAAACGTTTGTGCTTCAAGTGCTTATGGATCCATAAAATGGTCATTTGAAATATTTCAAAGACTTGTCTGATCTAGTTATTGCATTATTTTTAAACTTGAGTTTTTTTATTAACCTTTATTTTACCAGAAATATTTCCCATTGAAATTAAAATCTCACATAAAAACACAAAATGGCACGTAAAACAGAATACATTAGACAGTATACAGTATACATATGTTCAGTATACTATTTGGCAAAACATGTGCATTCGATGACTAAGTAGTCCTTAATTATGTTTTTGTAATCGTCCATGGTAATAAAATAGTCTAGTTTAAGATGATATTGCAGCTCACACCAGGATGAGGGTGCAAAGACTTCAAAAGCATTTTCACCAAAAACATTGCCAGTTCTAAAAAATACGTACTTCATTTGTCCCCCTGATTGAAAGATGAAGCTATTGATAATTTTGGGAGTCAGTTGGGAGCATAAATATGGAGGAATTTCTTTCAAGATGGCCTTATAAAGAAAAACGCATCAGTGTTCTATTCTACGGCTGAATAAAGATGACAAATCAACTTCCTTGTATAAATTGCAGTGATGTGTACGAAAACTTGAGTAGGAGATAAATCATAAGGCTGCATGGTACTGTAACATAGGCTATATAAAATATCACCATAATCAATCACAGTTAAAAACGTTGCTTGAACTAATTGTTTCCTTGCACAAAAATAGTCAAGATTTATTTTTATAATAGAAATCCAACTTTTTTTTTTCATTAGACCCTCAATATGATGTTTAAAAGAAAGATTCTAAGATCTAAGAGAAAACCCAGGTATTTGTTTAATCAACATATTATTTAAAGTAACAATCCTATGACCTCCAATACCTGCCTGCTTGGATCTTGAGAAGCACAACATTTTAGTCTTATCAACATTTAGAAAAAGTCTTAACTCACAAAGATTTCTCTGTACAACATTAAAAGCTAACGGCAGTTCCCTCATTGCACTTGCTACAGACGAGGCAGAGCTTTATCGTCACATAAAAATGAAACTTTATATTTGTAACATTACAACATAGATTGTTGATTGTAAATAAAATAGGACCTATTTTGAATACTCAGGGGCCTAGAAAATAAACCATCAACACTTTGCATTCTACCACCAGGTCATTTTTTAACCATCAAACAGTTTTAAAAGCCAGCCATATGTTAACCAGCCCCTCTGTAACATAACCGGATGGACAATTGTGTCAATCTTAGATAGGTCTAAATAGTGCAGCACAATACTCTTTCAAGTCAAGTGCATTGATGATATATATATCGGCTGTGATATCGGCTATATCGGGGCGGCTGTGGCTCAGGAGGTAGAGCGGGTTGTCCGCTGATCGCAGGGTTGGCGGTTCGATCCCCGGCTCCTCCTGTCCACATGTCGAAGTGTCCTTGGGCAAGACACTGAACCCCAAATTGCTCCCAATGAGCAGGCTAGCACCTTGCATGGCAGCTGCCACCATTGGTGTGTGAATGTGTGTGTGAATGTGTGTGTGAATGTGTGTGTGAACGGGTGAGTGAGAGGCCATTGTAAAGCGCTTTGGATAAAGGCGCTATATAAGTGCAGTCCATTTACCATTTACCATATATTCCACTTTGATAATCGAAGTGGAAATCTGAGCTACACGTTGGCTGGTAACCAAATAGTAGCCTACGTGGATGCCGTTATTTTGTAAATTGAGCTTGACTAAATAGCAAGCTAATAATTTATAAAAACTAGAAAGCTTGTTGCTATTCTCTAGAAAAATGGCTTAAATACAGTGTAACTGACATTAAAGCCAAAATGTACCTACATTCTGGGGAGCATTCAGGGTGGTTATCCTCTCTTAAATCTGTGTGACAGCCTCTTGGCCTGTGTTTACAGGAAATCAGTCAGCTAATTCAGAAAGTGACTGACTGTCATTGTCCAGTGTGCTGGTGGTTTAAACCTAGACTGCAGTGCTATGTAAAATAACATTCAGTAAAATAATTTTACAGTTCAGTAGAACCTTAAATATCTGAACCTCAAAATTATAGACTGACCAATAGGTATAAAACCAGAAGAATGCTAAACAATATGACATAGGAAAATAAAAGGTGTTTGATATCAAGAAGAGTCAGATCAGAATCAAACACTTTACAAAATAGGTCAAAGACAGTGGGTCACTGAAAAGGAGATGCGTCATTTGGAAAGCCAACATACAAAATTTGCTCAAGAGATCCAGATTTTTGCTTGTTTTATTATTACAAAGACAGTCAACATCATAAATGATTAACTGTTTTGCCACATATCACTTTTGAGGATTGTGTTTAAAATGTGTTTAAAATGTTTTGAAAATGTGTTAATGTCACATGTAGTCATTAATTTTTGCATCTGTTTTTTTTTTCTTTTATTTAAAATATAATGTTGTCGTAGTGTATCAGTCAAAATTTGTTTAACATGCTTGAGGCATGTTACCTATGAACCAAAATGGTGGTTGTCAGACTTTGAGGAAATGGAAGTTGGGGGAGTTTTGCCTTACCATGGAAACGTCACTTCAGGCAGGTGTGTGAAGTGATAGAGGATTTGATTAAATTTAACAGAACACCTTGCATCTTGCATTAATTTAGTTCATTAAATTTACTTAATATGCAGGACATCCAGAGGAATATGATATCTTGCTTAATAGCAAGCAGAGTAAATAGTATAATTACAGTTTACAGATATGTTGCAGAGATTGTTGAATACCTTAGCAGGTCAGTTAATCTGACAAATTGTGCAACATTTTTGTAAATTGTGAGCTTGAATTGTTACATCCCTGCCTTTGCAGAATATATTACACAAGTAAACGTCCATACAACGTCAACACTTATTTACATAGATACTTACATGCAAACAACTTTAAAGGCATTCAAGGGCTTCATATAGTTTTTATAGGGCTAGAGACATTTGTACAAGGTCCAAAAAATAATAATCTAAAATTGAGTTTCATTATATCAAGAGGTAACTCCATAAACACATTTCTGTGAGATTATCTTTTGTATTGACACAACCATTAATTATAGGTTTTACTTATTTTAACTTTATGTTTTAATAAAATGGGATTAATTACAACATCCAGCTAATGTAGTTTATGTCAAATATGATTATGTTGTCTTATTGTATTTTATTCAATAAATACATTTTATTAGGTTCATTTATATCACACTTATTCCAATATTTAATTAATGAAAAGATAAAATGTCACATTTGTCTATTTGGATTATCTGTTGCAGCCTCATGATTTGTTCTCAAACCAAATGAAAATATTATGTATGGAGAGCATTCTGAAATATTAAGCATGGCCCCTCTTTAAAATGACAAAATGAATTGATTTTAAGTCAACTGCTAGACTACATAAAAACATGCAGGGAAATGTTTAAAAATGTATTTACCCCATTTGTGATTGCAACACCTATAAACGTATACAACCGGTACATACATCTGCTGCTATATTTTCCACTCTGAGATGCAATATACACAATCTTGACCATTTCCTGTGCCTGCATGGGTTGAGCTGCGGTTCATCTTTGAGAAAAAAAAAGGTGTCAAGACCGGAACCTGGTATCTGTTGCCACGAAACAACATTGTTTTTCTAGACTGCACAAATAATAACTGCCTACAGACACACTTTTGTTTATTCCATTAATTTATTTATTTAAATTAACTTTTCAGTTCATTCTGAAAAAAAATAAAAATGTGAAGGCACATTTATGTTTAATCTAATCATCTTGCTGACTGGAACATTGTATTGGCTGCAATCAGACATTGGTTACCAAATGGAAAAATTAGGTTTGATGCTGAAAAAGAAAACATTCAACAGAAAATACATCACCGCAAGTGCAGTGTGACTACCATGAATGTAAAAAGTATGGTATCATGACCGCATTCTTTTTTGACAGTCAGTTTGAGTGATAGGCAGTGATAGGCAGTAGTCCAGCTGGCCAGCAATGTTAACATGAAGAAAAGTATTCGGAGAAACATTGCGCCAGCAATATCAGCAGACCCCGTTTCCAGGAAGTGATTGAGATACTCCACATAGCAGATAAAGCAACAACATGTTCCACAAGTGGAATTGTCACACCATTTTATACACTATACAATGTACTCTCTGGCCTCAAAATGTTTTGTACTGTCACTTTGTGTCCAGTGTCCAGTCAAACCATTGGTGTAGTCTGAGATGTAACTGTTATTAAGATCTTTGATCAGCTCTCTGAGCAAAAAATAATGTTGTAGAAAACTAGCTATCTTCCATACGCTTCTTGAAAGTGTAGGATGATACCTACAGCATGCTCATTCAGTCTGGAAAAGCAGCATATTTCCATTTGGTCACAGCTTTGTTAAAACCCATTGGATATGGCAATCAGGCAAAAGTAGCCTCCATCCCTAATGAGCATTTTAGAGGCTGCGTCTTGAAACTGTCCTTTCAGAAACATGTCGTCCACTGAAAACGGGAGCAATTTTATGCCCTGTTGTAAACAGGCTGAAGCTCCCGTAGCTTGGTTTCTGTGCACAAGCCTTCTCCTGCCGTTATCTTGGTTATTGTCACTAATAATCTCTCCTTGAGGAGTGAAACTTCTCCACTCTCAGGTATTCCAACTGAGCTCACAGTCTTCACGGTTTCTTTCGTCTGTCAAGAAAAAGTATGAGTTGATGGCTTCCCTTAGCCCCTCACTGACCAGGGACTCTTCTGTGTCCACTTTGTCCTTGCCAAAGAGCATGGAGCTGCAGACAGACAGACAGACAGATATGCATTAGGGAAATCTGAGCCAGACACACAAATAGGCAGGAGGAGGGTTCCTCATACTAACACTCATGAGAATGTCTAAGAAGACATATTCCAGCTGTGGGAGGGGCCTCACCTGTCCACATCCTTCCAGTTTAGAGGGGCTTTTCTTACGACCATTGGTGGTGGGCCGGTGGCCACAGGGAAATTGTTAGATCCAAAGATGAAGCACGGTTCCCTCAGCAAAGAGCAGAGTCCATCAGCTGCCTCTGCAGAGACAGTCCAGTCACAGGTGTTTATTGGAGTTTTCTCAAATGTGTCATAAAATATTATGTACTATGTAAGTCCCTCTTTAAATGTGTACTGGAACCGGGCAAGTTTGAAAAAAGGCAAAAATTATACTTTTAATTAACTTTGAATTATTATTGTCTGTCAGTTACATTGTCAGTTCATGGAATGATAGAACTTACTGAGAAAGAATGCAGGTATGACCTTCAGTGACATTTTGTGCATCCCTATTTTTGAAGAGGCATTATGCGAATAGATCCCCGGCACCATGAATAAGGCCATTTCGAATCACATGTTTTATCATAAAATTCGGAAGAATTCTCCCATGTGTGCTAGTGCATGCACACTACTACACTCACCAGAGTAGTGGTCCACCAGGTGGGACAGTGAGGCGAAAGTGAGTCTGGGCGAGATGTAGTACCAGCCATTTTGCAGCTGGTTTATGCGGTAATGTTTCACAGAGCCTCTGCCAGAGCTTGTGTTCTTTTTTATGGATAGTGAGTGGGCACCTGTAGCACAGAAAGAAACAATGTTGAGCTCTCTGTCTGAATTGAACAATTTTTACACAGGGGTATAATATTATATAAGAAGACTATGGTGGCCTATTTCAAAACATCATATTGACCTGTTTTGGAATCTGTGGGGCATGGAGTATTCATATTGTGCTTTTTTCACCCTACTGTATTAGCATAATTGTGCCTTTTCACATGACTGCTTCTCTGGTTTCTTGGCATTCAAAAGTATGCATTTAAAAGGCCTTCCTGTTGCCTTTTTTCATGTGGTCTACATGAAAAAAGCATCAAATATTTGTTATTAAATATATGGCACTTTTGGGAATCGTGAGGTATAGAATGGGGTGAAGGTATAAACAGCAGAAACACAAGAATGTTGGGATCAAGGGATGGCAGGGAAGGGTGTGTGTGTGTGTGTGTGTGAGTGACTGTGTGTGTGTGTTTGTATATGTGTGTGTGCGTGTGTGAGTGAGTTTGTTTGTATATGTGTGTGTGAGTTTGTTTGTATATGTATGTGTGTGTGTGTGTGTGTGTGTGTGTGTGTGTGTGTGTGTGTGTGTGTGAGAGAGAGAGAACTCACCCCTGCAGGTCTGGCTCTCCCGGATCATGAAGGACCCAATCTGGTTGTAAGGGAGCTGCAGTAGCTCCTCTGCCTTCTCTCTGCTGATGCCCTCAAATTGCCACCTGCACAGACACAAAGGAGATATGAGATCTACCGAAACTGTGCCAAGATGCAGAGAGGGGATATGGCCTCCATACAGATGACAAAAACATTTTGTCTCCAAGTCTCCAACAGATGGAAACAGCAGCACAATTTCCACAGCTCTTACCCCCCACCATCACCCCCTCTCTTTCTACAGTAACATGCAAGAGACTGTCCCCCATTAGGAAACTATAATGCAACTTCAAAGGCCAGACTCCTACTGGAGGAGGGGTGATGTCACTGGTAAAACAGGGCACAGGGCCCATCTGAGCCCATGTCAAAACAAAAAGTTGCCCACGTCCCTATCTGCGAGACTCCTTTGCCATGGTACTGCCTGCACACAGTGGGTTAATATACTCAGTGGGCTGGACACAGCTACTGTGACAATAATATGCTAGCAGTCCATTGTAGCCCACTTAAAACTCACCTGTGGAACACCTTGGCAGTATAGTTGCTAGGGATGTAGCTTTCCTTGCCCGTTGCTGAGGAACTCACCCGCCACCAATCGCCTTCTCTACGTGACAGACAAACAAACAGACACTTTGGTCAGTGTCATACTGCTACAAGCACACCTTCCGTTGGGTGTTCATGGTGCATGGTAAACGTGAGGCACCTTTACAATTTGCAAGGACTGAATATCAATGAGGCAGGGATTATTTTCTGCTCATGCATGAAACAACACCATCTGCTATTTGTTTTGGCAAAGCATAGGGCAGCCTGTGTTCTGCATGGAGAGGAAAGCAACTTGCCAGACCGTTTCACTGAGCAGTGCCTCGGTTCTATTTCCCTTTAGTCAGTGTTGGCGCACACTTACTCTGATAGGATGTTGAGCCTCTCTCCCACACGAATGAGGCAGTCCGTTATTTCTCCAGAGGGATAGTTGTACAGAGACACCACAACAGGTCTGTTGTCATCTGAGAATAGAATAGATCGAAAATGTTAGAATGGTTCTGCCCTGAATAGTAGGGGGAAAGCATTGAAGGGCATTGATTTATTAAACCAGTATAAACATATTTAATAAAAAATTATTTTGGATTCGTAGGAAAATTTCATGATCAGGGTTGTCAAGTGACACTGAGTTAGTTATTTGAGATAAAAACACGAATCAGCACCTTGAGTGAGAGCTGAAAGGAAGGATGAATTTAGTACCTGGCCCTGATCACACCACGTCTAAAAATAGCCCATCAGCGCAGTCTGACTTCACACTGCTTCATTTCACTTTCTCTTTTTTTCCACTAGACCAGCATTAATGATGTATCTCAGTGGCTCAGTATCAAAGGCTTTCAGTCACAATACATGACTAGAACACTGATACTGTCACTAGATATCTGTGTGTGGGTGTCTAAAATGGCATGAGTTTTTTTTTCTTCTTTTTTTAATCCCATGGCATGCAAATGTGGCTTATGAAAGTCGGCTCTTAACAAAGTGTATGGCTCCCTGTACAGAGC